>ML677352.1:14591380-14719277 GCA_007922305.1 Dermatemys mawii | reverse complement strand
GGGTTCTGGCTGGAGGTGTGGGCTCTGGGGTGAGGAGGGGACTCTGGACTGGGGCAGGGGGTTGAGTTGTGGGAGGGGGAATGTGAGGCCCTGGTGGCACTTACTATGGCTCTGAGAAAGCGGCCGCCAGGTCTCTGTGTCCCCTAGGCTCATGGGTCGTCAGGGAGGTTCCAGGCACTGCCTTCATGCCCTCAGGCGCCACTCCCTGCAGCTCCCATTGGTCATGGTTCCTGGCCAATCGGAGCGGCAGAGCCTACACTGGGGCGGGGACAGCATGCAGAGCCTCCCAGGCTCAGGCCACCTCCTATCTCCCCACAGGTTTGGCTCTTTCTGCTTTTATATTTGAATCATGCATTTTCTTCCTTTATACTGCCTGAGAGTTATTAATTATCATTAATGTTATTGAAAGAACAGAAGATACAGACTTCCTGCTCTTAGTTCAGGTTCCAGACTGCATCCGCCTAAAGCTGTAATTGCAGGAAAAGTGCTGCTCAGCCCTAGGTTGTAGTATGCTCACTGTGGATGGAATTAGCTGCGAAAATCTAAGATCTCTACACAGTATGTGCAAACTGTGAATATTCCATAGGCTTACAACTTTGCCAAATGAGGGTGGATTTTCATAGGGACAGCAAAAGGTGCAAGCTAATATAAGCACTATCCCTCTGCCAAATGTAAAGTTTGTACTTCAACATATGGGGCCACTATAGCTATTCAATGAAAAGGTTGCCAGAACTTTTTAAACATTACATTTACCTTCTTTGTAAATTGCAATTAACTGAACTAAAGTCACTTTAATTCTGAATGAGAGTGTCCACACAGGGTTTGATGCAGTATAAATAATCCACTTTAAATTGATATCTTTAGTTAATTTAGATTAATTTCCCTGGACGTGCCAGTGTAGACAAGCCTAAAAGTCATTTTTGTCATCTAAGCTATGGTAGCCTTACTTTGCATTATATTTGTGAAAGCCATATTTATTTTATAACTTCCTTAACATATTGAATCAAGACAAAAAATCGGTTAATCATCCTATATGGTAATAATGGATACAATGGAGCTGTCTCAAAGAATTACATTCATGAATAGATGCCAATTATAGGACTGAAACATCATGATGAATTTACTTCATTACTGTAAATGTAATTATACATTTATTGCTAATATGACTAAGTTTCCATTTCAGCTGATCTCTTGTACACCTATTAAACATACTGTACATGATTTATTTCATTATCAAATGGTATAACATATAATTGCTCTATTAAATCAGGATAAAATGCTTAATTTTGACACTTCGTTTTACCTCAAAAATGTACACACATCAGCTCATTATTTATACATTATTTAATGCATAGTCTGTAAAATATTTTGCTAACCTTGGAGAGTGCACTGTCTAAATGTCATGCTAGACAATTAGGCAAATATATACTAGTTCTAAATGGCTTAATTTCATTACAACAGTATATGCTTGGGTAGCATTTAGAAAACAGAACTGGAATTGTTAGCATTGTTTGTTCCTGATGTACATTAGAATATTAGAAATATGTCAATAGAACTATAATTTTCTCTGTAGTATTTATGTAACTGCAGCTATAATTTCAGTTGATCAATAAGCGCATATTGAGTAAGCTGTCTGGACTTCCCATTTTTTCTTGGAAATACAGTACTTATTAAAATAATCTATATGGCAGAGTTGTATCTCCATACTTACATCATACTTGAAATATAAACACCAGGAGAAATGTTTTCTTCCATCCTTCATATTTGCATGTGCAATTCCTAATGAAACCAATGAGAGACAAGTTATCTATAGGTAAGTGTAGAACTTGGATCCCACATCTTTAACATTCACAAATCTCTTTATGCTGTGAATTAAATAGCATAGATTTACTCTTATTAATGATCCTTTTTGCATGGTTTTTCTGGAGAACAAGAGCATTTTTGTTGGTAATTACTGGTATTCAAATTCATCCCATTGCAGAAAGCTTCTACAAGGCTCAGCTCTATGGCCTTAGGAGGGGTTGTGTCAGAGTTTCTCTGCTCCAGGCATTCATTATTATTCATATATGCATTATGGAAAAAATTACTTAAAAGTAACCCTAGGAAATGTCATTGTTTCTTTTTTGAGTGAAAGTCTTGTCCCAAAGAAAAATGGAATGATCAATTAGGGGCAATTTATTAAAAAGCAAAGAGGATAAAACTAACAACTCTTCCTATCCAATTGCAAAATTCCATTATTAAAAAAGAAAGAGCAGGAGGCAATTTTGAGATACATCTAAAGTTTAAACAGTAGCAGCAGTTAGGGATGCCTTTGAGAGTCTGGTGCAGGAAGCAGGCTAGACAGTAATGACCTGCAGGAGGTCACTGCGTGATAAGTATTTTAAGCAGGGATGTTTGCTAACTTGAAACATTTGAATTTTATTTCACTTCCACATAAAGATTTAAATAGAAACGGATCCTTTCATGCCACATAGGGGACACAGATCTCTAGTCATGACACTCATGTTCAAACCTAGGAATCCAGAGACCTAATACTTTTCCACCTTGTGACTGAAAAGTAGAACCTGAAGCAGTGAGGCAGTAGCTGCTTTACAGCTCAATCAACAGAAGTGATGACTGTTTGGGAGACAACACCACAGCATACTTTTTCTCTTCCTCTCTGTTCCATTCAGTCAGCGGTTGTAAGCTCTCCACAGGCCAAATCCACCAACTGCATAATCTTAGGATTTGCCTACATGGTGGCATAATATGCTATACAGATGTATAGTTTCTAAAGTGTAGTAATGTTAGTTACTTAGTGCTGCACATTAATTGGTTTGTGTAGACATTGCTGGTGCACACCAAAGGTTTCCTAGAGCACCGAGTAGTACTGTGACATAGCACAGTAAGTAACATGATGTGACTCATGCAAGCCAAGAGATAGGTATTAAAACTGCTTCCCTACACACTAGGAAGTGGATACAGCAACATTTTGCTGCTTAACTTACTCCAAAGCCTTTTCAGAGGAAAGAAACTTGCACTATGATTATTTCTCAGTTCTCCTTTCATTCAACTTTTGCAAACTAATGACAACGGAATAGAAGGGGACTTAATGGTGCTATGCACTGTAGACCTATTTCCTCGCTCATCATGTTTCAATGAATGACATGGCTTTAGCAGTGAAATAGTTACTTGTGGATCTTTCTCCACAATAAACACAAAAACCAAAAAAGAGCATAATTTAGCATGACTGGCAGAAGTTCAGAAGATACATATATTAGATCAGACCTTTACAGGAAAATGCAGGTTTGCTATATTTCAGAGATGGAGTGTTTTGGAAAAGGTGTTTGGGAAACACCTACCTGCACTTAAAAATACCTGTGGTATTTATTGATATTTTGCATAACTATTTACATTTGTCCAAACTGATTACAAGAAGGGAAGAGCAATACATTTTTTATTGCTACTTTAACTGATTCACAAACAAACAACTGATTGGCTTATTTAGGCTGCCAGTACTTAGTACAAGTCTCTCTCCCTTCCCTCCACCCTAAGCAGATAACTGGTAATGCATCCACATGGTTATCACTTTAAAAGAGAACTGAGATAGAAGTCTCGCCAGTAGCAGTGGTGCTATAGCTTTCTTTATCTACTCTCAATGATCCAAATTCTGATTTATATCTGATGGTTACATCATCATCAATCTTGAGTAATTGCACTGAGGTAAACTGGGTTATTTTAATTTACACCCTCGCAACTGAGAGCAAAAATCTGCTCAGTCTATCTACTTTGTTAGAAGAACAGAAAAAGGCAGCTTTTTCACCACCACTAGTTTCTTTTCTTGACTCATTTTATTTAGGCGTTTTGAGCTCTGCTTAAGTCCATGACAAAAGAGAATGGAATGTACAGAGGGGAAGAAAAATGAGCTCTTCCCCTCTACTTGCCTTAGCTGGGAACCAGAAGCAACTTTTATTAGAAAACACTGAGACCCAGCCTATCAGATGGAAGTATGTGATGCACTGAGGAAAAAGAATGAATTCTATATACAAGATTTAATGTCTATTAAAAGACAAAGGTACTTTACTTCTATTGCTAAGAGTGTGTGATGTGTCAGGGAGTAATGCCATCCCTTTAGCAGTGGGTAATCAGGTTACATGGCTACCTCATTTTCAGGCTCTGTAGGACTTTCACCTGGCATATATTTCTAATAATTATGTGACACCAGGGTACTGGGAAAAAAGATGAATTTTATTGCCTGACTTCAGTCACACAATCTTGATCAGGGTTACAAAATATAATATCCTGGCTGTCACATGACTGGCTCAATATCTACTGACTCCATTGAGTACAATGTCTCAACTAGGGTCTCTTTTGTCAGCTACAAAGATGGTGGTGAAGGATACAATGATGTTAGTTATATTTAACTTTCTGATAAAGTTAAGAAATAACCTTTTTGGAGAATGTCCTTAAATGTGGCACTATTTAGACAAACAAACATAGTATAGGTTTAATAAAAACAACCAATTGGTGGTTACATGAACCAGTAAAAGCTTAAAGGTATGCACATAAAACGATGAGAAAGTATCAAGTTGAATGAATTCTCAAAGAAAAAAGAAAAAGTCATTAAGGTGGCATTAAAATCATAGGGAGAGAATAGCCTGAATAAAAGAGATTTAATCATGAGGCTGATTGAGATGTCCATGGAATTTGATAATGAGTGGCAATAAGATTTATAAGTAAATTAGGTATAATAAAAAGGTGTTAATATTTAATGAGATGAGTTCTCATTAGAGACTAAAAAAGAACATCAGAGTTTGAAAGTTTCACATTTCTTTTATGAAATACTCTGAACTTGGTCTGAAATATGTGTCACTTCTTCTTATAAAATATTTGCTGTAATTTCAACAATGTGGATGGTTGTTTTGTATGTGACTTGGTATAAAAGTTATAAAAGTGTGATAATCATTAGCTACAGTATACATTTGTTAACCCCAATTTAATTTTGCACAAAGGGTGGGTTTTTCCCCTTAAAGATTACAGTATTGCATTTATTTTTATATGTATAATATTGTATGTTGCTATTGTGTTGTTGAGTTTTAAATGAGTTAACAAATAGCACCATAGCTCAACACACCAGGGGAGACGTAGGGGTGAGTTTACATCACAGTTTGAGTCCTACACAGCTAATCAGGATAAAAATCAAACTTCAGGGAGCATGGAGCTCCTGGCTGAAACAGAAGTTGTTCTTAAGAAAACATTGACTCCAGGGAACCTGTAAATACTATAGAAAAAGTGAGAGAAAAAGAAAACTGTAAGTAAACTAAAGAAACAGCTATGCTACCAGGAACCTAAATCCACACATTTCAAGCTCTGAAAGTTAGGCAGGATAAAAATATTGTTTTTAGACATACATAGTCTACACTGTGAAAAGGAGCAAGGACACAAAATGTGACTGTCTTCAGTATGGGGACAGAGGGGGTGGGAAGATACAATGAGTGTCCCCAGCTTGTGTCTTCTGTGAAGAGGCCAGGGAACAACATCCGTCCCTGCACTCATTTGCTTCCTCCCTCCTGGCAATGCTGGCCAGGGAAGCAGGGGGCAGCAGTCTACATAAAAAACAGTACATCAGGCATTTATGCCAGAGATCCATGAGAAATTATGCTTTTTTTTTTTAGCCACGTTCTCTTCCAGAATTCCCCCCAGGATAGTGGAGAGCCACACCACCCTTGGACTGCTTAAAAATAACCACAATGGGAGTTTAAAATGTTAGGCTACCATTTTGTAAGCAGGGGGAAGCGGGATTTACAGCGTGTGAAATACACCCACACACATCCGTCCATTAACAAATAAGGCATGCTAGTTCATGTCGAATTTATAGTTCATGCACAGGCAAAACATTCATGTGTGAGTAGGGACTAGAGGTTTGTCTCTAAGGAAGAAGTGGCATGTAAGGTGAGAATTTCAGCAGATCTCTCTGCATAAGATACTGGCAGCAGAACTTCAACCAGATTACACTCTTCAACACAGTTCTGAGATCTTAAGGTTTTTACAGAACCACATTTCAGAAACAGAAGGTCACTATTTAGACAATAAAAAACTTCCAGTAATGTGACTAGATTTAAACATATTGTTGATTTGGGTCGTCATATTCTGGTATCACTACACACATACTATCTTAGTTATTTTCTTAGCTGAAGATATTGTACTGACTCTCTTTCTACCCAGTAGCAGCATCAACTAAAGTGCCTTTATGTTGGTGCTAAAATGGCAGATTTCCAAAAGGTACAGCTCCTGAAGTTCTTATTGCATACCAGATTATCCAAGAAATTCAGCTAATATATCACAAGATGTATAATTAATTTATGCTTAAGGGTATAGTCATCCTCTTCTCTAGCACCATCTTTCATCAAAGTCTATGAAAATTATGAGCCAGATTTTTTAAGTTAGTGGTGTGCAACTGGGTATGTAAATTTGCCTGGGTCTAATGAATATACACAAATATCTGACAATGCATGGCAAAATCAGGATTTATGTATGTATATTCCCAACTGGGTGCTTTTCCAGCACAAATTAGACACATAAAAGTATGTGGATACAACTATGCATTTTGAAGATTGAAAACCCACCCATATGTTTGTGTAACATACCTGCTTTATGAAAGCACAGTCTATGTGTGTGACATTCTCCTGTAATGGTTTGCTCACACAGAAGACAAGAATTCATTACTGTGCCTAACTAATACTATTACTCCTCTAGCTCAAGCCACAAATGCTTGAATTACTTAAACAAAGGTCTCTGGTTCTATTGCCAAGATGGCCAGCGATGGTGCTCCTTACAGAAATGACTGTAATTATTCCTTTTCTGTCTCTTAAAAATTGCAGAATTTTATTTTAATTTTGGTTCTTTTCCTCAAAACAAGGGGAAAGAAGATCCAAAAGTCAATCCTACTTTTTATCCAGTTCCTTCAAGTCCACTGTTACTCACTTATTTTGAGCCAAAATGACCACATTTGGGATAAAGTGACTTGCTTGAAATGCTGGTGAATCATTAGCTTCTATATACATCATAGGACGGCAGTTAGTAGTAGTAGTAGTAGTTTTCTGATTTCTCTGTATGCTATTTCATATATCAAATTTGACCAAGAAATTGATCTCTCTAAGAGCCATCAGGCACAATTTAATCATGTGATTAATGGGCCCAAAAGACTCTTGCATTCCTCCTCAGGCATGGCAGGTCAGTTTCTACAGCACTGTCAATATGGTATTAATTAAAACTTACATACATTTTTTAAAAGGCATGAACAAGAATCATCAAAGACCAAAATCAACTGTAAGAACCAAATCCAAAGCCACAAAGTTTAAATAAAAGCTCACTTACTGACCTAACAGGCTCAGTGATAAATAGCACATGAAAAAGGCTGTTTCCTCTTGGTTCATTGTGGGAAATCATTTTCCACACATAATTTATGAATGTAACTTTGTTTTTAAACCTAAGTAATGAAGTCTTTTATTCTGCCCTGGATATGGATGCACTGGGCTTCTGAAGAGAAGGGAAATACAACCAACCTATAAAGGTGACCTTTATTACATGTCCTTTTCAAAGTTTCATTGCACAAGAGGACTAGACCACAGAGAAAAATCTAAGTAATTCAAAGCATGGCTGTTTTGTTTTCCCTTGTTTTTCTACAGTAAAAAGTATTGGCCTCTATATATTCATCTTATTGATTTTTTAATGATATGCACGGAAAAGTAATTCCCAAATGTTCACGCTGTCACTGTGACTAATCATTTTCCCCCTGCTCTAAATTTTACACCTTGAAGAAACAGTTGTGTCAATGATGCTTTCCATTAAAGTGTCCTACAGATGTCAAGAGGAACACATTAATGGCCAGATAAAACTTATAAATGGCAAGCATGCTGTATAAATACTAAATACAAAGAATAGTCAATAAAAAAGGCAGTACCAGGGTATGAATTTGCCTATTTTAAATAATTTCCTCCAGTCATATATAAAGCAGTTGCTGATTTTTAAAGTCCTATTTCTCTCTAACTTTTCCAATGAAAATGTATTTATGGTCTTTTGGCTTCCCTCTTATGGGTCATTTTAATGATCGTATAGCTGTGAAATTCAAACTACTGAGGAGTGTTGCTAACTCTCACAACAAGTGGATAGCTATGGCTTTTTAGAATGTAAACTGCTTGAGTAAAAAGTAAGTTGAGATGATATCTGAAGAACAGAGTATGACCTAATACGTAAAGAGGGCAGAAAGCTGCCAGAAGAAACAGCCCCGGAAGCTCAAACAATAGTGTTAATGCATTATTATTGTTTACAAAGGACAATTTACAATTTAAGAATAAATGGCATGTGTGAAAATGTTAAGCAGTTTTAAGAACACTGGTTAGCTGTGCACAAGCCACATGCAGAAATAGTGGGATAATCCTGTTCTTAAATGTAAGTAACCTTTTGAAGATCCAATTAAAAACATTTAAAGAAAAGTGAATAACCACCAGTAGGAAAACCCATAGAGATAGTCTACCTATTGCCAAAAAACCATGATACACCTCAATCTAAGTCCTAAGGCAATAAGGAAACAGTGCTGTGCCAAGGGTGTTCTAGGCCCAGTTTGAAGACTCAACCCTCCCTCTCCCTCCGTCACTCATACTCACCATTAACCTTCCCTGCCTTCTCTGAAACAACCTCGTTAACTAGCTCACACTTGCTTCTAAGTTCTTTACAGAAATAATTTTCAGATCTCTTAACCCTTCCTGCCCCATGGATGTTCTTAGGTAGGTATTGATTAATTTTAACTTGTTGAAAATCCTTTCATAAGCAACCACAGATATAGGAAGATACCAAAAAAACCCCACACAGTGCTATTTCTATATTAGGGAAACTTGCATCTAAAGACCTATTGTGAATGTAGGTGAGGAGATCAATGGGTGCTTTTGTTTCTAAGTCATCCTTAAAGTTTTGCTTGCAAAAACTGGCAGACTTCAGTTTAATTCTCAAAACTCTCAGAGTTTAAATCCTCCAGGTAAGTGCCTGCTACATTTCAAATGTGCCGCTTTAGTTCTTCGCTGCTAAGACTTTTCATTTTCTCACCTGTCAAAAAAGCAAACCTTTATCCAACTCCATCATGGTCATGAATCCCACTGTCTAATCGTGTTAATGCTGAGTCTAAGGTGTAGCTGAAAACCTCACATTCCAAAACTTTTCTGAGATCTGATGATCTTTTGTCCTTTGCAAGTTCACCTGGTATTACCTTCCTCCTTTGAGGAATTTGTTTTTCAACTGCATGAATATGCCTAACATTTCAGCTGATGAAACATCAGCTTCTTTACATGCAAAGAACACCATAATTCCAATTTGCGTCATGAAGGCCACCAAGTAAACAGCAAGCCATTTGAATCACAAGATCTAGATGCTGCAATTTTTTGTTCACAATGTTAATTTTTGATAAGATAGTATTTTATTCCATAGCTTAGCCAAAATAAGAAAGAAAAACTGTGAAATGTTCATTTGTAAGCTATCAGATTCAGACAAATTCTGCTGTAAGATTGCATAAAGCCTTGATTTCATCTAAATCATCAAAAACACTCTCCATCTGATTTTGTAGTGGATAGATTGTCTCTACCTTTGCTGACTACTTTGTCAGGCTTTGATATTTTAATGTATTACAATATGCTTTGTCAACACATCCCAATGACTAGTAGATGTGAAAAAGAGAGTATATATTCTTTGAACAATTCCAAAAATAGAACTTGGGGAACAACCACTGCAGCAGCTTCTCCAATAAGTTTTATTGATCAGACTGGACATGTGATGAAAGACAGATACTGATTTACCTGCTGTATTCAATTTTAAATGTCTTTGTGTGCTGCAGCTACATGAGCTCCATTGTCATCACTTTGTCCTCTGTAAGGAGCCATATGTAAACTGTCTTCTTCCAGCTTCCTTCATAATACCTTCCTCTGTTTTAGAGTGGATATCACTGAAATCTACAAAGCACTAAGGAGTCCCCAAACTCTCAATTTGGGGCATTAATGAAGACTCCAAACACACCATTCATGACTCGAAATGAAGTTCCAAACACATCATTTGGGATAGAAGTCTGCTTGGTCCTAATTTTAAAGTTTGATTTGGACCTGAACCCAGCCCAAGCAAACCCAACACTGAGAGGGTCGAGTAGTTTTCAGACCTAACCCAGAGCCGAGTCAGTGCAGCCACCTCCTCCTGCCCCCGGGTTCAGTACAACAGCATCTGTATGCCCGCTTCTCAACTCGGCTGCCATCTCACCTGCATGTTGCCAGTGGGAAGTGCTGCTTGCATTCCTTGGCTCAGCATTCTCCCTCCGCAGCAAACACATGTGCAATGAGGTGGCAGGGGCTGGCAGGAGCAGGCACCTGAAGGACAGGTGGTGGAGGAGAGTTAACTTAAGCCACCTAACCTCAACCCCACACTTGTAGTCTGGTCCTATCAGGCTGCAGGGCATTAAATTAGGACTCAAATGCATCATTCAAAGCACTAACTGGGAGTCCCAAATGGTCCATTCTGGGCAGTAAACAGGGCCCTGATTACTTTGGGGTACTAAAGTGAGAAGAAAAGAGAAAAACCACTGAAGAAAAGAACAAGCAGTAAAAGGAAAAAAATAACAAAAACTGGGCTCCTTTACAAGCCCCTTTATTTAAACAGTCATTAAAAATGTGCATTATTCTCTAATGAGTTCTGAGTTTAATCTCCGTTCTGTGTACAGTCCCATTCCTGCAGCTAATGGCCTTTACGAATCTGGGGCTGATAGACGCCCCCTGCATTGGCTGTCTTAAAACACTTGAGGAATCTTCTCAGTCTTGTTGCTACTAGAAGGGCTGTAGGGGAGAACAGTAGCACCATTCAAGAAGAGGCAAGAGTTGAAAAGTTTTGGACAGTTTGTTTCAGCTTCTAAATTTTTGGATGTTTCTCTGAATGACACTTGAAAACTTTTGAAGTGCCCCATTCCTCATCAATACAACAGCAAATTTCCAAGTCAACATCTGAACACACTATACTTGCTGGAGATCGTGATATAATTTATTGAAGCCAAGGGTTTCTAAAGCAACTACTGATACTCAACTTGAGATAATTTAAAGGGGTCTGATTTCAGAGAGCAAGCACTACTCGCTTTTGAAAGCTTTGGCTAAATTGCTTAGAGCCAACAATGTGCTTATTGTTGTTCAATAAAAAGTGTGCATATGGATAAAATAACCATCTCTCATACAAGTTCTGAGCTCAAGTATGATTTTGGACAAATGACTCACTCAAGCCTCCTCTGTAAAATAGGATTTTAATAAGTAAACTAGTTATGAAAACTATGCATTTGAGAGTGGAGAATATTTTTATTCTATTCATTTAGTTTATGAAGCAGATAAACATTTTGAGTTATATCTATATTTTGGGTGCAGGAGATGATCAGCAGCAGTAGGGCAGCCAAAGGTTTGTCTGCAGCTTTCTGTCTCTAACTCTTTGAAACCCTATGGAATTCATTCTTTGCACGCAGCCTGTGGATTCTTCATGAAGCAGGAAGGAATCTGTTTAGTAATAACTATTTACAAATTTTAGTGCATGCCCCATGTCCTCCCGTCATCTATCTAAACAACATGCCCTACAGAGATTGCTCATGCTCCTATAAGCCATGACATTATGAATATTTTCAGGGCATTTGTGCTACATATAGCAAGAGAGAAAGTATAAAAAATGCTTCTGCAAGAATTAAAAACAGTGATTAAAATTATTTACTACAATAAATAAAATAAAAAAAGATTAAAATAATACTAATTATCTATCTTTTAACAATCAAGAATGAAATCCTGGCTCTACAGAAATCAACAAGATTTTTGCCATTGATTTCAACGAAGACAGCAGGGCTGATTCTTGGGGCAAGTGAACAAGGTGGTTGCCTTGAGCGGTTATTCCAGGAATTGCCATACCAGACATAGTAGGCTGCGGGGTTTTCTATTTGTTTATGTTTGTTTTCCCAATTGTCTCTCCATTTATTTATTTATTTTTGTTTAGCCACTCTGGGGAATGAGGGGGCAAAAATGTGCTTTTCATTTTCCAGTGGTCTTTTACAAAACTTTTTTCCTTTTTTTAAGCTCTCTCAGTCCATCTTGACTCATGATTAATCAGGGAGAAATTCCCTCTTGATCTGATATTTGGGAGCCTGGATGTTCTTTTCAATTTTGAGTTGTCTCAATGGATTTCCATTTATTGTCTAACTAATTGCAATTTTCCACACATCCCAGATTAGAATATGTTCTGGACAGACCTGATTTTGGTGACAGCTCTTCCTGTAGGTATAGCTACTCTGTTTCTAAGTGCTTTTGTTCACTGGCAACAAATGACTGTGAAAAATATATCTTTATGTTTAGAGGTTTTCTGTCCTTGGGCCTTATCCCACAAGTCAATGGGAGCAGAGAGTGCTCAGCATATTATGGGGCATTCAGAACTTGCAGGCACAGAGAGGCCCCACAATCCCCATTTTTACTTTTTGTCCTTATCTGCACTGACCCTGTACCTCATCCAAACTTCTCTAGATTCCTCGAGAAGTACTATACAGTCTCCCAGGTTTATGAAGATGAATTCAGCAATCCTACAAAATAATCTTGTGTTTCTCAGATTCTGGGCAGGCAACATACATTTAAGTATAACCTTTTCCCCAGGTATTTCAGACAATTCCCATTATTACACTGTCATTCTATAGGGTATTTGCAGAAAACATTACCATTACTAATATTCTACACCAGGGGTCTCCAAACTTTTTTGATCGCGCATCCCCTAATAGAATTTTTTTTTTGAGTAGGCACCCTCACGGGGGAAGCCCTGCCCTAGCCGGCCCCAATCCATCCACTACCTCCCACTTCTCTCCCCAACCCCCCTCCGCTTGTCCCCTAACTGCTCCCTGGGACAGGTCCCCAGAAATCTTGTTGATTTCTGTAGAGTGCCTGGCTCCTAGGGCCCATCTCTGCCGGGGCACTCGGCTCCTGGGGCCAGGCCTCAGCAGCAGCGCCTGGCTCCTAGCCCGGGTGTCAGCCGTGGCATGTGGCGCCTGGTTCCCGGAGCCGGGTCTCAGCCACGGCGCGCGGCTTCCGGCTCATGGGGACGGATCTCAGCTGCGGTGTGCATCTCCCGGGGCTGCGGCTGCAGTGCACGGCACCTGACTCCCGGGGCCGGGTCTCAACCACGGCTCCCGGCTCCCGGGGCTGCAGCTGCAGCGTGCGGCACCTGGTTCCCGGGGCCAGGTCTCAGCCGCGGTGCGCGGCTCCTCTGGCCGGGGCTGCCACAGCTCTTGCAGAGGAGCTGCCAGGGCAGCCCTGCTCCTCCTGCCTTACTGGAAACTCCTGGGTTTCCAATAAGACAGAAGGAGCCGGGCTGCCCCGGCAGCTCCTCTGCAAGCACTGCAGCGGCCCAGAGCGGCAGGAGGAGCTGCTCTGTTCCTCCTGCCACCAGGGCCGCTGTGGCGCTTGCAGAGAAGCCGCACGGCTCCTCTAGCTGCCAGGCCGCGCACCCCCGGGAGTCATCTCGCACACCCCCGGGGGTGCACGCACCCCAGTTTGAAGACCACTGTCCTACACAATTAAAGTTTACTTTACATCTTACCACTTAAACTGTTTCTATTCTAGTCTTGCCCCCTAGACTGTGGTTGAGTTAGAAATTATAAACTAGAAAAGACTAGATATCATGTCAGCACTTACCCTTTCATATATCTGACTTGCACAGCCTTTAGTCAGAATAGTTACAGTCTTGTTTGTCACTTGCAGAAACCTCTTTCCTTTGAGTCAAACACCCCTTGACTTTCCAAACCATGACTTAGGATAGTTCTCACCCAGTTTGTTAAAATGAGTTAAGGTTTTGAGATTCTGTCTATCACTTAAAAGAAAAAAATATCTTGAGAGAATGTTGCAGTTTCTCTTAATAAAATATTAGAAATCCTAGAAATTCAAAGTTTATGTTCACTTTGACAAAACAAAGCAAAAACCCACCTCAGCAAAGCAAATAAATGGTAATATTGGAAATCCACTGTTGAAATTCAAACAAGGAGTGTTACTGTTGCTACATACAGAACAATACAAAACCAGGATATAACTCTATCCTCAAAAATATACATATTTTCAGTACATCAATGACTCATGAAATTGAGAAGTGATCTAACTAGACTGCCTTGCTCTAATGAACACATTATACATGATGATCATGATGATAGAGTCTCCCATCAATGTTGATGTACAACATGTGAGGTCAGACCAATACAAGAACCACAATCACGGTTACGTGTTGGACTAACAGGACTGTCCATGACCATTGTAGACTGTTGTATCTTTGCTTTGCGTTGTTCATGTTTTTTACATATGGTGTTAATATCTCTTGCTTCCAGTGGTTAAGAGCAACATGACAAATCTGCTGCCACCTCGTTCTATCATGGATTGTTGCTTCTCAATTGCTGAGGTCAGACCAACATGCTTTAAAGTCAGACTTCAAACATGTCTTTATATTGTTAGTGCTGGCCACCCCAAAATATAGTCTTGAGTATTCTTGAGTTGGCCAAACAAATAAGATGCTCAGACCAACACAGCTGAGCTTCTATGAGCATGTTTTGAATGCCAGACATACAACAACAATTAAGAATTTTTATATCAGGAATCGTGTCCCATCATTTAACCCTGCAAATATCAAAGACAGTGCATATGGAACTGAATAAATTTCCTAATGTGGCAGCAAGATGTTGTCCAGTACTCACAACTATATAGAAGCATTGTAAGCATGACTGCCCAATAGATATTTAGCTTGGTATTTATTCTGACACCCCTATCATTCCATAGGCAGTGTGACAGCATTCCAAATAGACAGCATAGTTGTCTTTGGCTATGTGATTGGTAATCTCATCAATTGTGGCATTCTGTGACAGCACATTCCCTAGGTAGGAAAACATCTCCACAGACTTGAGAGGAGTGATGTTGATCTTCATAATTGGATAGACATAACTGGATTCCCCAGCACACATTCGTACAGTACTTTAGCTCTCTTTACACTGATTGTAAAACCAAAATGATTGACTGCATAAGTAAAGTGATCAATTATAAACTGAATGTCATCAACTGAGTGAGCAACCAGTGCACAGTCAGTCATCAACAAATAAAAGCTCTTTAAAGAATAAATATGCCACTTTTGTGCAAGCATTGGGTTGCAGATGAAACAGCTTCCCATCAGTGCGGAACTGGATAAATATTCCACTATCAGAGTAATGATAAGCATCCATAAGCATAGCCAAAAAAAAAAAAGATGGAAAAGAATGTAAGAATGTGTGGTATCATTAGTAACTGGAAAGGGGTCAGATATCTCACAGTTTTCCTCCACTCTGGTCATCATAAGACCAAGTGACAGAAATAAATTTTGCAAGACACCCAAAGATGAAGTTTCCAGATTCACTCACAATTTACGGAGTCAAAAACATTATCTAAGCCAATGAACAGCATACAAAGACCATGGCTTTTCTCCTCACACTTTTCCTGAAGCTGATGGGCTGTGAAGATCCAGTCTATCATACCTCCATCCGGACCGAAATCCACACTGAGACTCAGAGATGATGATTTCCACAAGTCTATTCAATAGGACTTGCAAGAATTTTCACAGCAACAGAGTAAGGAAATGCCAAGGTAGTTATCACAGTTTGCCCTACCACCCTTATGTTTACAGGGATGGACAAGGCTGGCATCCTTCAAGTCCTGTGGCAATAATTCTTGCTTTCAGATACCACAGAAGGGCCATATGAGTTGTCTGTCAGCACAATAACCATCCTGTTTATAGATCTCTGCTGGTATGTCGTCTGGGTGCTTTCCCTTGTGACATCTGCTCAATTGCTGCCATGGTCACATATAAGGTGGGGCTATTGCAAGTTCTTTTTAACAAATATATTCTTTAAGTTCTTTTTAACAAATGTTAAAAGTTCAAAAGTTAAATGTTAAAATGTTAAAAGTTCAAAGAACAAAAGTTCTTTTTAACAAATGTTGTGGAAGAGAATTAATTACTTCACTGGAAATGTTGAAGGGATGATTGAGAAACAAACTGAAAGGTTCCCTTCATCAGTCAAGTATTTCCTCTTTGTCAGTTCAGAGTTGATTGCAATCTAATGTGCATACAGTGGTTATCCCATTGCACCTGGAATTATCCACCACATGAAGGCCAGCAAAAAAGCTTTTGGTGTCTTTGAGGACTCCTACCAGATGTAACTTCACTGCTTTCTCTTCTTACCACAGGTTTTTCATTTGCCGAACTCTAGTCTGAACCATCTGTTTAGCATGATGATATGCAGCCTTCTTACTTGCTGAATTCTTGTCCACTATGTAGGCTCCATGGATGGCATGCAGAGAATTCAAGAGCCAATATATTTTGACATAATTTTCATCAAACAAGACCTGATGTTTCTTCATAACGAAGTTGAGAACTTCAGCAGTGTTAATGTGTATTATACCTTAAAAATGATTCCAGGCTGTCTCAACATCAGCAGAGGCTTCTGTTACTGAGGGAAAAGGCTTCCATGAGTTTTAGATAGAATTCAGACTGTGTCAGTTCTCCAGGCTTGAAATATTGGTTTTCTTCACTGACTTGAATCACTATCTATGTTGCTTGAGAGCAAAAGGGAGGGACATTTCACTTGCTTCTGGCTGGTGAATTATATAGAAGCATTGTAAGCATGTCTGCCCAATAGATATTTAGCTTGGTATTTATTCTGACACCCCTATCATTCCATAGGCAGTGTGGCAGCATTCACCACTGGCTTCTTTTGACTTCCATTGGGAATAGTCACTTTATTCTGGAATAGTGGCTAACTCCACATAAAGGAAACAACTAGAGCTAGTTGGCAATTTTGAAACTAATTTTTTTCCACCAAACAATGTAAAGCCCATAAACCTGACACTGTTTTCAGAAAAGGATCAGTTTTGCTGAATGTCCTATTCAAAAAAGTTGGAAAAAGTACCAAAATTGCTAATACATCCCATTTCCACATTGGGAAATGAAAACTTTAAAGTTTTTGGTTTGAAACAGCTTTTTTATATCAACGTTTAACTTAATTTATACTAACAAAGTTTTACACAAAATAAATTGTCAAAATCTAAATGAAGTGTTTCAAAATTATCAAAATGAAATGTTTAGAGTAACCCAAATTTAATTGGTTGGGTTGTTGTTTTCTGGTTCGTCAGTTTGCAACTTTTTTTTTTAAGCTTTTGACTTTAAGACTCGAATTGGAACAGGAACATTTTTGAAATCTCAAAAATTCTGACAAGACAGGAAGACTGTTCCTCACATAGCCCTAATAATAACCTGTATACAGCAAGTTGAGATGTTTGGGTTCTGAATTGTGAGTCTGCTGTTTTGGGAAGAAAATGGGGCTCAATTTTTTGTTCAGACTGTACCTAGCTGATTTCAAAGAAATAACCATCTCTGGTTTTCAAGCAGGAACATAAACGACACTAGTCATGGTAAAGGCAGATAGGCAGAGAAAAAATGTCTTTCACGTATGGGTTCTGACTACTCTATATGTGCTACTTTTCTTATCTGCAAAGCTGATTTAATAGTGTTTGCCAGAATATATTAAGCAAAATGTGCCACTTTTAATTGACTAGTTTATTCAATGACTGTTTTGGGTTGTATTAAGAGAGCATTGAATATTCATTATTGTTTGGATTCTGGTAGCACCTAGAAGTCCCCAAGTTAGGATCAGGGCCACACTGAGCTGAGCAATGTGCACTCACATTATCAAATGACATACCTTGCCCCAAGAATTTACAATCTAACTACTGTATAAAAGAAAACAAGACCTGGTTTGTGTCCAGGCAAGTGTACTGAATGCCTCTGCTATACACTCTCCTAAGAAAATACATGATTTTCTCTTTGAAGTTGGGTGCTCTCTTTTTTCCAGTTCACAGCTTTCTAGTCAGTAGTTTGCAGAAGTGACTAGTTGAGCATGAAGCAAGTGGGATTTCATGCATCTCCAAAGCCCAAACCTAACCCGAAAAGACCATATTTTCTGAGTAAACATACCTGTTCCGGTTGGGCATGATTGTTTTATGAACTGGATTGAATGACATTAGCAGCACAGTGCAACAGTTGCTCATGGTCTCAGATTCTATATTTGTACACCATTATTTTAGGATGGTGGTGATGGTGTGTGTGTAGGGGTGTCGATGGGTCTAATTCACCACTGCCCAACAACTTGGGCAATCATTTTACCCCAGTGTCAAGTAAAATGCTACCAAATCAGAACTATGACATTTTACATTCATATTGCAATGATGTCAAATAACTACACAAGTTGCAGGCCAGCAGTAGAAGTAGGCTTAACATGAGCATACCAGGCTCATAACTCAGGCAAGAAAAAAAAAACAGAAAATTAGTTTTGTTGAAAATATATAGACACTTCCGTGAAGCAAAAAGAACTTGGTAATTTTTAGGGACTAGTGCCATTTTTGTCAATGACAGCAACCCATATCCTTTTACATTTTCAGTAAATTTAATAATAGACAAACAACAGAGTGACTATGAAAGTGGATTGTGTCTTTAACTTCTGCCCTCTGATTCACAAAAAAAGCTTTGGAAATCAAAGGAAATTGTGTTTATCTGTTGCCTACCAGCCATTATTCCTGATGTCTAAACTATTTGCTGGCAGTATGAGAATAACACGTGTATCTGTCAACAAAATGGGTCATCCCTATACTCCTCTATATTTTCTTTAGTTGAAATCAATAAAGAAGAAATCAGAAACACCAGACACTGGAGGGCAAGAATGATGAAGTGTTTAACATTGCTCCTCGGTGTCTCTATCCCAAGGCACATTGCCAGTTCATAACTATTTTAGCAGGTTTCACGTTTTACTCGATCATGTGTCAGCCAACCCTTCTGACTGCTTTATATACTAACATTTTTCCATGTCATACATTTATGGGCAATAATTAGAACTATGAAGCAGATTATTGATTCTGGTCTTCTTAGTGTTCTGTACAACATTGTTATGTAAACAACATATTTTCAGATTGCATCTCCTTCTGTGTATCAGGCATACACAAATTATATCTGATAACAAAAAGATCTGTAAACAAGGCCTCGCTAATATTTTTGGAATGAGCATGTATGGTTTTCATTCATAAGCAAATGATGCTGGGCAGCTTGGTAAAAATAAATATTGAAGATAATTCGTTCATTATTTCTAATCACTTCTGAGATAAGTCTTTATGACCTAGAGTAAAACCTATGTTTTGTCTTCTAATGTCATCATTTCATCACATATAGTGAAATGTAGATCAATATTAATGCAAAGTGGGAGGGGGGGAAACAGCAATAAAAGTCACAGAAACAGAAAGAGACATGAAATTCCCCCACTGCTAAAGTGAATCTCCAGAGCATGCATCAACTGCAAGGTCAACTACTGAAGATGTGACCTTAAAGCATTATTCCTAGACAGAGATTGCATAACGGATGATTGAATAGGTAACTGATTATGACATCTGGCAAAGCATAAAGGTAAATTTGAAAGTGACGGGATGATTAAAATAGCATATTTATTAGAACTATTGTTTTTAGAAACACCTACAGAAAGAATTGCATCTGCCATGATGCTTCACTAAAATGAACTGAGTACAGAATATATTAGGGACGTTGTTCCTGTGCTACTATGAATTTTGTTCCATATTTATCACAGGGCAAAAATATGAGAAAGTAACACCATGGTGCTGGTACAGCTGCAAAATTCATATTCTCATCCAAATTTCAAATCCCTCACCGTTCAATGGGATTTGGATAAAAATCTCTGTTTCAGCTAATTATAGACAACCCTAAAGTGTAGCTTGGGATCCCTAACCACTCCGCAGTTCAAGAGCATTTGGATTTGGGAATTTTTGTTCAGGCTAATCTCTGTAAGCTGAAAACATGGAAAGACAGAGTGTGGTATTAAAAGTGTTCAGTCTAGCACATACAAGCAGCTCAGTGCCAGCCATTGCACTGTGGAAGCTTACAAGTACTCCAGTCATATTTCCTAATGGCAATCACTGGAAGACATTGCCTGTTGTGACAAAGCTCTGTCCTTATCTTCGTGGATCCTGCGTTTTCTGGTGGATTTTCACTAGCCTAAGAGGCTCACTGTGACCCTCCACGTAGCCCTTCTCTCTCTAGAGACAAGGTCACAGCCTATTGAGCCATTTTCATCATAAGCCAGTGGGGAGAAGCTATCCTTCCTGGTACAGTCTCTATTGTCTCCCAATCTCAGAGACTAATTAGGGGAGGCAGAAAGCGGGGAGCCTGGGCCCGCCCTTTACTCCGGGCTCCAGCCCAGGGACCCTAACAGTATCAGCTAAGATGGCTGACCTTTTATCCACAAAACACAATACAATTCTCTGGGCTACTTCCCCACAGCAGTCCCCGCTTCTTCAAACTCCACTTCACCCTTACCTCAGGGCCTCCTTCTTTGCGTACGATATGTTGTCCACCACTCAGTCTCACCAACAGCACAACTTCCTTCCACAGCTCCTGACACCCACACCCACCTGACTAACTGGGAGGTTTTTAACTGGTTTCAGCCAGTCCCTGATTGGCTTCAGGTGTCCAAATCAGGCTAGCTGTTTCTACTCCTTTCTAGAAGGTTCCATTGGTACCAGGGATTTGTTTAGCCTGAGACTAACATATCTATTCTTTAGCACTTTCCTATAGCCATCTGGCCTTTCGCCATCACACTGTGTATATTAAAAATGACAGTGATGGCAGGAAGAGACAATGGAAAATAAATACCAGAAAAATATATTTATAACAGTGAAAAAATATTGAGTGCTAGCACATTTCTTTTTGCAAAATATTTGGAAAAATGTATTCTAAAATATTCTGACTGGAGATCTGTTCAAAATGCAGTGAAGTTATTGGCACTCTTGCTGTTACAGTAAGAGCAGCAAGTATTCCCAGTGTTTAATATAAGTGACCATAATGAATCGTAAGGTTGGCAACGCATAAGTCATGTACATATTAAACAAGCTTTGACTGTGTAGGGCTCCACAGATATAAAACTTAGACCTGTAGATCTACCAGGCAACTGATATCTCCAGGTTGCCACCAACAGAAGTTGTAACCAACTTGTGCTCCACTTCCCATGACCTGCTGTGAACCATGGAAAGCTCCACCTCAAGCATTTGACAGACAGCAGCCGCATGGCTCCAAATTGTCTCCTTGCCCTATATAAACTCAAGGGGAGTTCCAGGAAGTATCCAGGCAACAGTGCAGATCTTCTGTACTTGTCACAACTGTTCCAGCTCCTTGGTCTTGAATTCCTGACTTGACCTTGGCTTGACTTGGACCCTGAAACCTGATTCTGACACTTGGTATCAACCCTGCGTGGATCTGATTACAAACTCCTCTGGTACTCTGAGTCTCAGTTTTGCTCCTTCTCTGACCCTTGGCCCTGACTACAAAGAGAAAAACAAACAATGTTTTGTAATGTTTTGTAATGCACTTGTGTTTAAAACTACAAAAGTCGAAACGGAAAGATCTACAAATTGGTTCTTGTCAAAATAGTTAACAACATATGGGGCTATGGCTCTCCTGAATTGTTCCTCATTTAGGAGCATCTAGAAAAAAGATTTGAGGGATCAATTTTAGAAAGGGGATATGCTAATGAACTTCCAGAGTCTCATTTTTTTGAACAATTGAAAGAAATATAAATAACCAGTAACTAGTATGCAATTAGCTAAAAGTACAGTACCTGCAATTTTTTTTGCCTTTACATTCTGTATTTCTGTCTTTTAGATAATGTACTGAATTAGGGTATCATGTGTGATGATGAGCTACTAGTGAGAACACCACAGCAGGAAGTTTCTTCTATGTGTATCTATGGCTTTCACTGGAATTTGAATCAGCCTGAAGTATGGCATACAATCCATGTTCAAGTTAACATACTGACAGAGTAGAAAATTCTTAATGACATTTTAAAATGCTGCTCCCCTGGGATAATTAAGAAGATGTAAAGAGATAACTTTGGATGCAACAAAGCCTCCAATTTTGAAAATAAAAATAATGGAGTGGTCACAATTGTCAAGGACCTGTTGGGTGCATGATGGCACACTCCAGAAGGTGATACATCAGCCAGAGAGTGGAAATGGAAAACTATATTTTCTTTCAGAAATAATGGAAATCAAAACCAAGAACTGTTTTAATTACTATAAAAAGAATGAGTAGTATTTGTGGCACCTTAGAGACTAACAAATGTATTTGGGCATAAGATTTCATGAGCTGAAACCCATTTCATCAGATGCATGGAGTAGAAAATACAGGCATCTGATGAAGTGAGTTTTCGCCTACAAAAGTTTATGCCTAAATAAATTTGTTAGTCTCTAAAGTGCCACAAGTACTCCTCATTCTTTTTGCTGATGCAGACTAACACTGCTACCACTCTGAAACCTTTAATTACTATGTTCATGTGGTCTTGTGATATTGATACCACTTTGAAAGTCTTCTAGAGACTCTTAGGTTAAATTCCTATCTGAATTCTTGTAAGTGTGTGCTGGCGAGCAGGAATCTCTTTAAAAGGCAAGAATCAGCAACACAAAGTTATTGTCCTCTGTTTTAACCTTTCTTGCACACCATGCAGACCTAGTGCCATGTGTTTCACTGGTGCACCTGCAAATTAGTGTAAGAGGATTTAGCCATATGACTCAAACTGGTATAAAACAAGGTTTGTGCTCCTAAATTCACTCCATCATTTCCAGTGTTTCACTGAAGCAGTAGGATTTAACTAATATGGCATAGGGCCTTATGGAGGCTACATTAGGGGACACATGCTGTACATAAATAGGCATTCAACGATTAAATTTCTGGTGAATTATTCTGTGCAGTCGGAGTTCAACCTTAAGATATTTTTGTTTAAACCTTGGGCCTACAGTTTCAGAACCTGACTGTCAAAAGTTTTCAGGCAGTCCCCCCCCCCCCCCCGCCCTCCCCCCAAAAGCTGATTTTACTAGAGGCAGTGAGCAATTACTCCACTCATTAGCTACTGGCAATGGCACTTTCCCATAGGTTACAGATGCTTGCTGTATATCAAGTTGCCTATTTATACCATCCATGCAGTTCACAAGAGGCTGATTAAGGTATTCTGCATGATTTATGTTTTATTTGTCTTTGTATGCTTCTCTCTTTTTTGCTCTCTAAATCTGTCACAGGCCTCAAGAAAGGAAAGGTTGCCAGTCTGCTGTTGACATAATTAGCCTGCTCAAACATTATCAGACACCATCCATGCTACTTAAAAACAGATGCATATGAATGGTTTTTCATGGTTTCTTGAAATGCTAGTGCTGCACAAAGAAACATCCCTTTCCCAACACATTAACATGTTCATTGTATAGTACTCAATTACCAGAAACTTAAAATATAAATACTATATGGCAACTGATGTGCAAATCCAGTACCAGATAAAAGTTGCCAATCTTTTGATTAAATGTTACATTCCAATTATCTGTGACTGTGCATAGTTACACACTACAGTTGATCATTTCACATATAGAAATCGTAAATGATATTAAAACTCAGCACTTACAGCATCAAAGCACTGCTACCACACCCATTAACGTACAAAAAAAGGAGAGGGAGCTCTGGTAGCTCAGCTAATAGGCTTTTTGCATTTTTCTATCATAGATAAATACTGTGTACGTAAGAACCACTGCACTTAACATTTTAAATAATGTTTTAAAAAAAGAGTTAATACATTTAATAAACTTCCCATTTTCTGTGTTTGAGGGTTGCTGGCCAAGGCTATCAGTGATCAGCTACCAGTGATTGGCCCACCTGTTAGTAACGAATTGCTTAGGTGGCTGGCTGGCAGTTTATTGGCTAACAAGCACCTGAACTTAATAAAAGGCTATCAGAGAACAGAGAGAGGAGGGCCTAAATAGAAGTCTCTTATGTTGTTGTTGAACTTGCTGTTTTTAAATAAGAGCCCCAGAAAGGGGGGCAATGTTTGATAATAAAAACCTATCGTCAACCCAGTTATGGAAATTAAGAACTGAAATACCTGCAACACTGCATCTAGACTCAAGGGCATGTGTGGGGATGGTATGCACCTTTCACATTCTCATTCAAGTATGCACATATTGAAATGCAATATAATAGTCAGCCTCATACTGGTGTAATGGTTCATGACGATGCCAAGCTTAGGTTCTGGAAGAACTGTTCACACAAAACTCCAGATCTAAAACTCCATTGAAAGAAGAAAACAGCAACATCCTTTGATTGCCATGGTGATTGATGTTAAAGTCGCTCCACATTCGGATTCTGAGGTGCTTTAATTTTTTTCATGCCCAACTATTTCAGAGATTTTTCAGAGGAAGGGAGAAGGTGCTGATCCGCAGAGTTCGCCACTGGGTGGGTGGTGGTGGGGGAGGAGGTGCAGGGGAGCTGATGGAGGCTGCCGGCCCAACTTGGTTACAAGTTGTGCAATGATCTCTTATAAATTTGCTGCTCTTCCGGAGAATCCTGCAAGCCATGAACAAAGCGGGTTGCCAAATGACGTTACACAATGCTCCCTTATAACTTTAAACGAGAGCGTTCTCTAATGGAGCATGGATTAACATTGAAACAATGTTATCCGGGAGGATGTTAAGTGAGGAGTTGCTGTATAAGAACCAAGGGCCAGAACTCAAGTTACTGTCATGATTACACAGCCACATGGTGGACATTAGTTATCATTAATGTTTGCGATGTGCATCTTTTTTGAGATGTCAAAGTTGCTTTTTATGTCTAAAACAAAGTGGGATCTTCAAAAGTGGCTAGATGCCCAGGAGTTTAATGCATAGGTGCTTTTGATGATCCCAACAGGTGCCTATCTGTACCAACCTCTAAAAATGTGGCCTCAAAGCTAGAAGTGTCAGCACATTGACCTTTGAAGAAATTGATGAGCAGCATACTGGAAGACACTTGTTGACATGAAAAGTGACTTAAACATCTCTAAAAAGATGGCAATCTAAAACACTAATGATAACTAAAGGGTGTTATGCTCCAGTAGCTGTTGGTATTTAATTAAAAAAACAACAACAACAACATCGTCCTCTCTCAACCTCTTCTGTGTGGCTGTGTAAACATGACAATAACTTTAAATCTGGTTGACAACTACTTCCTCACCTGTCAGCAGGCAGTGAGTTGCAGTTCAAACAGTGTCACACAGGAAAACATCTCCTAATCCCCCTCCTCTACTCCAAATCCAACCAGAAAAATTTGGGGCACAGTTGAATGCTGGGTCAAAACTGTCAGAGCTCTACAAGCAACCAAAAATTAAATATATATCTATGGAACAAAGAAAGATGATTCACTAGAACAAGAAAATTAGCAAGAACTTGAAACAGGTTAGAATACATTTGCATACTATCACTTTAGAGAATTAGACTGAACCTGAAAAATTACAACCATATGGAAATGAAATCTTCAACCTTGTACCCAGATTTTATATAACTATATATAAACTATGGGTAATATCAGCAAAAATCTTTGCTGATGGGTAATCTGGATTCTCACCAAAAGCCCCATTGTCATTATTAGGGAGATGTTCTGAAAAGATAGGGAGATTCAGACAAAAGGCAATAAATGTCCCATTGCTATGCTTAGCCATTATATAAATCAATGGCATTCAAAATTAGATAGAAAAGAATACACCTTATGATATTTAATTGAATTTCACTTATCCAGCACATCTACACCTTCAGAAGTGGTGATTCCTAGACTATGCAATCTGGATTTTTGTAATACATTCAGCAACATTTTGACTGAAATTGTTTAAAGTAACAATTTACATACAGCACCATCTTTATGGAGCAGACCTGCTGAAGCACAGATAAAATAGGCCTGTCTAACTGTAGGTGGAACATGATCATGACAGCTGAACTTACCAGAAATAATATAAAGCCTATATGTTGTCAAGTGGTCCCAATAGTTTATTCCATTTTCTTTAGCAGGGTGTTGCTCTAAATAGCCCAAATCAAATCGACATTGTACTGGGAATGTTTGTCTTTTGATTTCTAAGTCCTGCTGTGTTTTAATATTCATCCTCAGAGTAATCTTAGCCAGCAGCAGCATAAGTGCTTACAGGCTTCTAATACAGAAAGAATTTCTGTTGCAAAATGTGGCACATTTCTAATTATATTCCAACACCCTAGAGAATGGTCTCATATTGTAACTGCAGACTGGGCATTAGTGTCTGGAATTTCTTGAACTAAAGGAAGGTAGCATTAGCAATTTGATTAGTGAAACCTGGTTGCTTTCCCTGAATATTACAGTATGTTGAACTAGAGGCTGCATAAAACAAATAAATGAAGCAGGTGCAAAACAGATTCTGATTTGGAAGGCTGCCAACTGATCAGCTCCACCAAGGTTTTATTATCTAACCAGAAACACATTTTGTTGATACTTAGCTTTTCTCCCCCAAGAATAACTTCTGCCAACCTTGGAAAGAGCTCAATGAATAGAATGCCCATATTGAAAGTTCAGGTAAATACAGTATAATAAGTATTGTACCCAACAAGCTCTCTGCTCTATACTCACAGATGACTAGTCTGACAATACATACCTATCTTTATGCCAACCAGAAAATATCAACAGAAATGACACAGGACTATCTAAAAGAGACACCCGTGTTTTTCATGCTCTTTTTGATAGACCTTAACACAGTGATTGGACAGAAAATGCTACACTTAATAGCTTGGAGGACATATTTCCCAACTGGCTAGCTTTTCCTGGGTCCGAACAAACAACTGGAGGGAATGGATGGGAAATTTGGTAGGATTTTACACATGAACCTTATTTATACTTCCATAAAATGTTCGAATGGTTCACAATGCAAAACCATGTCTGTAATATCTCTTATTTCATTGTACAATGCCAGCATCATCTGCAAAGGATGTCTAGTGCTGTACTACTAGCCTGCTAATTGTATCACAGAAGTATTAATAGTTTTAACTGATATTTTTGTGCTCTATCCAGTTTTTCTACTATTATTTCCCACTGTTTCTTTCTAATTCCTATTTCTAGGCTTTTGGACTCATTTTCTTGTATTGTATACTTTGTAGTGTTGTCTCAGTCTAAGCTTTCTGACTTCTATACCTTTTGGTCACCCTTATATGTGATTATACTGAGAGTGCTCCTTACATAGATGCCCAAGAGTTTGCAGTGACAACAATAGCTAAGATTTTAGGTATCAGCTTTTTGAGCATAAAAACTGGTAGTTCCAAGAGTATCAAAATTAGCTGACTATGCTAAGGCAGTTCCTCCATTTTGTATTATAAAACCAGCCAACTAGCTTCTGTGCGTTAGGCTGCTCTGTATAGTCCACCTGAGACCTAAATTGTTCTTTCATGCTATTAATCAGTGGCAAAGAAAATCATACACTATACTTGAAATCTACACTCAAACATGTGTTGAGGTTTCATGTATAACACTGCTCTACAGCCAAAATGCTTCTGAAATAAATTAGTCAAACTTTACTAATTCTGGGTCACTAAGAACGAAAATGATGCTTAAAATTGTTGATTGGCTCTAGTTTTCAAGATATGCTATTGGGTCAGTATATACGACTCTTGACATGGGAATGGCGGAGGATAAGTGAGTTATAAAGGGAAGAGATCTCAATTTAAACCAGAAATGACTAAAATACATCTTTGACTGGATCTATGAATAAATCTATGACTGGGTTTGGACACTACTTGCTTTTTAGGCAAAACAATGAATGATGCGATCTGAAGCTGGTATTGTGTCATACATGATAAGAATTGCATCATGTTATTCCTAGAAGTCATGGATGATGCATTCATAACGAAGCTTACATCACTCTGCTGAACAAATTGCCCTATATCAGCTCTAGAAATCATACAGTGTCGTGCTCTCTTATTTGTCAGTGTTTGATTTTGCAAAGGGACACATTTCTGTTTAGCCAAAGTGAGCAGAGATGCCTCGTACTTGTGTGAACAGTGCAGATAACTTCTGCTATGTTTGTGGTGAAGTGATTTTTGCATCACAAAAGCGCAGTATAACCACTATGGTTAAGAAAGCCTATCACCTTTATTTTGGCTGCAAAATTGGAGATCAGGACAAGAGGTGGGCCCCACACATATGCTGCAATACTTGTGCAACAAATCTTCACCAGTGGTTGAACAGGAAAAGGAAATCTATGCCTTTTGCAGTACCAATGATTTGGAGAGAGCCAACAGATCATACCAACAATTGTTACTTCTGCATGGTGCCTCCAGTTGGGAAAGATGTGTCAAAGAAGAAAAAGTGCAATGTGCATTATCCAAACATTCCATCAGCTGTACACCCAATACCCCACGGAGAAGGACCGCTGGTTCCTGATGCGCCAGAATCATTCTCACTTGAGTCAGACGAAGAAGAGGAAGAGGATGAAACTTCTGGTCCTGAACCATCAATGTCACAGGACCCACATTTTCTCCCATCCTCCTCCTCTGAACCACACCTCCTAACACAAGCTGAACTGAATGACCTTGTCAGGGATTTGGAACTACCCAAGAGTAAGGCAGAGCTGTTGGGCTCCAGACTACAGCAGTGGAATCTCCTGGCAGGTGATGTTAGGGTTTCCATGTTCCGTGACCGTCAAAAGGATCTTGTCCCATTCTTCTTCATGGAAAGTGATCTTGTAGCCTGCAACAACATCGATGGTGTGATGGCAGCCCTCAACATCGTTCACGATCCAGATGAGTGGAGACTCTTCATTGATTCATCGAAGACGAGTCTTAAAGCTGTTTTGCTGCATAATGGCAATGTTTTGCCATCAATTCCAGTTGGTCATGCAGTCCATATGAAGGAAACCTATGACAACATGAAACAACTTTTGAGGTGCATAGACTATGACCAACATCAGTGGCAGCTCTGTAGTGATTTGAAGGTTGTTGCTCTCTTGCTTGGTCTGCAGACTGGATACATAAAGTACTGCTGTTTTCTCTGCAAATGGGATAGTCGTGCAAGAGATTCCCACTACATCAAGAAAGATTGGCCACTCCGACAGTCATTGGAGCCTGGGAGGAAAAGTGTTCCTCGATTCCACAAGTGGTGGATGCTGAAGATTTTGTTACCACCCTTACACATCAAGCTGTGTCTGATGAAGAACTTTGTCAAGGCCATTGACAAAATACAAGCAGCTTTCAAATACCTCCGTGGAAAATTTCCAAGGTTAAGTGAAGCAAAGATAAAGGAAGGTGTCTTTGTTGGTCCTCAGATTCGTGAACTTCTTCGAGATGATGCATTTGACCATGCACTGCATGGCAAGGAAAAGACGGCATAGAAAGCCTTCCAGTCAGTGGCAATACATTTTCTCGGAAACAACAACACAGACAACTACAGGTTGTTGGTGGAAAACCTCCTCAAGGCATACAAAAGCCTTGGTTGCAACATGTCACTAAAGATACATTTTTTGCACTCTTATCTAGATTTTTTTCCACTGAACTGCAGAGCAGTGAGCGACGAGCACGGCGAGCGATTTCACCAGGACATTGCAACAATGGAGAAACGCTATCAGGGCAAATGGAGCCCATCAATGCTTGCAGACTATTGCTGGACAGTGACAAGAGATGCTCCATTTAATGAATACAAGAGACAAGCCAAGAAGCGCCGAGTAGACACTGAATAGGACTAAACTATGTACATAATGGTTTTTTGCCTTTTGTTTCATAATACATTTTATTTATATAACCCTTTTGCTGATTTTTAAAGTGTTACATAAACAGGACAGGTGAAATATTATCATGTAAAGCAACCCTAAACACATGAAAAGACCTAGGTTTACAATTTATGATTAAAACTCTACTATCTACACAATATACATAGACATAAAATGTAAAAACTTAAATATCTTAGAAACAGTAGCCAATCAGTTGTTTTAATTGTCATATTTGAATTCAGCACATCAAAATACATAATAAATATCACATTTTATCTCTGAAGCAGACGACTTCTAAAAAATTGTAGACCAGTGTAATTGATTATATATTTACCCACCCCAGGTACTCTGCTAATTCTGCAGGATGAAAAATCTACTTCTATACAGACTAACTGAAACAAATATACCTATCTCCACACATTGGGCTGAATTTCATCACCTCTTAAAAAGGGGAAAAAGTAAGTCTCTAGTCACCAAGGATAAAATTTTCAAAAGTGCCTAAGTGACTAAGGAGCCTAAGACTCACTGACTTTCAATAAGTGACTTAAGACACTTAAGCACATTTTATCTCAAACCTGTGTATCAAATTATTATATTGAGTCCATAGTCTTTTCCCTCCCCAAAAAGTCGTTAAAAGAGCAAACACATGTTTTCAGAGAGATGGAGAAATTCCTGGTACCTATTCAAGGTGTTTAGATGGCCAGTACTTAAAAAAACTGCAACTTGCATGTGTTAGATAACTCCTTGGAACACACTGAAGAAGGCATCTGTGATCAAATTCAACCAGGTTAGAGAGGACATTTGCCCCTTTCCATTCTGACATTGTTTACTTTCCAAGAGAGGGACTTGCTCTAACACAACTCATTTTGTCATCAAAAGAAGATGGCAAATTGCTTACAACTTTCAAATAATGAGTCTGAATTAGGGAAGAACATGTCTGGATGGAGCAGATTCTTCACTAGCCTGTATAACTTTATTGGGCAACTCTTTGCTGAATATTCAGCAGATAGAACAGTATTTTATCTCCATTATAGCTCTGTAAATGCCTGAACCAAACCTTGATAGAGCTTTCATATCCAGTCTCTTTCAACCAACTATCCATTTTCTTCCATGCTTTTTCATTTCCAGGAGATGAGTCGTATAGTAAGTTTCCACAACATCTGGCATTCTACAAGGAGTGAAGACACTTAGAGGCACATTTACAAAAAGAGCTCTAAATCTATATGCCTATGTTTTGGCCGATGAATTTTTTAAAGCACAGGTTCCGACTCTGTGGGTTGTCTGGGGCTGAGCACCCACCAACAGCTCCCCACCCTGCCCCAGATCACCTTCACCTCCTCCCCTGAGTGGGCCTCTGGGTTCTGCTTCTCCCCCCATCCCTCCCAGCGAAACAACTGTTTCACGAGGGAGGGAAGAGGAGGAATACGGCGCACTCAGGGGAGGAGGCGGGGCTAGGGCAGGGATTTGGGGAAGGGGTCTAATAGGGGCAGGGAGGGGGTGGGAACTTTGGGAAAGGGGTTGGGGTGGAGCCAGATGGCAGGGGGGCGCAAGCACCTACCGGCAGAGGGGGAAGTTGGTGCCTATGATTCAAGGCATTTATGTATTTTTCTCCGCATCAACTCATAGATGGAAAATTGTGAAGCAACATCTGGGAACATCCTCTCTGACAATGAAACCGTTGAGTGCCACATGTTGGGAAAGTTGAGTGTACGTGATAAAGCCTATCAAACACCAAATTGGGAAGATAGATGATGCCATCGTGGCCATTATGGAGGATAGTGCTATGTTAGGAACTGTTCATGGGAGAACAGTGGCATAGGGAAATTAAATCATCAGAAACATACATAACTTCAAATTTCTGTGTGGCATAGTGTAGTGGCATGACATACTGTTTGAAATAAATGTTGTGAACAGGAGACTTCAAGGTGTTGACCTTGATATAGCTGGAGCAATGGAATTCTTTAACCAGGTGCTAGATTGTGCAATACAGTCAGTTGAAGAACATTTCATGCAGCTCATGGAACACAGCAGTATATTTGGGACGTTGTGTAATATTCCAAAACTTCTCACTGTACTTGAAGAAGACGTACACCAGCACTGCAGGGCACTAGAGAGAGTGTTGACACATGACGACATGCGCAATATTGATGCAAGTGATTTAGATGATGAACTGAAAGCCCTTTCAGCAGGATCAACTCTAAAGGTTGTTCTGAAACATGTGTGCACAAATAAGATGATCACACTCTTTCCAAATGCTTTTGTCGCTCTGTGCATACTTCTAACACTTCCTGTAACAGTGGCCATTGGAGAACCCAGCTTCTCCAAGATGAAGTTAAAAAAACACATCTACGCTCTGCAATGACACAGGACAAGCTGGTCAGTCTTGCAACCATCTCAGTGGAGCATGAGCTGTCCCAAACTGTGGACCATCAGGAAGCAGAAGCAGTTCAAATCTTTGTAACCAAGAAGGCACAGAAACCACCACTCTGATTATTCAAACAGCTAAAAACGCCAGTGTTTACTATGAAGACAAGAAAAGTTACATTTGCTGTTCAGGCGTTTGAAAGTTAAGTGTTACTTAACATTTTTGAATGAGGCATTTTAACTTGTTAGTTCTCCTTTACTGGGGTAGGTAGCAGAGCAATACCATGAAAAGAGCAGAACAGGAAGAAGGCAGAACTGAGACTTTCAAAGTTTAGGCCCAAGCGAGGTGACATGGGGTATCATTTGAGCTCCCCGCCTCAGGTGCCAAAATGTTGTGGGCTGGCCTACTTCAGCCAATCGCTCAAACAAGTTTGGTTAACATTTGCTGGAGATAATGCTGCTCACATCTTGTTTATAATGTCACCTGAAAGTGAGAACAGATGTTCTCATAACACTGCTGTAGTGGGCATCACAAGATATTTATGTGCCTGTCATAAGTGTAAAGTATCCTAGAATTATTGTTTACCTGTAAGGGGTTAAGCTAAAGGTAACCTGAAAGGTGGACAACTGACCAATGAGAAATTCCTCAGGAGACAAAGGATTTTAAGTTTCATTTTCTCTCTGGATCTCTCTCTGTTCACCTCGGCTATGGGATGAACACAGCTATGTCTTTCACTGTAACTATAAGATTCTATCAAGTACTGTAGTCAGTAAGTTTACCTTCGTTTTATCACTTGAAGAATTCTCAGTGGTGAGTGTTGGCTGGGTGCTTCTTAAGATTGTAAGATTCAGCAGAGATATCAACAGTGGAAGAAAGTTGCCTCGTGGGAGAGTTTTGGTTTCTAAATCCTTTTGTTGATTATGGTAAATGCTGTTCTATTGATGGTTATAAGAGATTTATTCCTTTCTTTTTTTCTTTTATTAAAATCTTTCTTTTAAAAAGCTAACTGCTTGTTTTTCATTGTGTAAGATCCTGGTTTTGGATCAGGCACGTCTCACAGGAGCAGGCGAGGTTTGTTTTTTTTCTCTCAAGCTTCCCAGGGAAGGAAGAAGTTTGGGGGGTTAGTGAAAAGGGAAAAAAGGGTCCCAAACTACCCTAGACCTAGTTTGGTGGTGGCAGTGTACCAGCTCCAAATACAAAAGAAGTTGTGTTCTGGGAAAAAAACATTTTAACCCAAGCTGGTAAAATAAGCTTGTGGGGGTTATTTCTTTTTTCATGTGGGTCCCCACATCTGTACCCTAAAGTTCAAAGTGGGAAGGCAATCCTAACAGTGCCAGATGCACTAAAGGGTCATATGTCCCTTTCACGCTTCAACCACCATTCCAGAAAACATTTATCAATATCTGATCAACTGTTCTGACAGGATAACTGCTGTAAATGTCATGTGGTCATAGTCTATAATCAGAAATTACTCATGGAAAAAAATCGGTCATCTAGTCCATCACTTTGTCAGTTTAGGATTGTTTATTTCTGTATACAAATGTATACACCAGTAATTTGCCAATCCAAATCTGAGTGACTCAACAATCAAAAAACCTATCACTTCTCTTGAGAGACCATTCCACATTTTAATAGAACCTCCTGACAGGAATTGTATTCCTGATATGAAACCTACATTTCCATTCCATAGTTCTTAGGTGACATTTGCCCGCATCACCAGTTGCTCCACCACAGCACGACTAGCAGATTTTGTAAGTGAAGCACAGAGGCAAGGTGGTTGAGATAATATCTTTTATTGGACCAACATCTGTGGGTGAAAGAGACAAGCTTTCAAGCTTACACAGAGTGAGGCATAGTGGTGCACTGCAGTTGGGAAACTCACTCATAGCCTCTTTTGCTTAAACAAAAGCAAAACCAAAAAATGTATAGTTATCTTACATCCAAAGCACTAAATTAATAAAGCTGGTACAGAGGCAATTGCCTGGACTACGTCTCAGAAAACTTAGAAAATCAGTCCCCAGCATCCTGGATGGCTGAAACAGCAGGTCCCCTAAAGCAGCTGCTGCTTTTCACCTTTTTTTGCCTGCAGCTTTTAAAAATATGCAGAAAAAAGTCAGTCAGCAACTACTGCTACAATTCAGAACTGGTGTTAAAAAATGAGCTTTGAACAGGAAACTCGACAGCAACATCTCAAGGTAAAGAAAAGCCACTCTGCACCAGCTCACATCTTTATGTATATTGAAAGGTGTGGCCAACATCACTATCCTCGTGTAGTGAAAATGTTCTAAAAGAAGTTAAAATGTGCTCTCAGCAATTAGGATCAACCAAACACTCCAACATTCTAACCCTAAGCCTAGTTTAAAATAGTAGTGACCATATTCTGCTCGCACGTACATTCATGTAACTCCATTGTCCATTGAATGTAACTTTGGTTCAATGGCTTCAGTTTCTTCATCACAAAAAGGAAGAAAAAGGTGTGAGGAGAAGAGGATTAGTAACAAGATGTGAGACAGGCAAAGTATAGAGCTCACAACAAAAGAAAAGAACCCCTCTGGCATGCCCTTTTTTAGCTGATGGAAGTGTGCACAGTTTGCGTTTGTTAACTACACCCAAGGATTTTCGTACAAGTTGAACCTTTAACACTTATTTACTTTTACTACAAATTCAATATTCTAAGGACTGGGATGTCTAACTAGATTCAGTCTTTGTTTCCCTCAAGAGGAATAAAGGGGACACAATCTGACCACAATCTGGCCAGCAGAGAATTCTTGCAGTATAGAGGAAACCTTTGTTGGTGCAAGGATGCTGGCAAGTACACTTTGCTGCCATTAACCGCTCCATCTCCACCACCTACCTGCTCTGCAAGTACAGGATTGCAGAGCAGGTAGGTGGTGGAGAGGGAGCACGAGGGAACTTTGCTCTCCTCCACCTGCACAGAGTCCGTGAAGGATTCTAAACCAGTAGCAGAACGTAGAAATTCCTGACAATATCTCTAAGTGGTGTCAGGGCCAGGACTATCCCCAGAAATAACATTTCCCACTCTCTCTTGCACCGAGCAGAGCTCTGGCAAAGAAGAGAATCTTCTCCACATGTTAGCGTCCTTATAAAATGATGCAAACACATGTCTCTAACCTATCAGGTGAATTCCAATAAGCTTTCTGAAACTGGACATTTCAAATTGCAGTGAACAGGAATCTTAGCAAGAGCTCAGAGAGATTTTCTTTGATTTAAAAGATGTAGGCTGGTGGTTTTGGAGCAGAAGATTTGGAATTTTGCTCCCAGTGGCTGGCAAACATGGTATGTCCATGAATGCTGCTATAGATTACCATTTGCAAGTCTGTTTTTGATGACACCCAGTACTGAAACAGAATGTCTTCTTGGTGAGTTCCGTGAGCACTGAGAGTCATAGAAGCACAAATACTTTGTGCCCCGAGGAGGAAATGTGCGGTGACCCATTGCCCAATTTTGACACCCGAAGACAAAATCTATTCACTAAATTCAGTTTGCTTTTTTATTAAGGCAAAAACTAAAAAATCCTCTGATGCTCTGCAAAGTAGTTCAAAGGAAATGGGTCATAAAAAAGCACTTACATATTTAGCAGCTTAATATGTAGACAGGAATTTTTTAAAGAAGGTTTCTCTCCCATACACATACAGTTCACCTAACTGGGTTGCCCCAAAGAAAGAGATGTAGCCTAAAGATAACTGCAGATTAATCAGGAAATATTACCATACTTTCTGCTTAATGGGGACACAGCTGGCCAGGGCAACCAGGGCTTACCCAGATATTATATAGATGTGAAATTCTAAGCTCCATTTTTAATACAACCTAATAAAAAGAAATAAAAGACCAAATGCATTAAATATTGTTTGCATTCAGATTTATATTAAAAATGATATATATTGTCTAATTTTCTGTCTTCATAAATGAGAACTGAGACAGCAGACCACCCACTAAGGGACCCTAACTAAAAGAACTTTGTGTGTGTATGTGGTGTGACAAAGCTCCAAGTTTGTACTTGTGGGTCCTGCGCTTCCTGGCAGATTTAGGGGCCTCAGAAACTCAGCTAGGCCCCAGAGTGACCTCCCTTTCTCAGTATAATTGGCAAGAGTCACCACCTAGTGAGTTACCTTCATTACAGGCCAGTATGGAAGATGGAAAAGGGGGGAGCCCGGGCCTGCCCTCTACTCCGGGCTCCAGCCCAGGGACCTTAATAGTATCAGCTAAGATGGCTGACCTTTTATCCACAAAACACAATACAATTCTCTGGGCTACTTCCCCACAGCAGTCCCTGCTTCTTCAAACTCCACTTCACCCTTACCTCAGGGCCTCTTTCCTTCTGGATGATATGTTGTCCACCACTCAGTCTCACCAACAGCACAACTTCCTTCCACAGCTCCTGACACCCACAGCCCACCTGACTAACTGGGAGGTTTTTATCTGGTTTCAGCCAGTCCCTGATTGGCTTCAGGTGTCCCAATTAGGCTAGCTGTTTCTACTGCTTTCTAGAAGTTTCTTAATTGGCCCCAGGTGTCTTGATTGGCCTGGAATAGCCTTTGTTTGGATATCCAGGGAACAGGGACCTGCACATCCTGAGACTAATATACCTGCTTTCCAGCACTCTCTTATATCCTTCTGGTCTGACTCCGTCACAGTGGGTGCTGGGCATTAATGCATGCTATATATACATATATCAAAATAATCAGCCCTCTCCCCTCTACTTCACAATCACATTAAGGTTACTGAGTAGAGCTGGGTGATTTTTTTTTACCAAAAATTTTTCAGTGAAAAATCCAGATTTGGACTGACTGAAACATTTTTTTCAAATTCATATCAAATTAACGGAATTGTTTCGGTCAAAAAAAACAAAAAAAAAAAAATCAGAATATTTTGTTTCAATATTTTCCAAATGAAACATTTTGATGTTTGGATTCAATATGATGTCATTTATAAATTTCCTTCAATTTTATTTAAAACAAACCTATAAAATCTTGAAACTGAAACATAATGCTTCATTTTGGGTCAAATCAAAATGTTTACTTCAACCCAAAACAATTTTTTTTTGACTTTTCACTTTGCCAAAAATTTGTCATCATTTTGGGTCAAAACATTTTTTTTCAATTCTTCAGAACTGCCAGTGAACTGAAAAGTCAGTTACTTCACAGCTCTGTTACTGAGTAGCAACCATGTAGCATCACATCATCTATAATAACCAGACACTTCAAATTAAGTGAATAGCTCAGGAGACTGTAAATCTTGCACTACGTACATAGTAAACAAGTTATTCTTCTCAAATATAAAGTACGTTCACAACACCATCTTTACTTTGAAAGAATACTGTTTATTTTTGGTCAGAGTTAATAAAGTAAACTCAGCTGTAGAGCTCTATCTAGAGCCTACCATTTAATCTAAAAGGAAGCTCTTGATTAGCTATCAGCTACTCAATGACTTTTATGTCCTTTCTAAGCAGCAGCTGCTGAAAATATTCACACACAAGCAAGGGGAACAATTCTGCCCCCCCCATCAGCTCCTATTTAGGCACATAAATAAAGAGCCACACTTTCTGAAATGCTCAGCCCCAAGCTGCTCACACTGTGAGACTTACAGCCAGATTTTCAAAGGAGCCCAGCATGTTGGAAGCTAAGCTCTTTTGAAAATGTAGCCACTTATTTTGGAGCCCAAATGGGAGAGGAACCATTTTGAAAATCCGCCCCATAGAATCAAAAACTGCTCCCTTTGAGGTCAATGGCAAAAGACCCCGCAATGAGATCAACGGGAACAGATTAGGACCCATAACTTCCTATGAAATTGAAAGAAACAGGCTGAGACTCCAACAAAAATATAACTTTGCTTAACTACAATCTACTGGCTTTAAATAAAGGCATTCACAAGCTTCTACATAGATTTAAATATATGGAAAATTTACAGGGTAAGAAACAAGTTTATTTGGAGCTAAAAGGATCCAAAAAAAATGGAAGACAAAAGTCAAAATTTCAAATATAATTATTTTAAATTACCTCTTAAAAATTAAAAAATATGAAGAATTTCTTTAACCTCATCACAAACATTGTCCTTTGCCATCATAGTAATTTTCTGGTCAAACCAGTTTCCCCAATCAAAGTCATAAAGATATAAAAGCAGGTTTGCAACCTTATTTGTGGCCGAGGTGCATTAGCAGCAGGTACTTGGAATCACTTCACTTTCATCGTCTACTGAAATGCAACTTCCTTTGGCATGAAACATACCAACTGCAAAATAATAAACGAAAATAAAACGTTACCACAACTTCAAAACAATTTAAGAAAGGAATTGGAGAATACCAGACCAAATAAGGTTGCAGCGAGAATGTAACTATGCACTGGGAAATCACACAAGCCCTGATTCAGAAAGTCTAACTTAAGCATCTTTGATTTCAATGTGACTATGTCTATGCTTAACGTTAGACTTACTGATGTCAAACCTGCATCCCTAAATTGGAAATTCACATGTTACAACTTTCTAAAAAAAAAAAAAAAAGTCACAATCTTTAATCCCTTCAAGTCTGGTACTGACTCAGAGGGAAGTCTGCCATCTGTTGATTCACAAACGTCACTTCCTGTACAAAATGAGCAAAGGTAGCAAACATCATTACATCTCTTTCTTTCTTTTCTGTTTATAGCACTGACCACACAAACAAGGATATGTTTTGCAGAACCAAACTCCTCATATCTGAGTGGCTCTAGTTTAATAAAAGAAGAGCTGGGGTTTTTTTGCAGGTAATTTGGTTTGTTAAGCTTATCCACAGGTCATTTTCAAACACATGAGGGGACTAAATGGAAGTACTATTTACATTATGTTTTTTCCCACAGGACATTCACAATACACAGTTCAGTTTAGAATTTCTGCACCTGGACAACTAGGTACCTAGAGTACCTTGTACCTAGGTACCTTGTGAAAACCTAAGCCAAGAAGTAAAGTGAGGCAACCCTAACCAACTGTTTTATTGGCTGTCACATGTTACAATGGAGGCCAAAATGAGCCAAACAGATTTTTGCTCCCATCAAATTCAAGCAATTTTCTGTTGTCCAGGAATGGACATAGAGGAGCTTGAAGGTCAAAAAGAAGTGTTATAAGTGTTCAAGAAGACGACCATGGGAGGAGGGGCTGATAATACAACTTACTGGTTTAGAGGGAATTGGATACGCCTGTGGCATATATTGAATCCACAAGGGTGTTTATTCCCAAATTAAAATAACACATTGCTCTTCCTCTGACATGAATTCAGCAGGAAAGATGTACAAGAGGTCTATAAATCAGCCTTAGGGCAAATTGGAGTAGATTAGAAATGGGATGAATCTCCAAAGATGGGGCTGCCTACTGTTCCTGTTGAAGGGTAGATATATAAATCCCTGAATACATAAAAGAGCTATAACTTTCTCCTTTTAGCTCTTTTATATCCCTGTCTTTTGTGATCCTCCAAGATGCTTTAAAGAATCCTAAGGAATAACTAAGTTTTAACACTACCAGCAACATAAATGTAAGAAGCTGGGCAATCTAGAGTATTTACTTTCTCCATAGTAGCAAAATCACAGACTTTTTAGGAGGGATGGGATGAAGGAAACCAGATGGACTACTTAAAGATTATAAGAAGGAAGGTAGCTGCAGTCATTTTAGTAGTCAGAAGGATATATTTATCAGAATACATTAAAATTGAATACAGATGTCCCGATTTTATGGAGAGTCCTGATATTTGGGGCTTTGTCTTATACAGGTGCCTATTACATTCAACTGCTTGTCCTGATTTTTCACACTTGCTGTGTGGTTGCCCTAATAACTCCTGTAATGATTATTTGCCATGTGCAGTCTTAGGAATGAGAGATGCATCTTGGTATAACTGCAGTGAATGAGCATCAAAATCAGTTAAAAAGTTACTTTTTGTTGACTGTGCTGTGCATGGTGATAAAATAGCTAGATGAATAAGAACATTAACAGACTGTCAGGATGCTGGAATATGATATTGAAAAATGGGACTGGCTGTTCAAACAAACATTATTTGTATTCAGGGTTGGCTTCCTATTACAATTTTAAGAAAGGTCACCAGTGAATCCAAGGAGGAAGGGAGAGTCTATGTCTGAACAGGGTATTTTACTTTGAAACAAGAGGACTTTCAGTTTATTCAGTAATTACACCAGGCAAAATCCTCAAATTATGTTCTAGTGGGAGAACAGATGGCCCAGTGATTATGATTCTAAGGGAGAACACTTGGAATTGAATACAGCACTTGGGAGAGCTGTATTCAATTCCCTGGTCCATTTCCTGTGTGACCTCAGGCAAGTTACTCAATCTTATGGTGCCTTAGTTCCCCATCATTGAAATGGGAGAAAAATATTTCCCTCCTTTCTGTGAGGATAAATGCATTAAAAGAACACCAAGCACGGATATATTATGGTAATAGATACCAAGTAAGTAAGTTACATAGCTATATTACTACCTCCTTTCCTTTTTAATGGCTTGTGTGCGTTTGATGTATTGCATCATATTTAGATTGTCCCAAATTGACTGTCCATTGACAATGCTTGTTATTTAGAGGACGTCTCCAAGATGTGATCATCTTTAGAAAGATGATATTGTGTGGTTTTATGATATTTTTCATGATAGAATAATATTAAACCCACCATTCTTCTATTAAATGGATTATTGAAAAAGTTTTGAAAGAAATTAATTATTCCTAGAAATGTATTTAACTTTTTCCATTTACCCCCCACCCACAAAAAAACCCAACACCCCCTCCCCAAATAGCTTCACAGTTCAACATTAATTGGCTCTGTGTTTCCTTCTATGTCCAGAATAAATAATCAAAAATGGACTAACAAAACTATGGAGATATTAAATACACGTTACATTTTTTCTGTTGGATTTTCTGTTCTAGGAATCTTTCTGGTACAGGAATTAGTTTGTCTCATTGACAATGTTTAGGCCACGATGCAGGCTAAGCACAAAGCACATGCTTAGATATAAACACACAAGAAGCTCCAAAAAGTTCAATATGAGTACTCAGGTGCTTAAAGTTAAACTCAAGTCAAATCATGTGGAAATGTTTCGTTGATTGGGGCCTCAATTAGCTACTTTTCTCATGTGAAGTGCTCTATACTAAACTATCAGTACAGAAGAGGAAACTTCCATGGTATTATGCAAAAGTTTTCCAAAAGCGATTGAGGTGCATGAAATGTTTGGCCAGGAGTGGTAGCATAGATACTGTAATATAACTTTACTTAGCACCAATCTAAGAACCCAGGATCCAGCCAGAGCCTCTGGGGACAGATTACCCCACTTGGAACCTGAGAAGGAAAGAAATACACTTGGTACAGCCATTCTAGCACAGGATTCTTAGGACTGTGGCTGAATTAGTTATCTACAGCAACAGTACCTCTTCTTTCCCATGTAGGGGTGAGGGAAAGAACCAGAAGAACAATGATATTAATGGATCCTCTAAACCCTGCTCTCAAAACTCACCTTGCCACCTTTCCTTCATTATCCCTGCACTGCTGAGCTCCATGCCAAAGAGGGGTATGTCCCTCCACCATACATGATGGAATGGAATTGGCTATGCCAGAGGGATCACCACAGCATACAGAGGAGGCCTGGGGTTAACCCTTTATGAACAAGACTCACTGCTATTCAAAATGTCATATCAAATGAGCCAAAAAAATGTTCTGAATTTTTAAAGTTCATTGACTCTTAAGGTTTCTCTCCGAATGTCTAAAAGGGAAATTTACAAATGAATGAGGTTTACCGTTAATTTCCATATTCATCACCATCTGACTCAGATAGTACCATCATCACATGGTACCAGGCTATGCTTCTGCAGCTCAGAGATGAACTATAACACTATATAATGTTTGTTACAGTGTTGAATGGCAGACACATTTGAAAACAGTTACTGAGAAGCAGAAACAAACCACCAACCATCAGAAATTTGCTAATAGCTGCCTAAGACTATAATTCTAAAAGTAGTAAGATCACAACATTAACACTCTCCTGGCCACCAACCTACAGAAGCCAAACATTTAAAAATATCCAGATTAAAAAAAATACTCTGAAGATTGCTTCTGCTTTATCATTGAATCATTTTACTTTTCAGTGACTTTCTTTAAAAACCAACCAACCAAAACCTCCTATGCATCCCTGACTACTATGGGGTGAACAATTGAAAAAAGCAAACACATTTGTAGCTTTTGACTAGCAATGTACATAAATCAAACTTTTAACCTTTTTATCCAATTCAGTCTTGTATTTCAAAAATGCATATTTTGGAAGCATCAGCTGCTTGCAGAAATAAGCGAAGAGTCTTTCAGAGCAGCAACTAACCAACTTCTTGTAGGTGAATTTGCCATAAACAACATATGCAAGGATACATAATATCACATGTATACACATTGTAGAAATACAATCCATACAAAGGAAAAAAACATATTGTAGAAGGAGCAGCCGCTACCCTTCTATTAATGTTGACTAATACTTTCCATTATAAAAATTATTCTGGCCTTTTTTTTAAAGCTCTAAAATCTCCATGGTTTGCAGAAGTATCTTAAGATTGTCAGGGGAATCATCCTATGCTCAAGGTTCTGATCCCCTGAAACTCCATTCCTATTTGGGGAAGTTATGAGCCTGAGAAAAATCTCCATTTCCCATCTATGTTCTGCTCAGCAGAGTCATTCCAGGCTTGCTGACAAAAATGCTGGACATTCTATGAGCATTGCATATATACCATTCCAGCATCTTCCTTTAGCAGTGCTGCCGACCGCAAGCATTCAAAGTCATGTCATTCAAAGTCATTCAAAGTCCCCAACATCTTGAGATTATTTTAAAACAATGAGAATTTACCAGTAATACATGTGGGATTCTTTTTACTGGCCTTCTGGGGTTTAAGTCTTTGGGATTTATATTTTCAAGCTTTTCTCAGCAAAGAGGCGGCTAGAAATGGGGTGTGAAGGAACGTGCAGGGCGGGCAAGCGGCGATGCCAGCCCTGTGCAGAGAGGAGACAAGGCTTGAGCATGGTGGGCAGGCAGTGACATCAGGCCCAGCCTCGTGTGGTGATGCAGGTAGTGCTCAAGTGTCACCCCTCACACACTGTCCCATTTTCCCTTTGGGAAATATGGTCACCCTATCCATGCATCATGATTCCCCTCCTTAATAACATGATCACATATCATTTTCTCCACCGGATCCTGACTTCATTCAGTGAACAGATGGACAGTTCTCAGGAAATGAAGCTGGGGTATGTCATGAATAAGTTGGAAGGTGTACAGAGAATGAGGCAGAGGACTGCAAAAAGAGATAGGGTGATTGTATAGTTAAAGCAATTGAATGCCACAAAGGAGAAATAGGTTTTACTTCTGCCTCTGCCAAAGACTTCCTGGAGTGGAGACTGAGGCTGAAGATATATTTCACATTAACCCGCCCCCCATTTTAAGAGATTAAGAGAACAAATTACACATCCATGCACTCCAAGTCAGTAAACACAGTTGCATATATGGACACACACATTAATGTTGCAACATCACAGTTACAGTTAAACTACACCAATTCAAGAAAACAGCAGTTAAGGATGAACATGTAACCTTAGAATACATCCCCTAGTGTGCATGAATTATGACTCACCCTTTGTGTGAACACAAAACACATTTCATAAAGCATTTTGAGAAATAATCTTTCCTTCAAACTAAACAGTTGATACTCAGTGAGGTACTGAGCATCTTCAACTCAGCTGAGAGTGCTCAGCACCTAGAAGAATTGGGCCCATGGAATTACATGTACAACAACCTCTTGTAATATTTCTGTCTTTATTCTTACTATACAGACGAGATATTTAAAAAATGGGCACCTAAGGTTAAGTTCCTAAATTCATGTTTAGGTACTTAATTGGCCAGATTTCCATCAGTGCTGTGCATCGAGCGTTCTCAGGGAGGTCTAAGAAGCTATGCTAGTTTACACCATCTGAGGCCCTTCATATCTGTATCTAGCCACACAAAAACATACAAATTTTATGTCACACATGTATGCAATTTCTCTCTCCTCTCTGTCTCTCTCACTGTCCCGCACACCACACATTATATACATGTAATGATGATGTCTGAATATTTAACTAGTGTCCCATTGTGTTGGTTTGCTGCTTGGCACTCTTTGTTACTAACTCAGCTGATTTGGCAATAGCAGAACAGGACTGGCACTAATGGTAAGGAATTTCAGGCTAAGCTATTACTGTCTGCTCACAGGTGCCAGCAGATGTCACCCTTGCTAAAAGACTGTCAATACCATTGTACAGGAGGGGTAATCACCTGCTACAGTTGTGATCAGATTCTCTCTTGTGAAGAATTTAACCCTGACCCTCTTTTCACCTTATCATCTACTTTACACACACGCTAATGACAACAGGATCAGTAAATTAAAACTGTCGGTTGCCCTACCTTCAATCTTCAAAGGTGCTTGGTCTAACTATAATTTATGGCCAATGGTTATATAAGAAGCATTGCCAAATCTCAGTAATTATTACAGAGATGTAACTAGACACAGAACATAAATGTTTCTACAAGTTTAAACAGAGCTCTGACATTACTGTAATTAGGCTAGTAATTCATGTCAGATGGGTATTTTAGAAGGTTCCCTCCATGGCTGCAGATGTGAATTTCATTTTCTTAAGGAAAAGTAAATCCTGGAATTTAAGTGTGCTTTCGGGTATCAGAGATACAGCTAGATTTTCAGCCCTTTTTTTACTGAAAAGACCAGCATGTTTTTTAAATCAGTGGCCATGCATTATGTAGAATAATGCCTTTACATTTTACTGGCTAAATCCTGTTTGTCAGACAGATTTGTGGATTTAGCAGATTTTTCTGAGAATCTGATGAATAATAATAAAATGAAATATTAAGATGAAAGAAGCAGTGTATCAATAGTTGCTGCTGATTTTAAGATACCTGAAAGATTGAAGGTGTGATCTTTCCTGCAAATTATGTGAGTGTGCATTGCTGAACATCTTGCAAAATCATCTATGTGCATGGTTATAATATGGTAGTGCACATGGGTTGTTTTAAAAGAAATGAGCAAAGTGCACTCAAACACCCACAGGATCAAGCTAACTGGACATTCTGCCAATATGCACTATGATGACGTAAGAAGGGAAATTGACAGTGAAATAAACCCCAACATGTATTTGCCTTTACAGTTTAGCACAGTGCATTATATCTGTATGTTGTACTACTGATATTTGCTTACTGCGTATTGCATTCCCCGGCAGTGCAGAATCTGTCACTCACACACACACACACCCCCCCACACACAGAGCACACCCCGAGTAGCCTCAGAATGATGCCATTCACACAGCTGGTGAACGGCTCTACCAACATTTAACCCATTTGCATAATTAGATCATCACAAAAGTAGCTGCTATTGAAATGTTTGGCAATATTCTGAAAATTCAGATAATCCAACACATTCACACCAGGTCCGACAGCACCCAGACTTTGTGCTTTTGTGCCTAGGTTGGGCACGACAATCTGTGTGCACCTCTGAAAGCAAGGACCGTCCCAGACAGCATCACTAGCAATAGTATCTTCCACAAATAGGGCAGGAGAGGGGCAAAACAATGACCCCACACCTCTACCAGCTCATGTGACACCCTGTGCTGTGGCGCACTCGAGGCATTACACTTGTAAGAGGCAAGAGGCAAGAGCCCTGGAAGGGCTTGTTCAAGTATATCTGGGGCCCTTGACTGACTTATGAGCTCCATGTAATTGTTACACCCCTCTCCCTCATGCTTATAATTCAAACTGGGAGAGGAGATTCAGTGGCAGGGACAGGAAATAAGGAACAGGACCTGGACTATAGGAGCTTCCTACAGTGGAAAAAGAACATAAAACAGTTAGCTGCTGAGGCCTCTGACCCCTTATCCCAAATACCATATATTTTTCCTTCTCTTGACCTCATGGCACAGAGGGTCCAAAGTTTCCAGCCTGTGCCTGGGGGTGGTTAGGTCTCTCAATCTCTTTTATGAGGCACAGCTTGCAAAATCTTAGGGTGTTGAGAAAGTCTGAGGAGCAAGGCTTAAAAATTTTCCTTTTGGTCCACGCCTAAGCAGGCTAGCCCAGGTGAAAAAAAATGCATTGCCATGCCCCACAACAAAGTCATGAATATTTAATTGTCACACACCCCCAGTAAATCAGCCATTCCCAAATCCCACAAAACAAATTCAATTTTTTTAGACAATAACTCTTACTGCTGCCCCCTCTGCTCTCCTGGGCATATGGGAGGGTCTCAGCCACCCTACTTTTCCTGCTTCAGCTGGACCCTCCACTCTTTGCTTCCCCCCAGCCAAGCAGCTAGAGATTGCTCTGCACTTTACTTCTCTTCCTGGTAAAGGAGCAGCAGGACTTACTGCCTATCCCCTGCAGTGAGGGCATAATTCTGTTACCTTATGGGGGCCATTCCTTACCAGATCCTTGCTTCCCATTTCAAATTGTGATAACCAACCTGCCTCTAGGAGTTCCCAAGCGTCAGGGCACCCCCACCTCAGGCTGACATTAAAGGTACGTCTATACTACCCGCCACATCAGCGGGTAGTGTTCGATGTATCGGGGATCACTTTATCACATCTTGTCAAGACGCAATAAATCAATCCCCAAACGCGCTCCCCGTTGACTCTGGAACTCCATCTCTGCAAGAGGAGGAAGGAAGGAGTCGATGGGGGAGTGGCAGCGGTTGACTTGCTGCCATGAGGGCGGCCAGGTAAGTCAACCTAAGATACTTTGACTTCAGCTACGCTATTTGCATAGCTGAAGTTGCGTCTCTTAGGTCTACCCTCACCTCCCCAGTGTAGACCAGGCCAAAGTCTAACATTTCTTGTTGGCATAGGCCCTGTTCCACATATGTCATCGTTCATCCATTAATTTTTACCAATATTTCTTCTTTAGCTGGTGGAATAATGAAGAATATAAGAATGGCCATACTAGTCAGACAAAAGGTCCATCTAGCCCAGTATCCTGTCTTCTGACAGGTTTCAGAGTAGTAGCCGTGTTTGTATCAGCAAAAATGACAAGGCACCTTAAGGACTAACAAATTTATTTGGGCATAAGCTCTCATGGGCTAGAACCCACAATGCCAGGTGCTTCAGAGGGAATGAACACAACAGTAATCATCAAGTGATCCATCCTGTCGCCCATTACAAGCTCCTGGCAAAATTTGGACACAATATTCTTTATAACAAAGGGGGATTAACAAAGACAATTAAACCTATCCCGTCTCTTGGACTGAATCCTCATGTTAACATTCTTTTTCATGCTTTAGCAAAGTTTGTTAGAAATTGGCTAACATGGTAAATTGGGGCAGCATTTGAGAGACTGAAGTTCTCATTTCACATACTTGTGTAGCTGTCACTGGTCAAGCAAATCAGGAGCAAAACAGGAGTGATTATAGAAGTACTAATGCTTAAATAACTTTTCTTATATTGACTGAAAATGGCTAGTCAGCTGGCCAGCAGGGATTATGGACTCCATTAATACCACCTATTTTTTTTTATGTACTGGAAAAATAAAGATTTACAATCTACAGGGGGAAACATATCTAGTTTCCCTAACTACATGTACCTTTCACTGTTAATCTCATACACTCATATTGTTTGTTACACTCAGGTGTTGAGACTTGACTTTGCTTAGATATTGGCCTTGTTTCTCCCTCTGACTTTCCCCAGTTCTCCACTCCCTTCACTTTGAGTTGCTCCTTTTTTACTCTGGTACAAGCCAGAGGAGAATTAGACCCAGTAAGCTCTTAACAGTAGGAATTGTTTTTCACTATGTGTCCAGCATAAAATGCCCTGCCCCTTAACCGAGGCCTCTTGCCATTAATGTAAATAGTAAATACCTCTTTGTAAACATCGATGCATACTCACAACAGCACTGGGAGTTGGGGCAAATATAGTGAGGTCTGATTCTTTATTGCCTTGAACATCATATAGTCATTTACGCTTGTGCTTCAATTCTGGTATAGTAATGTTTCACACTGACCTTGCACACATGTGAATGATGACAAAAGTTGAAAGGAAGTGAAGAATAAGACCTAATAACTCCACTACCTTCCATCAATAACACTGAAATGGAGACAGGAAGTTTAAGTGAGCTGTTCAAAGCCATAGACATCATAGTCAGAATGGCACTAGAATTCAGGAACTCTTGGTAGCTATGCCTATGCTTAGGTTTGATGAGCAAAAACATCTAACTTGCAATCAGCAGCATATTCCAGAGTCATCCTCATCATCCCACTCTCTGACCCTGAGGACATCCCATTTGCTTTTCATCTTCAATTATTCCATCAGTGATCACACACTAAAGTCCTGCTGAACCTGTCAGTGAAGAAAAAAAATCTGATCTAGAATCTTTCTAGGAAAGCAATGTTCTTCCTCAGTCATTCCTTGTTAATGAACTACTTTTGGTGAACAGAAGCCAGAGATTACGGTAGATACAAACCACAGATTGGCACCTACTGGCATTTCAATAGTTGGAACCCATCTTTTTCTTTGCTTAGTTACTGTAGATCTCCAAATTACAGAAACTGCTTCTTCATTCTCTTGAAATAATGGGACATGCACCACTGGTATGTCATGCTAATAAGCAAATGTTGCAGTCATTCATCTTATAACCAGCTGGTAATGGATATCTATAAGACTTTCCCAGTAATTCATAGCAAAACCTTGCAAAGAAAATAGTTTTAATAAAGAATCGAACATAGCAAGTAGCACAGACATGTTTTACTCTTGCAAGCTAAAGGTCTCCTTGTCTTAGACAAATTATCTTTAAAATTTTATGATGAAAAATAAACCTAAATTGCATTTCCTTTAAAAGAAATAAATTCATTGTTACCCTCAACACAAACAATTGTATCAATCAATCCTAATTCTCCATTCTATGACATTATTTAGGATATAAAGCTGTTTTCATGTCAGCTTGTGATTTCATATTCCAACAAATGTTATTTGGGAAATAAGATTGAAAGATGAAGCACGGAAGAAAATGACATTTGTGTACCATCTAATTACCAATTATCTGCCAGTGGAACTAATCAAATTGTATAAATTTAGACTGCAGATTCATCAGCCAATTACCTTAGAGAACATGCTATGCCCCTTGTCAGCCATTTAACCAACAGTCCAAGTATTAAGCAACTTACTAAGATATTATAGGGATCCAGTTTGATAGAATAAACACACTCCCCAAGCACAATATTTAAAAGTGATGCAAATTATATTTTTGCCGAAGAATACTACAGATGTAAGCATATTTCAAAATAATCACATATTTGTTTATTATTTAAGCTATAAAAGAGGAAAGATGCACTATATTTCACCAGTTCACTTTTGGTAACCTATGATTATTGCATAAGTTTAATTAACTGATGAAATAAAGCTAGAAAATAGCGTAATTCTTTGTGAATTCAGTTTTATGATTTGTTTACATTTAGAAGAAAGATTTGGAAACTACACCACGTCAGCTTATATCTTATGTAATAATCTTTCTGCTTTATTAAAATGTTCCATTTTAAACAATTTTTATTTTTGTAGAATAGCAACTTCAACTAAAGTTATTCTGTAGAATTTAATTTGAAAAAAATCACTTGCCATCTTTGAAAGTACTCTAGAAATCTGTCCTAGAAGAAGAATTCCACCAGCTAATAGAGTCCCATATAAATACTCACTGATTAAAAGCACTAGTGCATCTATCCATCATCACCAAATCTCAGCCATCTGTGATTTTTCCTCTCCTGTTTGCTAGATTCATTTTCTAAATACTGTTACAGAATTATTCCCAACATAATAGATAATGAAAACATAAGTATTCTCAATATGCTGAGACTGACACTGTCTGGAACAAACAATTATAATTTTTGTAGACAGATAGCCCATTCAACCAATGCAGTGAAGGAAATGCAATGCAAGCCACTAACTAAATTATATGTGGATAATTCAAATTTTTTTATTTAACTGGATAATAATGTTTTTGTTTCAAAGAGAGACAACTATTTAATGCCCAATTTCCAGTATATATCTATGACTCAGATGTAAAAAGGTGGTTCTAATTATTAATCCAAGCAGCGGAGACATAAAACTGATTCATGTGACTTCATTAAAATTTGCACCATGTTGAACTTCTGTGCCTGGCAAACGAAGTTATTCAGGACTAGTGCAGGATAATCCAGATTTTCTGTAGTTCCTTCAGGGTAAACAGGTAGTAAGTGAGTTTAACAAGCTTCCTTCACTCTCCGCTCCGTCCTTTCTCCTCTGCCCCCTGCCATGGAGAGGCCAGCTAATATCATAGTCCCAGCAATATCCTGAGTACAGGTACTGCTCCCAGTGGTGTCAACCATCCCAAAAAGTAGAGGGGAGAGGTGGTCAGGCTATGGACCATTCCTGAAGCCTGTGAGTTGGCTGGATATGCAGAGGGAAGCATGCTGCTCCCCTCTGAGCGAGAAAGTAGTATTGTGTTCCCGTATATGCTAGGAGGCCCCATTCTAGCACAGCGTCTCTCAGGGCTGTCCCTGGGGCAGCACAGTTCTACACTTTCTTCAACCCCAGCCCTGTGCCCTGAGGTCAGGATTTTCAATGCACTCAGCATTGACCTAACTCTGCTCCCATTAATGTCCATATCTAACAGCACAATTTGCCCTATGTGTGGACAGTATGCAAGTGCAAAATATTTTTCCAAGCTATTCAGTTTCAGCATGCTCCAAAAAAATAACTCCTTGGCTTCTCTAAACACATTTGGGAATATCTGCTTCACCAGTGTATTCGTTAGAGCTGGATAAAACATCTGTTATTAATACCCAAAGTAGGCAAAAATTATGTGATTCCAGGTTCAGCCACAAGAAAGAAAAACAGAAAAAAAAAGACCTCCATCAAATTAGCTGTCTTTTATCCAGATTTGGGGGCACAGATGTCAGGATGAAGTTACCAACCATTCAATACCATTTTTGCTCTGTCATCTTTAGACACATTTCATTTTTGTTGTTGTTTCAGAAGAGGCTCATGGTTTCAGGTTAACAGAACACACCATTAGTGGACATTTTTGAAGATATCAGAATTTTTAATTTGGGGTACTCAACCTGAGACCTTTATGGCCTCTTTTTCCCTGGACTTGAATGGGAGCTGTGGGTGCTCAGTGCCTCTGAAAATCAGGCCACAAGAACTGAGGCCTCTGTCTTCTTCCCCCACTAAAGGTCTCGATCTGCAGGTACTTACTATATTGTAGTTTGGGAATGACATACACACTGAAAATGAGCACTGGAGATTCCTTTTCTATTATTAACATGGATGTAATATCGCCACATCACTCTTCTGACAATATTGTCAGTAAGAGTTTGTCTAGCTATAATGCCCCCTTTGGGAGTTAGGTACACAGAGAAGCTCATTTTACAACTTAATTAAAGGCAACAAAGGGAAAAAATAATAATAAAGCTTGGCTAAGGGGCCACATAAAAGTTAGATACAAAGGAGGAGATTGCCAAGTGTCTTACCTGTACCAACCCAAAGTCTTTTCCCAGTTTTGATTTATTGTAGAAAAATACTTTAGTAGGATCTGTGCTACAGGTCTGAGCTGTTTCCCCATAATTGACATCTCTACACTTCAATACCATATATTTAAAGAAGAAGGAGGTTAATAAGATGTGTTTTAAGCAGATGAATAACATAAGCATATTTGTGACACATCCCATAGCCAGTTATCCCATTACCACAACAGGGAGCCTGGGAGCACAGACAGTGGCAACTCAAGGTGAGGCTCCCAAGGTTTCCAGGCTTCCTGCCACTGAGACAGACTCCCAGGCCAACAGGTTCCTTGGGGAAGCAGGAGTCAGGCAGCCCACAAAATCAGCTGGCCCTGAAATTTGGAAGTTCTGAGGTCCCTGGCCCTGGGGTAGTCCACATGGCTAGGTGTGCCCAAAACCAGCAGACTCCAATATCCCCAGCAGCTCCAAGGCATATGGAGAGCATATTTTGTTTCAGAAACATGTTGCAACATTTCCAAAACAATTTTTTCTTTTTAATCTCTGGTTCACATGAAATTTCTGGAGAAAAATGGTTCCAGTCCAAATAAGTTCCTGTTGTGTCTTTGGTCAGAAGTCACATCTATCAATGCTACCTAGGATGTTGCTCTCCACTGTTCACAGGGCAACAAAGTGCATACAGGATGTGATAGGAGACATTATTGCATATGAACATTTTAAAGCTAACAATGGCAATTAATGGCGTACATATATTTTTTCTCAGTAGTTTACTCACTGATACTGGAATGGCAAAGGAGGAATTTAGGTCAAGACGAGTTCAAAGGCAAATAGAATCAGAACCTTATAGGAACATATTAGAGGTAATGCCAGATAAGTCACTATGTCAGTAGGACTGATTAAATATTAGCAAAGAATGTGAATTGATCTTGAGAGAGAGAAAAAATAATCTTTGTATTTTATTAAACTGTAAATATTTCCTTATTATGCTGCTATTACTGTATTATTGACCTTATGATAAAAACACATTTGTCTCTGTAAGGTTGAGCAAATTTTAATTTAAAATCCATAAAGGTGAATCTCAAGTAAAAATAATTCACAGCTAGTCAGTATTATATAATTCTTATTCAAAACATTGTAATCCTTTCACATAAATCTAGTAGAATAAATCTTGGAACTCATTCTAAATCTCAAATCCAAGCACTGACTTTCATGTGATTAATGTGTAAGCAAAACTGTCATATTTCAAGTGTAACAAGAAAATTGCCACCAGTCTCATTGCCTCAAATTATGGGGTCAGTGTAAATTGAATATGATTAAGTAATGGGGTTGGAAACAGAAACAAGGAAAATGTTGATTTGAAAAAAAAATATCTATTCCTATGAATATAGAGGAGAGTCAGATGCATAAATATGCTGTTGATGAGAATGTTTCTGTGTTGCTATATGTTTTTCAAGATTCCAAAGAAGTTCCTTTTGGTTTCCAAACTGACCTCTTGCAAATCCTACACATATGGGGAATCATAGAGCAACCAGGTGCTGAAGTAACTGATTACATTTAAAGAAAAAAATGTGTGAGAAACAGTAAAACCTGTATTAAAGATTTCCTCCATACCTTGTTTAAAAAGATTTTCTAATTACTGTACCTACTTGCAAAGGCAAGTAAATGACTAATTTCCTTTAACAAAATGAATAACTAACAAGGAAACCACCAATCAGAGAGCCTACCTGTAAAATCCCAAGGTTACTGGAGTCATGGAAGAAGTGGGGGAGTTTAAGACAAAAAAGTATAGGTCAGCTATTGAAAGAGAGAAGTTCAACAGGGCTGGACAGGCTATCTGGTAGATTTTTATCAGCATCACAATGAACTAACAATCACATATTGTCTAGAATCACATATTCTAACAATCACATATTGTAGAACTCTAAACTTTTAAAACCAGATTTTCTTGGCTTAGAAACTTGATGCGGTGAAGGAGGTGGCAACATGTAGGAAAACAAATTAATACATCAAGGTATGGCAGAACATCAGTTATTTAGAGTCAAAAGTCATTTCACAGTCAATAACTTAAGTCCATAAACCTGAGTAACTAATCTTGAGTACTAGGACTGAAGACTGATGGGGCTTACCCAGCATCGTGCAGCCTGAAGCAGGATGTATGACCGTAGAGCAGCCCCTTGGCAGAAAATACTCTGGACTGCAGCAGCAGCTCCAGCCTTTCCACATTTATTGAATCTGCATCATCATGATTCTAACAGATCCTCCAATATCCCAACTCCGAAAGCCTCCCTCTATGCTGACATCCAATTCTTGCTGACTCTAGCAACATCTCTTCCCCTTCCCTCCCAACACATACACACACACACACACGTAATATGGAGTTTACATGAATGAACCTGGAAGAACAGAATATTCTTTGCAGACAAGTTAATTGGGTCAGTCCATGCAAATTTAATCCTTAAGGGTTATTTATTAATCTAACCATACTGTAATGGACAAGACTACTACCAGTAGTTTTGTTGATAGTTTGATAGCTCCTCAAAAACAATAGTCCACTGCGATGGTCTCAGGAACAGCTTCATGAACCTTTGTTGACATTGCCACTCTTTTCTATGAGGGATTTTGGTAAGGTGTGCAATTAAGCTACGTACTGCAAAGTTTTGCCTTGGGGGAACTTTTTTTTGTTAAGTATTCATAATGGCTCTGTACCACTAAAACCCATGTCAGAAAAACAGAACCTCAGACTGAGGCAGAGACTTACAGCAGGTGGCTTTATAATGAGGGTGATAAATATCCATTTAAAATTACTTTTTTCTTAAATCATCTCCATAAGAGATAAACTATCCATTAGAAATCTATTGGCTAGGTAGTGCTTATCTGAGCCTTTTGATGCACATTGTATTTCTATTACCATACGAGCCAGGGGGCTTTACAAAGCATTGGTTATTGTAGTATTAGATTTAATACAATCACATTCTCCACTAATCTAGCTAGTAGCTGATTACAGATTAAAAAAACATATGAAAGGACACAGTTGTAAAAAGAGAAACTGTAATACAGCTGATAATGAGATTTTCTAGATTTTTTCCATTCCTTGGTCAACAGCAAGTGTTCTATATGCATTTGAAAATCAAAATGATCTTCATTAGAAAAAAGTTGGCTCCCTGACTTTGCAACTGTAGAAGCTGCTCCCTTATACCAAGGGGCACTGCTCTTTCAGTAACAGCCATAATGCCAATTTCGACTCTAAGTAGCCACCTTACAATACCTGCCACCCAACAGACAATGTGGAGTAGCTATTAAGGGCCTAATTGGAGTAACTTGGATGTTAGTGAATGGGTAGTGCCCATTGGTATAAGGGAGTAGTTACCACCATTGCACAGTCAAGGAGTTAACTGCTTTCTGATGGAGAAGACTGTTTCAAGTATGTATTGTAAATTGTAGATACTACACAGACTCATTGATGTATACAGCAATTGAGCTCATAGGAATCACTCTGGGGGACACACTGAATGTGTTTAATTATAAGTAATACTGTCTCTTCATTTATAGGGCCACATAGATGCACAAAGCACTTTACACATGAAAGAAAGAGAGAGAGGCCCTGACTTCAGGAGTTTACAGTCTAAGTGAGATAGACCACAACAATGGATGACATGAGCCAGGATGTGTAATGGTCAGATATAGAGGATTAGGACTATAAAAGTGGAAGACTGAAATGTGTACAACTATTAGGTGTACATCATGTTAGTTCCCTTTTCATTTAAAAAGTAAGATGGACTTTTTAGTCAGCACTGAAACATTATCTAAAAGTATTTAAGACTCTTCAGGACAAGGACTGTGTTTTATTACATGTGTGTATAGTGCCTACTATTATTACAGCCATATTGCATAGCGCAAAAGGTTGTCTCTCTCACCAACAAAAACTGGCCCAATAAAAGAGATTATCCCACCTATCTTGTCTCTCTATAGCGTCCACTGTAATATGGTCTCAACCTGGCTGGGGTGTCTGGGTACTAGTGTAATACAAATATTATAACAACAGCAGTGAGTCTTGAGGAAGGGCATGAGGAAGAGAATATGGTTAATGGCATACCACATCATGGAGAATATTGCAGGTAGAAGAAGCAGTGGGAGTAAAAGAAGTGTCAGTATATGGTGGGCCAGAATTGAAAAAGGAGAGGAAACAAGAAGGAGAGCTAAGAGGAAGATCTGCAAGAGAGGGAATGGTATTGCTGGGTGTGACAGTTGGTTAATAAAACATCCAGTAAAGTTCCTGGATGGCAAAGAAGGGAGAAAGGAGAATAGATGAGTGGTAAGGGGAGAGTTGGAGACTGGGGTAACATTGAGGTGACTAAAGATGGAGAGAAGGAGCAGATGCAGAGAAGGATGAAGAGCATGGTGTAAGTATATTATTACACTGAAATTGACCAGGACACTATTCTTCATGCTGCAAAACTGCTCATGGGGAAGGTTCTCTGTTTGTTCTCTAACAGAGGGACAGGATGTTCCATGTAAGACTGACTTCTGTCAACCACAGACCAAATATTCAGAAGCTGTTTATCATCCTGGCTGACAGAGGCATTGCTTAGTTTAGCAACAGAGAAGACAAGGGTAACTGTCAGAAAATCCCTCAGCGTCTTCCCTCAATCAAGTGCTTGAGCTGGGTGATCACTTGGATGGATCTGGGGATCCAGTAGCAAGCACCTCCATCGAGTGGGGGTATGAGTAGCTTGTCTGCCCCTATAGACATCAGGTCATTTTTGTTCAGATGGCACTTAAGCCAATAAAGGACGCAGGATTCTTCTCAACTTTGGTACAGCTCATATGATTACTCCAGCTCTAGGGCTGCAGAACCTACCTAAGGGATATGGGTGGCTCATTTATATAACTTGCTACCAAAGCTATTCTACCAGATCTTGCTCTATGTTATTGGTTTATTTACATGGCCTGCCAGTGCAAGTCAAATTCCCTTTGCATACTGCTGCCAAAGCTACTAACCAAACGAAAAACACTGAGGTGATCTCGCAGCAAAACACCAACTTTTCTGATATGTAATGGGAAATATAAATCACCAGTTAAATGCTATAATGACAAATAGACTCAGAAGCTAGGAAACCCACATCTTTTAACTATTACCAAGTTACAGCCACCATCAGAATGCATTTCGTGGATGGAAGGGCATGGCTGTTTTCTACTGGATGGATTTACATGGAATTAAGTCTTTTAAATGTAAAAGCAAATTCCACTTTAAAGACATTAGTTTTGCAAATTATTATTATTTTTCTCAGTGTGAGTTTTTAGGGCATGATCCTAAAAGGTACTAAGTGGCACAAAGCACTCACCTGAGTGGAAGATGAAAGCTATTTAGCCCTTGAAGGGTCAGGCTTATACTTTGTATAAAAAATGTAAACATAAGAGAACATGCTGACCTTCGATGGCATAATGTTCCACTGAGGTATTTTTTGGCGTTCAAATAAAAAGTATATATTTAACTATAAAATTTGCATAATATTTATTTCACCTTGGATAATGAAACATTTTAAGAACATTTTAATTGTACATAACAGTCCTTTAAATCCTGTGAATTGTATGCAGATGTCCTTTACTATGATCTAGTGATATTTCTTTTTCCTTTTCAAACAATCTAAAGGTATGTTTAATCTATGCTTCATAATTATTCCATAACAGAGCTTAGTAGCTTTATATTCTGGCCAAAAGACCAAAATTGATACAAAGAAATATTTCTATCTAACCATAAAATGCTGCCAGAAAACCAACAGGGACTGAACACCATGTTGGAACAAAAATAGTCCAGAGATACACTTTCAAAGTTGAGCACCTGCTGTAAAATAACCATCTGTGTTTAACTGTAATTTAATTATAGGTTCATTCCTTTTGTGTATACTGGAAGGATCTCATAGGTCTTCCCCAGTTGGTCTGCAATCAACTTCTGGCATTTTGCAAAGGCAACAGACATGTTCTCTTAATAACACTTGCTAACTCTGTCTCATTCCAGTTTCACTAAGGGACTTTTGGGATTTTACAATGGTATTGATAGGCAAAATAAAATATTATTAAATCTGAAATCAAAAGCTGCATTAATCAATCACCTGTTTTAAGAAGTGGATGTCCTTGGTTAACATACAGATCAATTTACACTTTGTAAAACCAATCTAAGAACCACAAAACTGAAGTATTTTAGTTGATTTTTGGAGAGAGAAATATCAGTACTTCTGAGGATCACCAAGCTACCAATGCAGAGACAAAGTGATCTTTAATATCTGCTGAAACAAAACCCTTTATTTGAATTTTGTTTGCTTTTTAATTATGAAATTCCAGTAACACTAAGGCGAATATATTTACTTCTAGCAGGTAAAGCAAGTGAGTGGGAGTCAGGAATCCTGGGTTCTAATTTTGATTTGGTCACAGTATGAAGGAAGATAAGCCAAGACAGTCGGGGATGCAACCCTATTCTCTGGGTGTCCCTATGCTTCTGACTGCTAGAAGCTGGGACTGGAGAACAGAGGGTGGATCACTCAGTAAATGCCCTGTTCTTTTCATTATCTCTGAAGCATCTGGCACTGGACACTGCTCAAAGACAGGATATTGGGCTAGATAGACCATTAGTATGACCAGTAAGGCCATTCTTATGATCTTATGTGATAGGAGCCAAGTGACTTAGATCAAAATTTTCAAACCTGAATGCCCAAATTTAGGCACCTAAATAAAAGTAACTTGATTTCAGAGTCGCTCAGAAAAATCAGGACATTTATTTGAAAAACCTGTTGTAATCTTTTTATGCCTCAATTTATTTGTATGTAAAATAAGCATAATAATAATGCTTATCTACTTGCCAGTGGTGCTGTTGATCTAACTTATTTAATGAATGGTGATAAAGCCCTTTGAGATCCTTGAAGAAAGACACAAATACAAAGATATACATTACATTAAAATGCACACAGGAATAATTTTAAGGGTATGAGGAGTCCTTGAATCTGAACTGATTTGTACCCTGTACTGTCACATATATAGTCAAACAAATCAGCTTCCCAACTTTATAGTATATAAATAATGTATGCTTAAAATGGTGATCACACATTATGATTCTAAATAAGGTTCAATTCCTTCCCTCTCCTCTTTTTTCATATTGTAGCTACCCGACCTCGCTCTGCTAAGGCATTGAGTTGCTCTCTCTTGCTGTCCAGCACTCTCACACCAAAATTCCCCAGTGCCCTAGACACACACTTCTTTCCCCAGCTGCTTGGCTCCATGATAATCAGTGGCTGTACTGAGATTTAGTGTCCATCAGATACAAATAACTACACTCTAGTCTTCAAAAAACCCATTATCACTATTAATTATAACTCTTTAATTCTGACATATTATTAAAGAGGTTCATTGGATACATCTTTGATCAAAAGGTTGCAGCTATCTCACAGCAATACAACTTTCTTTGCAGAAGAGCAACCTTTCCTGAGCTGGTTCTTCTGATGCTTCCCCGGGCAGGGCAACTACATGTAGTTGTGTAGATGTCCTACAAACAAGTTTGATCTCTTCATTTACTAGCTTACTCAGCTTGACACCTGCCTCTTCTAGTCTATTCTTTTCCCCTTTCAGCCCAGGGAACATAAAATACACATACACAACTGCCACGCTACCCATCTAAATTCCACTCACCAATTTTCCCTAACCACTAGTTTCCCCATTACTCATTTTTTTAAATGATCCGGAATGAATGGAGTAAATACATGCTCTACCAGCACTGTGTTCAGAAAGCATAAGATACTTTACAGAGCATGAACAGTGTGCTATGGAAAGTACAAGAAGATGTTGATTAGTGGAAGGTATCAAAAACAATTATTTGTGATTTGTGGCAACAATAACAAAGCAAAGCACTTTACAGAGTGGTACAAAGACAAGGTCTTTTGCTACATGTGTTTCTAAATAATAAATATGCAGACAAAGAGACGGAATGGGATGCAATGAGTGAGTAGTGAAATTGGCAATGTATCTTGTAATTTCCATGATTTTTATTGGAGATTGTATGTGTTTGTGGTGTGCTGTGTTCGTAACTTTCAGTTGCCTGGCTAGTCACCACCTCATTCTCGGGGGGCAGGATTTAGGTTTATCAACCTTTAGGAATGGGTGTGTTTTGAGGAGAGATTTGAAGGACAAGAGGATACAAGTATAGCAGAAGGGTTTGGGAGCTCATTTCAGGCCTATGGAATAGTGTATAAAGGGTCCTGAGATGAAAGTGAGAGGACACTGCGTGCAAAGTCAAAGAAAACTAGAAAACTAGTGGGTTATGGGTACATGAGCTCAGGTTGGAATACAAAACCTGAAAAGACAGAGCAAAACTACTCCTTTAACAAATCTATATGACCCCACTTACTTCGTATTTCTTCCACACAAAAATATGTGCCTAGTTTGTTAGGTCAGATTGTCATTTGAAAAATATTAGACAGATGCCAAAATGCCATCTTCTAAGGATCACTCACATCACTAGGGTAAGGAGTCATTTCACTGACACACTGTATATTATATCAACTTCTGGCAGGCCCAGCAAACAGAACCAGGGAGAGGGAGAAGTCTGGATATTCAGAACTGCCAAGAAATGTTTCAGACTAGACATTTTGCAGATTGGGACATGAGTAAAGTATATGTGACAGACTCACTGCCTGCTGATGACACCTCTGGCATTTACTGTCCCTCAGCAGGGCTATAACCTCTCTGGGGACCATTAGAATTGACTGGAAATCTTATTCTGAAGGAACCTTGAAGACAGAGACAGAGAGTTTGAGGTATTTTTGACATTTAGCCAAGTGGTTTTCCAGATATTGTCTGACAAAAGGATTTGTATTTTTGTTTCCCATTTAATGGAGGTTTAATATTATAGTCACCAATATATTGTAAGGCTGAGAGCTCCACAAATACGAATGTAAATAGTGTTAATAATTAAGTCAGGTTATGTCTACCTTATCTCCCATTTACTTGTTTTATCCTCCTGTTGTGTCTCATCCAGTGTATCAATTATAAAGTCTTTGGAGTTGAGCACAGTGGAAACCTGATCCCTGACTACAGCTTCTAGGAACTAACATTAATAAAATAATAATAATAGCATAATAGAAATGTTAAAACTACATTTATAGTCCTCTTATCTACCATACGTGTTTGTTCCGATATCAATGCTTCCTTCAACTGAAATGCAAATACGCAAGCAACCAGTAAGTAAAAACTAATGATAACATCACCTTATCTGAACAAATTGGAAGGCAAGCAGCCATGTGTCCTGGAATGCATGTCAAAACAGAACAAAATAGGACTACATGAAAGTAAGCTCCAGGGAACATAAAATGCATACATTTCAAGGGAAAAGGTGAGCAATATCTATTAGAGCTATTCAAGAAACTTTGACCTAACCATAGTTCATGGGAATATGTTGTTCCACTGAAATCAAAATACTTCACAAAATCGGATCAGTTTTGCCAGAATTTTATTTTTGAAGAAAACTGTAAAAAGTTTCAACATTTTCAGAATCAGAGGTTAAGATATTTTGTTTTGAAATTACTTTGTTTTGATTTTTTAAAATATATTATAATTCAAACTTTAAAAAAAAGTTTGAATCAAAACAAAGGATTCCAATTACCTTACCAATGACACCATCATCTTTTCCTTTCTTGCAACAGCCTTGTTTTGTTCACTACACACTTTAAATCTTCTGAAACAAATGAAGCAGGAGTGCTAAAGACAACAGCTTCCTTCACTACACAACCTTGATTCATCCTCAAAGCAGGTCTATCCTGTGCACTGAATAAAGCAGAGATCCTGTTGAAAAAAAATGTATGCGATCATGTAATTTAAGACTGCATCATAATGTATAGGCACCGAGAGCCAAGTTAGTTTCATGGGGCTTGTTTTCACTAGCGCGGGGAGAGATCGATCTTATGGCGATCGATTTATCGCATCTCGTCAAGACGCGATAAATCGATTGCCAGCAGCACCCCCGTCGACTCCGTAACTCCAGCTCACCAAAAGGCGCAAGCTGGAGTCGACGGGGGAGCGCGCCGCCGCCCGCCGCCGCCGTGAGAACGGCAGGTAAGTCGGCTGTAGATACACTGATTTCAGCTACGTTATTAACGTAGCTGAAATTGCATATCTACAGTTAATCCCCCGCCCTAGTGAGGACCAGGCCATAGGCAACTTTAAGTCTGACATTTCCTAACTTTTGAGTGCTTGACTTTGCATCTTTAATTATGTTATTTTAACATAGTGGCTTTGTCTTTTTAATAATTCCCTAGAAATTATTTCCTTAAAAAAATAAACTGAACAAATCAGAAATTCTGTCATGTGGCATCATACTGAGACTCATATGATCCATTAGCAGGGTTGAAACCTTCAGAGCTACTGTGCAGACTCTGCCACTTGAGTACCTGATAATAGGAAGTTGTCATCTTACATATGAAAAAGTACTGGAGGAAGATGGGACATACAATTTGCCAGTAGGTTTCACTGGTGTCTGCTAAGGGATGATGAGACTCGGGAATGTCTGCTAAGGAATGATGAGACTTCTGTCTTGCTTCTGGCAGTGTGTACCTGTCCTAACTCTTCTCCATTCCGACTCCTTTTACTAGTTCCAAGTTCTTTTCCTACCCAGTCCCAGTCTCCACTTCAAAGGCTTCTTGACCTAGTCTCCTTTCACAGCCATCATCAAGTTCCCTCCTGTACCCCCAAGCTCTCATCAAACCTCAGTGTCTCCACCTCCAACCAGCTGGTTTCCAGTCTAGTTTCCTTCACTGGCTCCCATTGCCAATCTCTCTCCCATTCCCAACTTCCCCTTCTCACATCTGCCTCACCATCAAAGTCTCCTTTCCCAATCAGGCCCCATTTCTCTGTCAAACCCCTGTCATAGTCTCACCAGTTTCCTTGTCCCAATCTACTCCTTTCCCACCCCCCAGATTAGCTTTTGATCCCACTACATTCAAAATAGATGACTTTTTCCTTCATCCAGCATTGGTGTCAGCAGGGGCACTGAGAGCTACACAGAGTCAGGCTCCCTACTCCCAGTTCTAATACCTCACCGAGAGCAGCCATTACATGGAGAGTCCCCCTTCCCCCTGTTGGCCTGGAAAGAGGGAGAATGCTCCATCACTGTGCATGGTGCATGTGCAATCTGGTCACACTAGGAGCTTTGCAGGGGGCTGAAGAATGTGGATGTGAGAATGGAATCTGCAGAGATTTTAGCTGCTAAAAACAGACATCTCTACTGAGCTGGTGCAATATATAATTTTTCAAAGTTTATTACTTAGTCAAATTTTGGCAGATTTCCCTGGGAGAGGGAAAGGCCTATTACCGACACAAAGACCACCCCCCGATACATTTCAAATTTTTGATCATATTGGTGGAATTTTTTTAACATGGGCAATAATATATATTTTCCCCATGTCTTCTATGTGGAAATATCTGATCAGCTTTGGTTGAATTTTTCCAGAAAAGTTCAACCAGAGGTAGACACCTGTCATGTAAAATGTCAGCCCAAACACTAATGTTTTATATGCAACTGAAAACAGACTTTTATAATGGAAAATGTCAGGCAGCTTTAATAATGGAGAGCACTACCAGTCTTGCCAAAAATACTTAACAACTTCTGATAAGCAGATACCATGAGTGGTTGGTGCATTAGCACCACTGACAGTTATTGAAGATAAAATGGAATCCTTACAGAAGGTCAAGGATAAGTACTTAAAAATTAACTTAAACTGACATGAAGGATAAATTCTGGAAAACATTTATGTGTTGGCACTGATGCAGGAAAGAACTCATGCATGAGTGTAAGTTTAAGCACATGACTGGTCCCACTGATTTCAATAGGACTATTTGCTTGCTCCAAATTAAGCCCATGGGGAAGGACCTTCCTGAAGTAGGAGCATTATCTCTGATCATGCTATGTGGTGATGTGAGGAAAGTTCCTCCATCAGAAGGAAACTAACAGGCATCTTTCATCCTACAACTGGGTAAAAAAAAAAATCTAAAATGGCTAAATCTGTATGCACTGTACAAGCTGGAGGCCAAGAGATGACTATTTTGGCTGGCTGATGAAGGCTCTGCCTAATGGTAACAATGGAGACATTGCAGATAAGCACCTTAATGATTCTCTCTTTTTAAAATCCCCAACATCCCTAATATCCCCAGAGCAGGCAGGGAGGGAGTAAGAAGGCAGAAGCACAGAGTAGGTGAAGCCTTGGTTTTAACTTCCAAATACGTGAACCAGTACAACTGACTTCCACTTTCTGAGCCTCACTGTGGTCGCTGCTCAGATCCTGAGGCAGTGCAACTATATGTTGCCCCTTGTTTTAAAAGTGGCCTCATAGGTTTTAATGCTATATTTACCCTGTTGATCTGAGACAGCATTACTGGTAAAGGGCTTTTCTTTTCTAAGTTAGTTTTCTCAGACTCTCTACTGATGAGAAAAGACTTGCCATTTGTCATTCCCTATCAAGATGCAATTGTGGCTTAAATTGCAGTTGCCTCAAACAGAAAACATGCAGGACAACTATTTTACTTATTATATGGTATGGAAGTTCAATCTTATTTTTTAATCATTGGGGTTTCAATTTTCACAATGCATTTCTTTTCCTAGTATGTGATATTAGTCCCTGTTTTAATATCAAATTACATATAACCAAGATTAGTTTCAAATTGTTTCTGAAACCATTCCTTATTCTTTCATAGCAACAACAAAAATTATCAGTAAAAACGAAAAACTTTGTCAGAGTATAAAGCTATATATATTCAGCCAAACTATAAGTAGAACATTTCCCCCAGCCTTCAGTATTTCTTCATATTATACTCACCCATTGACTCCGAATGATACTTACTTGTTATTTTCTAAATTTTAATTGCAGAGAACTGTTGGCCAGAGCTGAAAACTCATATGATTAAGCCTCTTAAACCCTGCAAGCTGTTTGCTGTTCGCCAGCTTGGCTCAGTCTTCACCACGAATTTGAATGTGCCTAAGAAATTTGCTACGAAGGAATGTGTTTAAGATGAATATGTTGGGCGGGGGAGGGGAACATGCCTTCAGCCTTTATGAACTTCACCATCTAGAAGCATAGGATCCCATCCTTCTAGGCTGCTGAAATGGAAAAAAAATAAAATAAAATAAAAAGCGCTCATTCCATGGCTCCATCCTTTGATTCCTTGACTAGCTTCACAACTCTTACCAAATAAAATCCAAACCCTTTACCCTGCATAATTTTGTTCCACCTACATCCTACACTTATTTGCCCTTGTACTATGCCTCTTGCTTCTAATCCTCTCACTTTACCCTTTCATTTGTCTCTTTCTCAGTCTTGATTTTTTGTTTCTCATTGTACTGCCCTCTGCTCCATGGAACACCTCAATGTTATTAGCCATAGGTCTTCTCACTATTTAAAATATTTTCTTCAAATTCACCTTCCCACAAAACCTTCCTCCCTTTCTGTACCATTAATAATCCACAGTCTCTCTTCAAAACAGTTCCCTAGAACTTCTTTTGTATTTGTTTTTTTTTCTCTTTTGGGCCCTGATCCTGTAAAGACTTACGCACATGCTTAGCTTTATACACTGTAAATAGCCCCATTGATTTCAGTAGGACTCCTCACATGCATAGAATTAAGACTTTCAGGATAAAGGCTTTGTTTATTATTATTATTAATCAGTTTTATTACACTAGTGCCTGAGATATAACCGAGGATGGGGCAGTATTATGTTAGATAGCAGATACTTCTCCCCCCAAAGAGCTTAGACCTTAGACAACAAGTTCCTCAGGATAGTTACCTATGCTCTGTAAAACTGTGCATACATTAAATTTGCTGTGATTTATCATGAAACTCAACACTAAAGACATGGCTTTCTTAGATGGTGGGTTTTTGGAGAGTTTCTAGTATTTGTAAGAAAGCTGAGTTTAGTGACTGACTAATGGGAAATTATAAATGCAGACTAGAACATTAATTGAGATCTCTCAACATTTCAACCTGCACTGCTCCATATCCCCCAACCCTTCAAACTGCATTCAATATACTAAGAAAACAATAACAGAAGGACAGGTGTTTCAAAGTATAACCTATATATGCTTTTCTTTCCAAAAAGCAGCCAGAAAACAGAAGGAGAAAGGATGAGGAGAAATTAAAGTGCAAATATAGCCAGAGAGCTGGCTTTGTGGGGTTCTCTTTTCATTTCCTCCCAGTGACTTTTGGACAAAATATATTCAGCTAACAAGTTAAAAGAAGATTTTCTAACTGGCCAGACTGACAACTCAGCCTGAGATTTTTCTGTCTCCTATGTCATTACAAGTCTCAGTGATGAGGCAGACTCACTTATAAAAGGAAGGGTGAGAGAAAAAAAGTATTCGTATGCCTACCCAAAAATGCTAAGGCTGTATTTGCTTTTTAAAAATTTCAGCCCTCTGTGAGACTGGGACTGTGCAGACTGCTCATTCCCAACAAGGAAGAATCTTGATTTTGTCTGCGAGGTGCACTAGGAGGAGTACATGGGTGATTGTACCATGTAGTCATGCACCTCTTCTCAACAGGAGGAGCCAGGCTGCAGCTGCTCTGTAAGGGGGTCAGCCACTGTACCTGCAGGCCATCACTTTTCCTGCCAGTACCTGTCTGTCCAGCCCTAGCGTGGTGTTTGAAGAATTGTTTCTGGGTGGAAGCCTGAAGCTGCATATCTTCCTCTTAACTCCAACCTTCTACCACAAGTCTTTGTGCTAGCTAAGGAAGACACAAGCCCCCTTCCAAGAGTTAAGGGAGTTCACCAGCAGTCAGGAGAGACTAGCTCATCTCAAGAGTTAAAGGAGACCAATTCCTTATGTGATCACTAGAGGGGACCCACCCCACACTCAGAGCCTCCAGGACAACCTGCCTGCCACCCCCACTGCTGCAGTGAGGAAAATCTAGAGGGGTGGGTGAACTCGCTAGGGGAAGAGAATAGAATCAATAGATTATTTTGCAGGAGAATGAGTATTAGAATGATTGTTTTAAAGGAACATTTTTTTCAGAGAATGTGCAGAAAATATTTCAGGGAGCCCATGTTAATATTCTGGTAGCTCAGCACTGGATAGAACAGAATCCAGCTCACTTTGCAATAGCTTTACTAGTATTGAAATAATGAACACTTGATTCGGCAGTACAGTAAGCAGCTATGATTGAAATACATAGGAGAAGCAGATATCTTGAGTAAGACTGGCATTTGTTCACAGCCAACTGTCTGACTATTGCTATGTATTAACAAAAAGAACGGGAAGCTGGATATGCCTTTGGGTATGGACAACCTGTCTTTTCCCTTCATTCAAGAGCTGTGAATAAACAACTGCAACAAACTTGTTGGATAATAGCCCCATAGTCAAATATGTATAACAGATAAACACAGTTGTAAGTGTGCTACATCTCATCCAGCTGTTAAACTAGATAGAGGACTGACGTTTTACTTGGGTAAATTGAGAGGAAGGATCCATTAGTAGGAGTTCCAGAATATAATTTAAAATTAACATTTTACTCATCTTCACCGTAGAATTCTCCCCTGACTATAACAACTAGCTCAGTTTCTAAAATGAAAAAAATGATACATATCCCAGAGAAGGATGTGGAATTGCAATAACCCAATAACTACAAACCAGGAAGAGCTAGACAAAAATAATTTTCTGTGGCCCCCCCCCCTCCCATTTTTAATAGGAATTTTTTTTTTCATTAGTTCAAGTGACAGAGGCCTGAGCTGTGTGATAATATAGGTCTGAACCATACCGATGACCTTAATTGGGTGGTGGTGTGTTCAACATGATTCCACATGGTGGAATTTTTGTTTTCTTTTGTTTTCACTTTGCTAATAAAACAAAACAAAGAATTACATTTAAAAAACCCCACCATGTCAAAGGAAATTAAGGTTGCAAAGCCAAGTACTCAAAAGTTAGAAAATGACAGAATTAAGGAAGCCTGTGCAATCTTAGTTGGGCCCCTTTGTGTGCATTCTGAAACGGTCTCTAATTGCTTGATAATATTCTATTCTCAAGACCCCTGCCTCATTTGATGCATAGAATGGATGATGCTTTGGGAATGATTCAGGGTTGTGAGGCGAATAAGACTGTTGTTTGTATAACTCCTGCCTCGTTTGTTGCAGAAGTTGGAAGGGATGTAGTGAATGAGGTGAGAAGTGCAGGAAGAGAAAGGATGGTCTCTTAGTTAAGGAAATATAATGGTTCCTTGGAGAACTGGATTCTATCCCTGCCTCTGCCACAGAATTCTTGTATAATGCTAGGCAAGTAGCAAAAGCCAGTGTTTTCAAGGTGGTCGCTAACTATATGTTCCTCATTTTCTGAGTGCCCAACATGAACCACCTGCAGAAGTACAGAGGCAACCTTAATTCTAGGTTTACTTAATTTTGAGTGCTTGACGTTGCAACATTGACATCCTTTTAACATACTTTTTTGAATGTAATAAAATATTGTTTACAGACAGTTTTATCCCCAGGAAACTTCTTGGTAAATCTCTTAGATCCTTAGTTGTGTGTAATTCTCTATTTTTGCTTTAGAGAAAGAACTGCATTTTTCTTCTGTTTACACTATGCTCTTAATTTCCTTACAGCTAGGATTGATTAAACACATAATAACTAAACCTCCTGTTGAAAGCCAATTTGCAATGGCTATGCTGCCATGCATTTCAGATTATATTTTTAAAATAACCCTGTTTCCTCAAGGGTATTATCTAGCCTCCAATACCACTAAACAAATAGATGCTTCCATTTAACAATCCAATTTCATATAAAAACGGTTTTGTACCTCTTATGATCCCTGAGTTCAAATTTCAACACTGTTGTCCTTTGGTATGCGTTGTTTAAACTCAAAGGCTATGATCCTGCAAACACTTAGTCACATGCTTAACTTCATGGAGCTATTCAAAAGTCTAAAAGTTATTTATGGGCATAAGTGTTTGCACGATCAGGGCCTAATTCTAGAAAGGCTTGCTCCAAAGCCTATTTCAGTCAACAAGAATATTTTGATTGATTTCAGTGGGCTTTGGATCAGGTCCTTGAACTCTGTGGGTGTAATTCCCATTAATATGAAGAGTAGCTGTCATACACATTGCTTCCATGATCAAAACCTTGTCTCCATCCATGTATTTTTAGTGCTTCCATCACCCATGATATATAGCGGCTATTTTATGTAATATCATCATTACATTTTACCTGCAAACTAAAAATATACCAACAAAAAATTGCTTAACCAGAAGACAGTGTGACAAAGCATAACAAAATTAAAAATAAAATAAAAAAAACTAGACAGATGGATTATAATTGTTTCCCAGAATTTTTAAAAGATATTATCTCACAATTTACCTTTTTATTAAATTCAATATTCTAAAGCATATATTAGCTCCATATTATTTAATTGTTTGGCATTTTCACAATTTTTGGTGAATTTTAATTACTAGAGCAATTAAGAAGATCCTAGAAAATACTTATAATGAGCTGAAGTCATATGCTTTAGTGTCACCCTGGAGCTTTAAGGCACCTGCCATATGTTCCCTTTAATAATTGCTACTTTTGCTTTCTGAATCCAGCAGAAGAATTTATTAACTTGTAGAGGCTTCTAAGATATATGCACTTGTGGCTGAAAATGTGAGAAGAATGTCAAAATGTATTTCAGTCTTAAGCAGACTGAGTTAATACCGGGTAATATCTAAGGACAAGGGCTAAATCGACACTCTTCCATGAAAAAGAAGACACTAGATGAAAAATTATGCTTTAAGAAAAAGTAGGGAAACTCAGAATTAGCATTCATTGGGATTACTAGATGAAGGCTGGCTGCTTGCGATATATTCAATATTTAAAAAGATTTCAAAGTTAGCATGCTAATTTTTAGATTATTTAATTCTTGTATAAGTAGATTTTCAGTATTTAATATACTGAATGACTTAGTCCTTTATGTTCTTTACTTAAACATGATCATGTTTCCATAGATATGTGGATGTTTGCATATTGCAACTTGTATATCAATGCAGGGCAATTTGTTTATAACAGGATATCTATTATATTTCATAATAAAATGTGATCTCAAACAGAGAAATAAACACAAATCTATATAAATATTAAAAGTAATCTGATGTATTTCAAAAGAACACTTAAAATAACTGTCATATATTTAACATGTTTTAGTATGAAACATTCTAACATGGTGAATACATACAGATAAATGTAAATTCAGAATATTCATCAGGAAAATTACTGACCAATCAGATTAGGTCTATGTAATTTTTTAAAATTACTACAAAAAACAGACCCAGATTTGTATGTACAATTAAATGTACAATTCATCAGCTATTTTGTTCCCAAAAACTGCAATACTTGGAATGACTGGTTCTAAATGAAGGCTACTAAGATAAAGCGATTCACTTTTATTCCATTAGCAGAACCCTAGGAATATACCAAACAAACTTTTACATCAATCTTATCCTTCATGATATTGTTTCTTGTGTTCAAAATAACACTGATTCTTCATTCCAAAACTGTCACAAAATATCTCAGAGTATTTTTTTTTTTGGTTGAACACAAAGATTGAGGGTGAAATCCTGATCCTTTTGAAGTCCATGGCAGTTGCCACGGACTTCATTGGGGCCAGGATTTCACTCTAACACTTTATAATTTAGTGTAAATATTACTGATTATAAGGCACTTAAACATATTCAAAAGTCTGAAGTTGTAATATGGATAAACAGATGAAAAGAGCTGTTTACAACTAGATTTTGTCATCTGGGGCCTGCTCCAGAGCCCATTAAAGAAAGCGGGAAACTTTCTATTGGTTTCACTGGGCTCTGAATCCCACTCACATCGAGGAATTAACAATAGCTACACCAAATAAGACCATTCAACATATGCAGGTACAACTGAAAAAGCCAAGTTTCAACTGTACTTTCAAGTAAAATATAGGGGTTAATAGATCACAGATGAACTTATATATCTAATCTACATTTTTATACACATATTTATCATTATCTCTTTCTCTGCAAATGCATGGAGGGCAGTGGGGCGGGGCGGGGGCAGGTAGCAAGAGAATGACAGACAGAAGGGTAGGAAGTATAGCTTTGCAGGAAGTAAAAATTGAAAGATTTTTGTCAAAAGAAAGTGCCAGAAACCATTCCTAATGAAAAAACGAATGCTGAAAAGGACCTTCTTTTCAGCAAAACAAGTGCCTCTAGCCATCCAAGCCAAAACATCACATAAGCGGCTTTTAAACATCTTCATATCGTGATGTGTTTTAAATTATTCTTTTAGCTTGATATCATAAGAGACACTCCAGTTCCCAAAGCTCTGACATCTGCACTCTTTGCAAACCTTTGCCCAATGTTTTTATTAACTCAATTTAATGGAATCATTTTTTTATGTGACCTTAAGAATTTAATAACTCCGCAATGCAAGGACAATACCACATGCAGGCTCTGCAGGGATTAAACTGTGGTAGTTCAATATGTTTGCTGGAACACACACACGCACACACACACACAAAATAGGAGGAACCCCCATCCCAGAAAACTACACAAATCAGTCACTCAACTTCGTGTTGGTATTACAACTGGTTATGATGTCTGTTCCAAGACACGTGACATGAAATTCTGTGCTTCCAAGGTATGCTGCAACTCCCTTACAGCTCTTTAATACTATTAATCTAGCTTTGATCATGTCAGATATGCTAGCAATTTTCAGTTCCAGAGTGTCTCCCTTTCTGACAAACACTCTGCATATCTCACCGATATAATCAATATGTTATTTGTCAAAACCTGACAGGGGCACATAGATCAATCCCTGACATTTTCTATGGTGTAAACTCACCCTCACAATATGGAGGAGATTCATCTTAATCCAATTAAAAGTAAAATTAACTTTTTTTCCCCCTGTGGTGCTCTACATCTATGTTAATTCAAACTTCTGAAGACAGCTGCTCTGAGGAAATAATTTTATGCTTGGCCTTTTACGTGCAAAGTTAAAATCAGTAAAGATATATACACAAGGAAAGTCAATGAGCTTTCTTTCCCTTTCACCTTTAACCTCCAAATAATACCTGGGAAACAATGCTACAGAACCTTGAATTGAAAGTGACAATGAAATATTTCTTTTGTTAAATACAGGACTTGGTCACTTTAACTTTACATTTAGTATATCCTGTACCTTTGTTTTGCTGGGGCGTAAATTAATAAGAAGTGGTGACAGCCCTGTCTGTAGTATGGTAACATTTGACAAGCAAAAGATGTTAACAGTCTACAATATGCGAAACAAATAATTTCTGTTCCTTCTGATAGTTATCTGATATAATGACGCCAACAGTTAGGGAAAGAAGCTTTGACTGGTATCATTATTTCTCCAATGGATAGTGTAATAGAAACAGGCACTTATGTGCATTTGGACCCTTGGCTGTAATAATACAGATGAGTTGGGACTAAAATACTGTAGTAGTTGCTCAGTATATGCTTTTCTTAGAGGAGCTCTAACTGAATTCTCTTGCTTATATAGGGTCCCTCATAAAAATGACTCATCTGACACTTTAAATAGGGAAAGAAAATTAATCTTCTTTCATTTTCATCTCCTTGACATCCCTCTCCCATGACTCACTTCTCTTGGTTACACTTACAGTGCTGACCTCCATTCTGTGATGCTTCCCTAATTTTTTCAAGACGGGAATGAACTGAGCAGCAGCAGGGGACAGTAATCAGGGCGTGCTGCTGGCTCCAGTCAAAAGCTTCTGTTCCTTTTGTCTGTGTTTCTGCATTCAGGGAGAATTCCGGGGATGGAGCACGAATAACAAAAGCCTCAGAAAAATGGCTGTCGTAAACCACAACAGTTGCAATTGGATCATGCTTAGAGACACAGAACTTGGTCACACCCTCCTACCCTTCAGATATGAACAGTTTCTTCACTGTATGTGTATACACCAGCATGCCCACAAGGGAAGGGAGCTATTATGCTTCTGCATGGTCTGAGGAAAGCTCCATGCTTTGTGAGAGTTCTGCCATGCAGGTGCACTGCAGTGATACTTGTCTGAGCATGACAAGAAACCATGGTGCACTGTGCCTTCTGGCCCTTCCTAGGCTAGAAAGAAAGCTGGGATTTGTAAAGGGTGTTTGCAAACAAATACTATGCAACTTTTAATAACTTTAAAACACGACATTGGTCATGGTCAACCTTGCATTCTGGGTAGTTCAGGGATGACTCTCTCTTGTAAGGGGTAGAACAGCAAGTCAAGGCCATGTGCCAACTACACAGCAAGCCTACAAAGACAGACAAATACAGAGAAGGATCATATGGTGCCCATGAATGGAATGCCTTTTGGTGTTCTCTGTGTGTTGCTGTGATTATTCCTTAATTAGCCATGCAGGTTTGTGCAGCGCAGCTGTGACTGTGTATGTGTGTGTACTTGCAAGGAAATATTATAATGTTCATGATCAGTATGCAGTTTCCAAGAATTTCACATTTTAGCCATTTTTGTTGTAGAAAGAGTTATGTAGTGACTTGTAAGTGCTGGCAATATCCTGCTGAAAGCCCCTAGAGGGAAAGTAAAGCATAGGTGCTGGCCTTGTAGAAGAGACTGGCTTGTTGGGGATATCACAGTGTAGATCCGGTTGCTGTGAAGCTTTAAAAATCCCAGTCAGAAGAGAGTGAGATGCAGGTATCAGCCCAGGAGAGGTGGTGACTGGGAGCAAGAAACCATTAAATGGATGCCATCAAGGGACCGCAGACAGGTCATAGGGTGACCAGACGTCCCGATTTCATAGGGACAGTCCCGAGTTTTGGGTCTTTTTCTTATATAGGCTCCTATTACCCCCTAACCTCTGTCCTAATTTTTCACCTTTGCTGTCTGGTCACCCTAGGACATACAGGTGCAGTTACCCTGAAACTGGCAGAATATACCAAGAATTAAAGATAATGATTGTCTGCAGATGATCCAGAAATGTCTCATCAGCATTAAGCATCCCTTCATAAAGGATAAAACACACAAAAACACAAGGAGAGGAGATTAAATGCAATCTCTACTACATCTTTGGACTTTCTCTCTCTTCATTGGATTCTTTCCCAGCTCAACCAAACCACTAGGTGAGTCATCTGCAGATGTTCTCAGAGGGGGAGAGAGAGAAAGTAATTCAATCAGTGTATAACTAGTTATCCTCAATGCCAACATAGTCAGCCACATCCTCTAAGGTGTAAATTATAGCAATGAATTATTGTAATTTGGGAAATGTTCCACACTGATCTCCAAAAATATGAGTGGTTCACTACTGACTGTACAACCGAGAGTTTTCTGTCTGTAACAAGCGACAAAGAGTCCTGTGGCACCTTAAAGACTAAAAAAAGTATTGAAGCATAAGCTTTCGTGGGCTAATACCCACTTCGTCGGATGCCCACGAAAGCTTATGCTTCAATACTTTTCTTAGTCTTTAAGGTGCCACAGGACTCTTTGTCACTTCTGCAGATCCATACTAACACGACTACCTCTCTGATTCTTGTCTGTAACAAAGCAATCAGCAGCACTGAAGGAGTGCTCTAGTTAATGGTGACATAACAGCTATTTCTGCTAGAGCTGGCCACACTGGATTTCTCAATTCCAAACACCTTTGATCATAATCATGAAAATGTCGTCCTGCAAACGCTGAGGTAAGTTAGAGTTTCCAAGATAGTCCTGCAGAGAATGGAATACTGAGAAATGTTCAAGTTACCTGTGCATTGTTTCAGACATTCAGTCATATTCATGGATTTAACATTTGTATTTACGAAGAAACATAGGACCAGTCAAGACATATCTAATATACTGCCCCTACTAGTGGCCAGTATCCCATGCTTCAGAAGTAAACTATATATCCAGCTGTGAACATTATACATACACAGAGACAGTCCTTTTGAATACCTGTTCTCATTAACATTGTGTGTATGTGAACAATGTTGTAAAACCAGGGGCAGATACCACAGTGATTGTTGCAGCATAAGAACCTATACAGATTTTTTTAAAAAAAATACAAAATACTTTACATGTACTAGTTTCACTATAGTTAAAGTATCAGAAGGCTTAACCACAATATGCTCTCCCAAGCAGAACATATACCCAACATTTTTGAGTCCAGTTTTTGAATGCACAGTATTTTAGTGAATTCGGTGTTATTCCATTCCAATTTACTAATCCCTTCTGACATCTTTCATAATCTCTCTCAGATGACGAGTGGTGATCTCCAATGTCAAGGGGACAAGTCCTCCAAACATAATTCCCAAGCTTTGGATGTTGGTGGCATTCTGCATTAGGATGACCTCTGCCAACTTGAAATTTCACTCAGCTGAGGCAAGGGATGGAATTTAGGAGGAAGTTAGCAGATAGTATTTTATTTAATTAGAGGCAATTCTTGTCTCTTCTGACAACAGGAATGTGTCTCAGCTGCCTTCTTCCTTAGTACAAGCATTAACTTCATTGTCTTACTCCCTCTTCCCTCACATATGGTGAGAAGAGTCAGCAATTTGTGAGGCATGCAGCAAGAGATATGACTTCACCAGTTAAGAAGGGGAATTGTTACAACATGCACAGTCTAGGCAGTGTACAGAACTTCAAAAGGCTAGCAGCGCTTGCAGCTCATTGAGCCCCTTAGACTTTGGGAATCCAGATATCAAGAGGTACAGAAAGATCACTAGTGCACATTATATGTTTTGTCCAACCTCAAAAAGTACATAACTACAGAATGGAAAACTTCAGGAAAATATGTTTTCCCCTAACATTGGAATTTCTGAGGTGTGTGAGTTAGTTTTGTTTCTTCATAACTTGTAGGGAGGCAAGAAGACCAGAACTCTATAGTGAAGGAGAGAGAGAAAGAAGTCTTTGATCATTACTGTTTTTTCCTTATTCTAATAAAATTTCTTTGTTGTAGGAAGAAAATGACTCTTACTGTGATTCTTTGCCATTTTCACATGAGCATGGTACACAATCTCTCAGTCTCATAACACTGAGCTGCCTGTCTCACAGCAGGAATCCCAAGTGAAATGTACATTCTAATACCCAGGAAAAGAATCCATGGGTAACCTTCCCTACCCCTTATCTTTCAGCACTCCTCCGATTGAAATAGCTACGGTTTTTCTAATTGGAATGATTATTCAATGAAGCACCACAATGAACTGAATTGAATTAAGAAACTCAAGTGCTTTAATGTTAACTGCAAGTTGCAGTAACACAGAAATCAAAATACACTAGAAATGAATTACAGTAATGATACAAATTGGACAGATAGTGAAATGAATTTCAGATGTTGGCTACTCCAGAAGTAATATATCTAATAAGAGAAGTTGCTTCATAATACAGCATGAAATGTATTATAGAGAATGGTTTCATAGCTTGTGTTTTTCTACTTGTTTTTCTGTTAAATTTTAACTAATATATTTATATTGATAGACCTGCTGCAACTTTTTCACTAGTTGTTATATGTTTTTTTCCCCTCAACAACAGGTATTTTTCTTGTCCTATGTTGTACAATGTAGGCAGCCTAAGTTGCAGAAAAAGAAGGACCACTGTCAATCATTTACACTCACATTCTAAAAATAAATCACTTTATACAGAAAAGGAAGAAAAGCAAAACCATGTCTACATCTCTCTGGAGACAGCCTGACACAATAGACCAGGTCTCAAAAAGGGCAACTAACACATTATTGTAGTCTTTAACACTGAACAATGACTCTCTTCTTACATTTAAAACAATGCATGAGATTTTTCCTCCCAGCCGAGAGGGGAAATCAAACTATTTCCCTTTTTTCTTCCATGGAGTGTTCAGTTTTTACTGCAACTTGCAAGATTTTTTCACTGTTCCAAGTTGAGAAGCATCCAGAAATATATTCAACCTTTTCCTGTGCTCAAGATAACTGCTTTTGTAACAAGGCTGCTGAAGGCGGTCTGCAAGCTCCTGACACCAACAATAATAAAATATTTGATCATATACTCTGTGAATCACAGAAATTTGAGATAAAAAAGAAATATCAGGTCATCTAGTCTACCTCCCTGTGTGCCAGAGTTGTATATTTTTCTTGTAATTTGCTTAATTTGCTTACATGATTCAGCTGATAGGGCTTCCAACAATTCCTAGGAGAGATTATTAGATCTTAAGTTTATAAAGTTTTTACTAATTGTGAGTCCTTGATTTTTAAGAAGGCCACTAAAAAGCAATGGGATAGGATGACGTACGCAGCATAATTTTTCCTTTTTTCAATGGGGATCATACATTCCAGAACCATAAGCAGAAGAACAAAGAGAGATTTCACCCTTCACCTCCAATCAACCTCATCCAACTCTGCAGCGTCATTGCCCCTTTCCCTTTGCTGGGCCAGAAATTGTACAGTGAGAGCACATGCAGACTTGGTGGGTTGAGGGAGCAGAGCAAGGGAAAAGTAGTACATTGTTCCCCTGTGATTTTGTGGACCTTCTTTTCTATGGAGCATTATCCGGGGTGGGAAAACTCCTTTAAGTAAAGACTATGAGGCCAGGGAAAGTCCCTGGGGGCACAGTTCCATCAAAGTAGAGAGGGGCCAGAGCTTCAGTGGAGGCAGGAAGCAGGTACCGTAGCCTGTTTTGTGGGAGGCAGACAAATCCCACCTCCTCTAATGGAATAATAGCACACATATCTCTAAAAATATGGTTGCAGTGGCTATTGTCTGTGACCTGGCAGTCAACTGTTCTGTTGGAGGAGAAATCTGTGATGCAAATTCGGTATATACATTCTTAGTGCAACTTGTTTACTTTACAATGTACACATCAGTCCTGGGACAAAGATGATCACAAACAGCATGCAGACATCCCAATTCAACACCAGTGGCTGGTTCCCAGAGAGCAACTCTGCCTCAAAATTGACTCTAGTCAGAGAGATTGAGGGAGGGGGAGCAAGTTCTTCTGCTGTTTGCCATAGCTCCTTCCAGAAGAAATTGCAGCACAAAACTAAGGATGATGCAGTCTTCTTCCATGATAGTACAGTGCTTTCAAAATAAGAAAAAGGAGTGATAAAACTATGTGTAACAGTGCCACTAGGTGACTCCCAAAGTTCCATGTGGAAATTAGATTACATTAGAGTGGCAATTCCTTCTCCTGAATCCCTTTCCTTTTCCCATGGGATGAAACAATCCAGTCCCTTAATTTCACCACATTACTCCTAGTTTTACCCTTTTGTATCATCCCAAACAATTCCTCTCTTTCTTTAATCGTTACATTTCAGACATTTCAATATGAAATCTATTATCTCCTTCCCTTCCCGGCCCCAACTCCAGACCTAAATCAGGCTAAATGAGGCTTTCCTAATGGCCACAGTGCTAAACTCAGCCTGGCAAACCCTACTGGTCTAAATCCTAACTCTTTACCAGGACCATATATGGAATACAACTGTAACCCTAGCCCAGGCCTTTCATTCTTGTGCAGTCCAACTTGAATAGAATTACTAAAGTATAATTTTTGCATCAAGAGATATTGTCATTCAAAATGTCATTTCATTATTTTAATTTAAACTATTTTTTGAGTTACGGCTGCAAAAATGCAAATCTATTTCCACATACATTTAAAAAAATGCTATTTTTGCACAGCCCTAGCAGGAGTACTCATAAATCAATTTTGCAATCTCTTAATGATAGGGTAGTGAGTTTAAAACTAAGAAAATATTTGATATGCAGTTAATGAATGCTGTGCAAAGTGTCTACCCCAGTGCAGCAATTTTATAATAAATATAAAAACAGATTGTTCAGAAATGATTTGTGGGGGGGAAATGGCTAATTTCCTCTAATAATTTATTAAGACCTGATAGTAATTCATACCCCATTAATCCTTGTTTACAATCCCTAACTTATTTCAATACTGAAGGCTGAAAATAGTTGCAATGCTGGTAATTAAAAACAAACAAAAACAAAATGTCCCCGTATGGGACACATAATTGGCAGAATATTTTTTACATTAAATATTACTTTACAATACATCAGCCAAGTGATGTTGCCTGCAAAGATCATGCAGGTAGATTCTAACACTTTGTCTAGGCAACTTCTAACGATACAGTGTAAATGAAGGTTCTGAATAGCAGAAGTTTGCTGTCATTAAAATTGAACTATCTTGTGGCTGTTTCATGCTACTTCAACAAGATATTTCTTCTTTTTTTCAAGAAGTAAAATTAATCTGGACTCAAATTAATACTTTATACAGGTGTCTGGCCTTTGGACACTAGAATTTTCTTCTGTAAGAGAGGGAGGATGGTCTCAGTGGTAAGGGTGTTGGCCTAGGACTTGCTGTGTAACATAGGCAAAGTCACTTAGCCTCTCTGTGCTCCAGTTCCCCATCTGTAAAATTGGAATAATAGCACTGATCATACTCATAGGAGTGTTGAGAGGATAAATACACTAAAGATTGTGAGCTGCTCAGATACTATGGTACCTAAGATAAATAGTAAATAAAATTTAAGTACCTAAGGTAAATAGACAGATGACCAAGCTTCACACCATTAAACTACGTCTTAGAGGTTGGTTTGACCAAATAACTCCTTCTGCGAATTCTACCACTCCATCTTGTTTATTTGGATTAGTATTGGAATTGACACTATAAAAGTACTGATAGCATAAGAATAAAAAAGGTGCTTGAATAATCTACATAAATATACTAAGCCATATAATGTAAAATTTAGTTAAATGAACACAAACCTTTAACAGGACTAAATTGTGGCTGGCTCTACATGCTTGTACAAGAGTGCAGGAGAGATGAGGATTCAAGGACCATTCTCCCTTAAATAAGACCAGAAACAATGAGACCGGGATCACTGATCCTCATTATCATTGGTAGTGGAAGATGGCCCAAGAAGGATGGAGAAAAGGTAGGACTATATCCCTTCCATTCCCAGTGAGAGATTTCATGCTGCTTCCATTTAGAAGGCAGAGGAGCTCACATTTTCAAGGTATTTCTAGTACATTTAGCATAATGGCACCAAGCAAGTGCTCAAATATCTTTTACTGTATTGTGCATTTCCCCAGAAGTCTCAAGGGTGCATCAGAGACAGAAAACTCCATTGAATTCTTTACGCTTAAATGTCAACATGTTATTACTGACTAGGAAAATCTAATAATTGAAATAAATAGCCTATTTAGCCTAAAGGTGGTTTTTCTGGTTCTCTCAAGCAAGAGAATATTCCCCCCCCACACACACACACCTCCCAGGAAAAGTCTGGGATCCAGTTCTAGAATTAGAAATTTGAGAATCTGGAATCTTTAAAAAACATTGAAAAAGATTATCCAAATTGTCGATGTTCCTGGCATTTAAAAAACAAACAAAAAACCCCAAACAAAATCTAGAGCACAAATTTGATGTGTATGGAAAGGGTTTTTCAAGTTACTGTTTTTCTTATTTACAAGTAAAAGCCAATTAGTGTTGGATAAAAAAGAAATAAATCTCCTTCCTCCTGACAAAACACTTATTTTACCGAATTCACTTTTGACAAGGATAGAATATTACCAATCATAAAAAAGTAGTTCATTACCAGTTTAAAGCATCCGCCTACTTACAGATGATTCTAGCATGACTATGATTAAAAAGAAAAATCTGAAGTGCTAGTATGTGAAGAGAACTCAAGTAGGGTATAGTTTTTGTGCTGTTCCTCTGCACTCTACTTAAGATACTAATTAGCAAACAAAAACTATGTTTAGCAGCAGTCAAGGTCACATATAATCAAACCCAAACCTTAAATGTGTGCAAATAAGAAGTCAAAGGGAAAGACTTGTACATTCCTTTCCACCTTCTTATTGCCTATAATGCTGCCAATAATATCCTCCGACACTCCATCAGACTTTCACTGACATCCCTAGCACAGGCCCAAAGGCAATATTTACCAAACTAAATCAGACTTGCACTCTAATGGAAAATCTTAATCCATGTTACAAGGGTGTTTGGTGAGAGCTAGAATCTCTACTTTGATTTGTCGTTAAATTCTGCAGGTTCAGCTTGGTGCACAAGTTTTCAGATATGGCTTAAATTGTTTTAAAATACTCTATAGACAAACATCACCAATTTTGTAATTGTTATTTGAGCAATTAGCTTCTGAAGAACAATAGTATGGCCAAAGGTAGTTCTCAGAACACCTTAGATGTTTTACAAAAGGGGTGCACCATGAGACAAGCTCATGAAAAATTGCCCAAAGAAGTGATTTTTGAGCTCTTATTCTCTTTATCAGTTCATTTTTTCATTAAGCCATCACAAAAATGGCAAATTCCAGTGTATATGCTGTGTTTTGGATTTTGCCATTTCAACTGGATTTTTACAAAATAAACATAAATTTTTTTTGTTAACCTGAAGACATTTACTCAGTCTTAACTATGGAATCATGATCCACACCTCCATGATAGCTGAAATACTGAAACTTAAAATACCCTGTTTTTCGAAAAGGAAACAAAGATTTTAAGATCAAGCCATCTACCAGTATGCTATAACGAAATCATAATGCTTGACTTGTGGTTTGATACCACTTATATTTCCCCAGCCTTAGCCAGATGTCGTTTCTTTGCAGTGAAATCTCTTGTCCTTTAATCTGATTAAACTGTGGATTTTTTTCTCTTAAAAGAAGATGACTCGTCTGTTTAATTTTTATTCTAAGTTAACATTTTTTACATTAGTAAGTTAGAAAAGTTAGTTTAGAACATAAAAGTATCAAAAGTGCTTACTTTCTTGATGTCACTGGTTTTATTTAAACTTTTTCCTGTTTCCAACATAGGAAGTGCATATGCAACTGGTGCATATGCAAAAATCCATCTAAACCTATTGTAGTGGAATCAGGTAGTTTTTCTTAGCAGTCTCTCAGTATGCATAATTATCCCCATTATTTAATAGGAGCACAGAGGTTTGAGATGCAAAACAACTATTAGGTTATCCAGTTCATCCTCTGCCAATGCAGGATTGTTCTCTGTAGTAAATTTCTAGTCCTTGTACATTGTTTTAAATTTCTCAATGGATAGGACTTCCACAACATATTTAAGGGTCAGCAATTTTAATCCTGACAGTCCCTTGTATTTTTAATCAAAAAGTCATCAAGACAACTAGAAATAAATATCGGTGCAAGAATCAATAATTAAATTAGAATAGTTCTGAAGCCTTTATGGCTTCAGATTTGAAGGACTACAGAAGCAGTCAAAATTTGAAATAAGAATTCCAGAACTAGGTCACACCAATTCCTATTACTGAATTTAATTGATGTTACTTATAGAGGATCGTACAATGTTGATAAATATTATACATTTTTATCATAAGGACTTCTCATTTTGTTCTGACTACCCCATTACTGTGACAAGGAATGGCTAAGAAAACAAATGTTCCTTTGAGCACATTACTTGTTGTCCCTGTATTCATTGGGGACCTGTAGAATGAAAGCCTAAAGCTGACAATCCAATTTTTCAGCTGCCTTTGCAGAGACTTCAGCAAGGTGTGTGACAGATATAGAGGGACTACTGTTCAAAACTCTGAGAAATAGATTCTTCTACTCACCCAGAGCAAAACACTTTAAAGTAATACATGAGATAAAATACTAAGGGGAAATGCCAGTTAAAGGAGGAATTTTAATTTTAGATTTTTAATTTTCTATAAAAATATGTTTTCAAAAGCTTTTCGGTATTATTGCAGGAAGGAAATTAACAAGATGCCATTGATAGCTGTCACAAAAAGTTTGGAGGTAGAAGGCTGAACATAAAATGTAAAAGACTCCCCGTGTTCATTTACTTTAATTGCGTACCTTATTGCTCTGTCCTGTGTTGTTGTCGTTTTCATATTATTTACTTGTACTAAGTGTCAATATATTACAGTGCACCAACATCAGTTTATTAGTAGTTGCACAGGCACTGAAAAGAAATAAGATAATTGGGCAGCTGACATTAACCACCTGCAGAAAAATACTTTCCTATTCCAGAAAGTAAAAATGGGGATAATGGCTCCCACTGCAGGCAGAAAGTTGACCTATGGCAATAGGCCTACAGGATCCCATTTATGGCAATTTCTTTTCAGTCATCCTGTTAAGTACTTTGTGAGTCCATCACTATATTTTAGTCATTCACATGTACACACTGAGTTCTCCCTTAAATACTGTCAGTGTATTTCTTACAAAGCTCCTTCCATGTGAGCACATCGTAATCATACAGACAATATGCAGCCTCAATCCTTCTTGTTGATTTAGATGTTTTTAGCTATGATCTTCCTTCAATTCACTTTGAAGTCTCCCTGTATGTGCCAGAACAGGTGACCGTAAAGGCCACTAAACATGTGGGGCCATACTGTGTCAATGAGACATAGCCCTAACTAAGGGAAGTGTGGAGCCCAACAGCTCTACACAGAACTCCACAAGGCATTATGATTCAGGGAACCATGACATAAACATTATGATTCAGGGAACCATCATCCCTCCTGGAGCTATTTGGGAACACAACCATTATCCCACACCTCAGGAAGATACAGCATGCACTCCTCTGAAGCCAAACAGCACTAGTAGTTGGTGCACAGTGGGGAATGGTAATGCCTCTTCAAAGGCTAGTACCAATGGGTGCTATCTTTTGAAGAGGATAGCACCCAACAACGGCCACTCAGCTGAAGGCCTCCACAATCTGGCCTTTTATTTTCTCTCCCTAAGAAAATGTCTTTAAGTCCATGTTTCCTTTGAGTTATCATATTGTTGAAATATAAACTCTTATCCAAACTTCCTTAGAGATGTTATTATTTGTCTTCAGTGCACCATCTACTATGCACATAGACAAAGGAAAAGAAGAATTGACATCCCAGATCAGACCATTAACTTATCTGTGGTAGTAGCCAGTATCAGATGCTTCAAAGGAAGGCATAAGAACCACTATAATAGACAATTTTGAAATAATCTGTTCATAGAAGGAATTTCTTCCTACCTTGCTTCCATAACTAGAGCCTGGTTATGTCCTGAAATATGTCAATTTATGTCCCTCCTAATTTTTTAAATCATATTTTATGTAAGTGTGGATATTCTCATTATGACATCAAGGCAAAACCCCACCAGTCTTACTAATGGAGACACGACCCACACCATAGGAGTGTCTATGTGATTGCTAGCCTTTCTTTCCTAAAATTTTCTGCCAGAGCAGCTCTAGTGGTGGTGTTTACAATGGCAATGCTGGCAAATACAGGGCAAAGGTATTGTAGTGACTATGTAATCAAAGATGTCTACAACACATGATGGTTAAAATCCAGTGGCTGCCAATATATTGCCCACATTTACATTCCTGTCATCACTACCTCTGGAGCACTTCCACCAGTGTTAAGTTTTAGCAAAGTAACCCTGGTCTAAACAAGGTCAAAGTCCATGGCCTGCTTAGTAGCAGACCTAAGCATTTCACTTTGAGAGCTTTTTTCCCCCCTTCTCCATACGTACAAATTCCTAATCACTGTGGATATTGTTCATTTCCACTTCAGGAGACTACTTTGTGCCAAAAACATTTGGCTCTTTTCAGTCTTCTTAAACACTGACTTGTGCCTTACAATCTTTCTGTTATATCAGGCCTTTCTTTCCTTACTCATTTCTCATCTCACAATTTCTGCACTGGGATTTGCAACAATATTTTCCTTCCAAAACAATTTGAATGTCTCAGTCTCTTCACTTTCCTTGTTTGCCTATTCAGTATTGCTCTTTTCACTCTATGGCTAACCTTGATACTTTTCAACCTTCTTGTTTTGACTATACATTGCCTGTTCCATTCTCACTTCTGGAGCTGAGCAAATAATAGGTTGTAATTATATAATTAGTATGATCATTCATTTCATTTTTAACTCCTGTTCAGAAATTGTACGTGAGCAGTGCTCAGCGCTATGTGTTGGGGCAAATATGGCACAAGATTTGCTTTAAACTGTTCAGCTGCAATGACCCTAAGCGCAACATTCTGATAATGCCCCTAGGAATGGGAGGAGGGTAACACAGGAATGTCTTCCTGCAGCCTAGGGCTTCCCATAGATAGGGAATTTTTCAGCTGACTGGATCTGCCAGGTGCTTGGCTGATTTACACTGTCAGTGCACCACAAAGTGGCCAGCGCCCAATTGTTTCTCTATTCTTTTTTATTTACAAGACAACCCGCAATAAAAAAAGGCCCAATGTCCTTCAGGAAACACACAGCTAAAATCATCATGATAATTTAATAGTAGCCACCTTTACTCATTAAATGGTACAAACCAATTTAGTAAATGAGACACTGATATATGCAAAGCAGACACCAGTCAGAGATGAAAATACATTGATTCATGAGTGGCATAGAGCAGTCTAATGTAATTAGCTGATAAGATTGTCACTGATCTTGTTTGCTATCTGGGATTCCAAAGGAGAATGATGGGAAAGCCATTCCATGGCATTAATGACAACTGAGTGAAATGTGCCAATGAGAGCTAATAATATACCTGCATGATACAGACCATTAAGCAGCTAGCTCACAACGGTTCTTGAATAAAAGAAGAATGAAAATGACATTATGGTCAAATACCTTGTGTTATTAAGCTGTGTTAAATGCTTTTTGGACTAATTAATGCACTCTGAAATTGATCATTCAAATATTTAAGCAACTGTTCTGTTTGCTTTTTCTGAGTTAGTACTTATTTAAGTCAGCACTGAGAGACAGTGAGGTGGCAATAAACACAACAATACCCAAGAAATTGCTTTCCACAGGAACTGCGAAAGTCTAATGGTCTCCAGCCATAAACATAAAAAAACTTCTATTACCGTTAACTAGCATCACAGTTTATCCCAGCTATGTAAATCAAATGTGTTTTTGTGCCAAGGACAGGGATATATAGAAAATATCTATATACAAACTACAGCAGGAAATTAGAAATATTATATGCAGTGTTTGCTCCTTACTGACATTTTCCTGCTGTACTAGAAAGGTGCATATAGATTCTCCAATAATCTTTAATAGACTTTATAGGGAAAAAAAGCATCCTCAACTGTCTCCTGTTTCCCTGAGTGGCGGCAACACTCATCTTCCAGATGGGATGAGGAAATACCACCTCCACAGCAATATTTTCCTTTTGAAGGCCTTGTGAGCACTGTATTGAGTTTCAGGGGACAGGGAGAGAGAGGGCCTGCTTTCCATGGCATTCCTGAAACCCTCACTAGAGATGTATGATACGTACTTAAATATGCATGCCCAAATCAGTGCTGTTTGTATCCGCCTTTATTTGCTTGATCCTCCATAAAGGGTAGATTGCCCCGCCTGCTGATTTCCTTCATGGGTGGGGCAACCTGGACATTAAGATTGGCTCTGAAATTCAAGTTATGAGCACCTGCAGATCCCACCAACTTCAACTGAGTTTTAGGTGCCCAGGTCCTAATACAAGCATACTGTACATGAAATTCCCATTAATGACACTGGGAGTTCTTCCTGGGGAACAATGAGCCATAAATGATCATTAGGAAGTCAGACTAACTAAAGCCAATACCGCAACTCAAGGGCAGACCCTCCAATTAAAATAAATTATGTTGCTTCTCAAGCATCTTAAACGCATCATTGCAATTACTATGTTTTATGTATCTCTAAAATACATTTTAGATTTCTTTGCACATAAATCTATGTATACTGATTAATATTCAGCATCTTGTTGCAACAGACAAGATTTATAAAACAAATGTATGGCTTACTAAATGCCCAGTTTAAATAGTTCCAGTGCTGTAATTTAATGTCATGCTTTTCCAAACATTGTTTTAAAAGTAAGGGCTCTTAATTATTTTCGTTGTGAGAAATAATGATAAAATACCTTTTATTAGGTTAGTCTAGATTTCATTCCAAACTAAATCAATTCAGACAAAATAATGTGAGTCTGTGCCTTTAAGTAACATGATAATGTATGATCCTTATAAAACGCAGTTCGCTGACAAGTTTGTCATTAGAAAAACTTGAAAAATGAGAACTGTATATGTTTCTGAATTAATTTCTAAGTAGAAACAAAGATTATATCCCTCTCCCCAATTAAAATCCCTTATGCAGGTTTATCTATTGTGAGTGGAGGATTGAGGTCACTGTGTATGTTCCACTCTCAAAAATTGGAGAGCAAATTCAAATTTGTTTTACAGTGCATATTAATACATAATCATACAGCTATATTGGCTAGCACAATTACTAACCACCCATTCTACCCATTTACTGAGCTATTTAAATCTGTAAAGTGTTATAACTGACTCCCATCTTTTTCTCCTCTTCCTTTGCAATGTCACCTACTTAACTTGGTTTAGTTCAAGTGCATCTTTATCATTCTATTCAAATCCAGTTGCTTTGCTTTTTTTTCCCTTGGCTTGCTTCTTTTTTGCTACTGTCAGTCTGGTTGTAGAGTCTCTTGGGTAAAGACGGGCTGTTAATATGCAGAGCATCTCGCTTTGTAATCAGTAGTTCTGAAAGGTTGTTAGTAATGTTCTCTGAGGACTACTACAAATCATGAATAAGTAGGAAGCCCTACACCATTTCAAGTAAGCTCTGCACCCTGGATATTAGATCATCTTTTATTCTCTGCTCTTTGCGCATACGCTCATACACCAATGACTAAATACAAATCCTGGTCATATAGATGTCATTTAACTAAAAATGATAACGTTGAACTATCTCCCAATTTGATTCAAGTGGCCTTGTCTTGTTTTTAATGTTGTGTTCAAATCACTGCATACCATGAAAAAGTGAAGCTATATTGCTTATCTACATTTCCCCTTTGGGGACACATTTCATTAAAAAGCCCTTCTGGTGCAGTATATGCTTCCACTCTACCTCCAAGGAGATGTAAAAACAATTTGATACTGTAGCTTCTGCAGTGTCTCATAATAAGTACTGTGATTCTTAATATTATTTTAAAAATCCTTATATGGAAACAAAACCCTTTAAAGTTCCTCTAACTATTTTATAAATTATTAATTAGCCTGTTACACTTATGCCTGCAATGGGAACATAAAATAAGACAAAAAGTACATTGAAAGGTGAAACTCCAAATGGTCCTGCTAGGAAAAGGCATTCCAAAAGTTTAAACGTTCTCCTGGATTTGTGCTTACAATAAAACTTCTCTATGTCATAGATCTATTTTCCATATTAACTCATTTAAATCATTTAGATTCAAAATGCCTAGAAACAGCAAAAATATGGGAACTGTAATAAAATCACAGCTATGCAAAGACCAGATCTGACACAGAAGATTAAATTACAAAAATGGGGAGAGGGAACATAGCATTCAGAGCAAGCATTGCCATAACACCACACAAATATGCTATCTGTGGACTGTTAAAAATAGTTTAATACACTGATCTATTCAATTTATGTTGTAACGCAACCCAGCACCTATCTCAGTTCTTTATCACAAGCCTATATTGGTTAAAAGTATTTGGCTAAATGTCTCACGTAGCTAATGGTATTCCCATGTCATATTTCACTTTACAAATTTGCAAAGAGAGTACTACTGATAAATTCTAGATATTTTAGACACAAGAAAACACACTTGACAGGCAAGAAGACAGATTGTTAGCCAGGAAAGGCCAAGAGGGTAACTCTACTCATAATGGAAATAGTGCAAGTAGCCAATAACTGTAGCGTGATTAAAAAAAAATAAAGCATGTCATCATATTTCTGGGTGAAAAGAGTTGGAAACCAATCACATTTGGCATTAATGGATGCAACATTTCTTTGTAGCATAAATCTAACAAACTAGAAATGAAGTCTGTATTTTTAGAAACAAAACATTTGTGTGTCAACTATGAAACTCTGTAGCCTTTTCCTCACTTCAGCTTTCTTTATCTTTTTCTAAAGTAAATATTTACAGTGGAGAACACACAGAATGGATATTTATGGCCATGCCAATGTTCACAATAATAAAATAGCGCATTTTTTATGATAAAATCCACTAAAATTCACTGTTAGTGAATTTAGGGCTCTTGGAAAGTGATGGATTGACAGCACAACAGACTGAAAGAGGTAAATCAGAGGTGGCAGCTGTAGAAGATTTTGTATACTGCCCTGACAGTTAGCTTGCCAAATCTTGAAGTGATCACCCAAAATGGGTAAAAAAATATATAGTTTAAAAATAGAAGGGAGAGAACACTAGAAAACGCACTATAGAGGACTGTGACAGGACTCATCTCACCACTGTGGCACCACGGGGATTAGCTCTTCTAGCCAGTGCATCCTCTTCTGGTGGTGTCTGACCATCATCACTTATACTCCAGGACTCACGTCACTCCCAGGACCACGGTGTCCTCTTCATGATGCAACCCTTTGGCCGTGGCACACTCCATTCTCCCCCCTTCTGGGGGAACTGCAGTCCACTGTCCAACCACTTCCCTCAGTGGCAATTGCAGTAGCAACTGCAGGCAATTCCTTACCATTGTATCAGGGCTTCAGCCTGCCCACTTAGCACCTATACAGGAGCTATCTCTAGGTTCCCCAGTCCTTGCTGGCAGCACTGCTCTGTCCAGGGTGCTGGCACTCCTTCCTTCTTCTATGAGCCTGAACTTACCTCCTTGAGCTCCAGACTGCTTCTGAACTTGCTCTGCCCTGCAGATCATCTTATATGGGCCTGTCCTGCCCTGTCCTGCTTGACTGCTCCTCTCTGCCCTTTTCTGATTGGTTGTCTCTGCACCACCTCCCTAGGATTCTATTAACTCCTTATAGCCTAGTGTGGGGCAGGTACACCATCACAAGGACAATCCTGCTTGGGCAGAGGAATAGACTAGATAATCTGTGTCTTTTTTCTCTCTAGCTTTTATGATTCTTTGGTTAGTTCAGCCTCCATTAGAGATAGTCAGAAAATGGAGGAAATATATATGCTTTTTTCCTGTGTTTTTATTATACTTTTCCAACCAAACTCCAGTCTCTATACTCATCCAGTCCTCTGCTGGGACTCCTACTCTAAACTTCCAGCATGAAACTTGGCCACAGGGGCTAAAGCCATTCACCAGACAAGCAATCATGCAAAAGAGCAAAGCACAAGCAGTTGGGCTTTGAGTGCCTAAAAAGTGGTGGGATCTGGCAACAGTCTCAATTCACCTATGCCCAGCCACTGTAAAGTGTTTTGTAGGCATCACAGCAGACTTGAATCTTAAATCCCTTACAGCTAGGTTTTGATCCAGAAAAGCACTGAAGCTCATGCTTAACATTGAAGTCAATGGACAAGTTATCTGCTTAAAGTTAACTATGTCTTCAGTGCTTTGCTAACTCAAGAGCACAGTGCTCAGCATCTTGCAGGGGTAAGCCCTTATGGCTGTTATTGTTCTATGCCAGTCTAATCTTGGGGATTGTCCTCAAGTAATACTCAGGCAAAACTCCTATTCTGACTTCAATAAAAACTTTGAGTGAGTACATACTTCAGGATTTGGCCAAGGTAAAAATATTTCCTTTTTGGAACTACAAATAAAAAAGTTCCAGTGGAATAGATCCAATAGAAAAATTCTTTGACAACTAGACAGTACACAATATTTTAATGTGGTTATGCCCTATAATTAAATACCTAACCACCACAGTAACACATTTTTTAAGACTTTGCATTAGAGGGTTCTACATTCTGACACACTCCCTTTTAAATATCATTAGAAGACTCATTCAGTGTTTGCAACAGAAAGGTTCATAAAGATAAGTGGTCATGGTAAACTGTACATTTATATTAATATTTCTTAAATAGCACAGTTTACTAGTCGCATTAGAACTGACTCAATTTACTTTGAAGGCTATTAATATCTGAACAGTTAATGAATATTGTCTTATGCCCTTAACCTAATATCAGCTCTAATATGGGAAAAAAACATTAAAAGGAAGATATATGTAAAATATATAAATAATTCAGCCTCTGTGTCACATAGCTGAGTTTTAGGTCTCTACTGAACGGAGAAACATAACTGTGTCAAAGTGGGCAGAGTTATGTATGCTGATTTGATAGTGTGAACTACCAGAACAGTCAGCTAGAGATTTGACCCAAGGAAATTTAGCCTACCATTAACAAGACAATCCAAATCTGGATCTGAGAAAAACACAATGACAACCTATGGCCAGGCTCTGCCCTGTGCTATGCTGTTGTTAGCAGGGACATAGCAGGGTACGAGGCTCTTTCGAGGTACAAAGCCTGCCAGGAAAGGAGTTGCGGCAACGCAAGGCACCCACAGCTCCGTCTCTGCCAAGGTTTGCATTTGGCTCCCCCCAAAATGGCATAGTGCTAGAGGAGAGTATAAGTAGTCTGGAGGAACAAGGGGACACGCAGATTCGTCAAATCCCCCTTGAGCCTTCACTGTTAGGGTTTCTCAGCATCCACTGTTTGAAATTGTCTTCGTATGGCAGAGCCCCCTACATAGGAGTCAGCTTCTCTTGATCAGGGCTAGGGGTGCAAACTGTTCCCCTTTCAAACTTGCAAGAGCAAATCAAGCCCCAAGGCTTACGTGCAAAAAAAGGATGAAGTTGTGGTTAAGGCACTGGAGCCACATTTAGTAGATCTGGGTTAAATTCCTAGTGCTGCCACTGATCTCCTGCATAACCTTGGGCAAGTCGCTTAGTGTCAAATTGTGCCATTCTTACTCACATTAAGTAACATGTCACTCTGTAAGTAACTCTAACAGAACTAATGTGAATAAGGCGCTACTACTTGTCAGGAGTAAGAGCAGCAGAATCTGACCTTTTCTCTCTCCTTCTCTCAGTTTACCATCTATACAATGTGGACAATATTTACTTTACCCCACTCTTGGCTGGCTTGCCTATTTGGGTTGGAAAAGGGATGGTCCCTTAACATGTGCACATATAGCATCTACCACAACAGGGCTTTGATCTCAGTTGGAGGACTCAAGGCGCCACCGTAATACAAATAATAACCATAATTAATGGAATTATAGAACTATTCAGAAAATCAATGTCCAAGCATAGCTGATGTAGAATGTGAACTTTGTCAAGAAAATCCATAGCCTAATTTCTAACCTGGCTGTATAAACTTAGCAAATACTTCCATTTCTAAACAAAAGCAAAGCACAGCCAAAAAACAACAGAATGTATGGAATTTGGGACTGCAATGATACCCATCACCATGGCACTATGAGGATTACATTAAACTGTTCACACACACAAAAAGGTATTTACATATAAAGACAATCCATTCCTTGCAGAATTTTAGGCCCTCTCCAATTTTGTTAAAGTCCAATTGATTACCTTCGTCCTCTCTGTAAGCGGTTATAAAACATTTGGGCTTCTCATTGTCTGCATTAGAAAAGGAAAGAATAGGAAACCTTGAAAGACTGAATCCCAGGACACTGTTTGTTAAAACACAAATGGTTCTTTTTTTAGAAAGAATTGATGTTTGCTGGTGTGCAGAAATGTTTGTTTTTCTAAGTGGCCCCAAAATTTCCAGCTTTTATTCTTGATTTATAAAAATAAAAGTCACCAGCAAGCTGATATTTTCCCAAGCAGACAGTACAGCACCTTAAGGGTTTGTTGTTCCTGATGTACATTGCAGCACACACCTCACAGTCAATCAGTCTGGTGAGAAAAGGTAACAGGCAGCACTTTATTCACAAACAGTTCAACATGAAGGGCAATGATACAGAGAATGGCCCTGTACAAATTAATCTGAAAAAAAAAAGTGATAACACAAACAAGTATTGGGCCAGATCCTTAGCTGGAGTAAATTAACTAGCTCTGTTAAAGTCAATCTTACCATGACGATTTACATAAGATGAGAATTTCACTTATTAATGCTTTGAATACATGAAGGTGGGGATTTCAAGAGAGCTTAAGGGAGTTTGAATTTCTGTGGAAGTTGGGCAACAAACCTCCTATGGTTCCTTTGAAAATGCCAGCCAGGTGTCTACAGGTAAGTAGTGGTGTTTTACCATTGTACAAGTACTCAGTCTGTCCCTGGAGCTGTCATTCATCTAACAGATTCAACCAAATACTCTGCTCAACAGTCATACAAAAGCCATGGAAAAAGTTGGTCTTCACACAAGTGTTTGCAATATCCAATGTCTCACCTACATACATTAATTATCCTCTCTGAATCTCAATAAGGGTTTTGAAGAAAAATTCTCTCCATTTTGAAACTTGCTAGTCCACACTTTATGAGGAAGGAGTGCTCACAAACATATATCACTAGATACCTTCCTAATAATGTCTGACAAACACAATCATATCTGTATGCCCAAAATACTTTCTCCAAACCCTTGCCTGTGTTGTGAACACAGGTTAAAGGGCAAGGAAAAGATGTTCTACCTAGAGCTGGGTGGAAATTGGTTTTCCTGTTCCATGATAATTTTTGCAACTTTGAACAATTCCCCATTCTGCACTGGGACAAAACCAAGACCTTTCAATTCTTTTTTTGCAAAACAATTAGAGTTAGAGAGAGAGAAAAGTGTTTTTTTTGAAAATTCCTGACCATCTTTAGTTCTAACATAAATTGAAAAGCGTTGGATCAGTAAATGCAGTATATAAAAAAGAACTCTAGAGGGAGGTAAAGAGTCAGAAGAAGAAAAAGACAAAATGGTAGGAGGCTGGTACATTTTGTGAGTTAATTTAAATTAAGAATCCAGCTCAATGCTTCCAAATATATTTCCAGAAACCATAATCTTGTCTGCCTTTGTTTAGTGCACTATGTAGTCTTTATGCAAAGATCTAGCTATTAGAACTTCATTATTTCTTGTCTCAATTTGGAGAGCCAGTCTCAGTGGAAGTGAATTACTTGCAAGCCATCAGAAGTGGTAACTTTTTTTACAGAATAAAAATACACTGTTTTGCTGCATTAATTGGGGCATGAAAGGGAAAAAAAAGAAATATTTATAACTTGCTCATTCCAGAATATGAACTGGGTTGGGATGATTCTCTATTGCCTTGCACCTTGTGTTAGTATTTAGATGACTGCAAAGTAGACACATCACACTATTTTGATTTGTGCCACATGAATTTGGGGGAAAACTCAGGCACCATCAGTTTGTCTGTGGAAACAGAACTGGAGGATTTCAGGGAGGGGAGAGCAACAGAGAGATTTAGGACTGAAATAGGGTACCTTAACCAGCAGGACAAAGCTGTTACCACAATGAGAAAGGGTGAAGGAAAGTAAAAGGTATAAAGGCAAGGATAGGGGAAGGAAAGAGAGAGAGACAGACTCCAGAATGGAAGGTGGAAATGAGATACAACGGTTGGTGGAAGCTCAGGTCACCTAGCATAGCAAAGTACCTAGAGCCAGTCCTGCTTCTTCTTACAACTCTTGCATAAACTTAAAATCTTGTGCTTGTACTATGTCCACTTCAGTGATTAAAAACCTCCTTAACCAGGCCACTCTATATCCCAGGTGTTTTTTTCACAGCAGGACAAGGTGTTGCCACATGTGACTACTGCAGGCCAGTTAATATTTCTAGTTTTAAATCAGAAATAATGGAAAGTTATACACATATGACTGGAAGCATTAAATTGGATGATAGGAGTGGGTTGCATTTGTTATGGAAATGTATCTTGTATGTGCCAAATATATTCTGCAATGCTAAAATTATTGCCAAAAATATAAAGAAAAAAATCTCCAAAGTGAATGTCACACATTAATTCTCTTCAGATCTGAATATTTTTCTTTTACTTAGCTCAAACCTTCATGACCTGCTTTATAACTGGCAGCAATCTGATCACCATTCATCTATCCTTAAATCCTCACCTGAGTCACTGATGTAGCATCCCCAAACAATTAAGGAGTGTTAATCTGAAAAGGCAAATACTTGATTTCCATTATTAATTCATATTTGTGGTCTGTGGTTTTCTGTGCAGCAGACCACTGAGAGCAGAAATAGCTTTAGGTACTGTTACCCCAGAAGCATAGAAACCTCTTGTTTACCTCCTTGTGTCACTCTATTTTATCCTGTCTTAAAGCCTTATGATGCTTCTCGAAAACCATTAGGAAAACACTCTCTCCTTTCACTTGAATATCCTTCATATGAAGTACACTCTGGAGGAAGAAATTAATGATTACAGTAATACCACTGACACTTTCAACACACCAGAACTGTAAGCAATGAAGGTCATTTTACAAGGAGTAATATAAGGCACTGAACACAATCCACTCTTGTCTCCCCATTAGGTCATTACAGAGGGTGAATCCTATACTTGACATCTTTATCAGATCCATTATTGTCAATTTTATTTAAGTGAATTCAGTACAGGTGAAAACATGTTGGATTGGTGATATTAAACCCTGAAGGGCTTGATATTCAAAGGTGCAGAGTACTTACAGATTCTACTGACTTCAGTTGAGATTTGTGGGGTGGTCAGTGTAACCTGATCAGTGGAACTGGAGTCAGAGGGCCTATATTCCCCGAGGCATGTTAATCAGAGTCAGAACAAGAAACCAGAAACAAGTCTGGGAGTTGCCTGGAAGCAACTTAGCCACATGCAGAGGGCAGTGCAAAGGTTTATTAAAGTTCCACTTCTTCAGCTTGCTCTGCATTCAGCTTCACTCTTTATGACTGAAACATTGTGTCAGCATCTGAGCTGTGAGTTCTCTGAAGTGCAGCTAGAGTGATCAGATATCCTGATTTTATAGGGACAGTGCCGATATTTGGGGCTTTTTCTTGTATAGGTGCCAATTACTCCCCACCCCCGTCCCGATTTTTCACACTTGCTATATTGTCACACTAAGTGCAGCAGCCATAGAACTCAGTCTGAAGCCTCCTAGAGCCCTAGATTTGCAGACACAAGCCTACCCCAGTGATGGATGTAAAAGTTTGAGCAGAGAGAGCATGCAGAACAGAGACATGTGCAGAGAGATCACCCTGAAACTCTCCACTGTCTCAAGTCTCACAGCAATCCTAGAATCCTTTGGAATCAATTGCTCCCCAAAGTGGAATGAAACAGTGGAACAACAGGTTTTTCATTGGAGACCAATCTGAACTGGAAGGGACAGATCCCTACATTACAGCCTTATGCACAGTGGTGGCTACATGCAATTTTGGGGACTTGACAAACTCTCTAATTTGGGACAGGACAGTCTGTGGCAATGGAATCTCACATTAGACAGATGCTTAGATATGGGGCATGTAGTGGAATAAAGTTTAATAAAGTTCCACTTGTTCAGCTTAACCCACTCTTTGCTATGAAACAGTTAACACTTGTGAAAATCAGTCATGTATTTCTATACAGAACAGATATGGTACGATCAGTGGCTGTGTAAGTTTTATCATATTTCCCTTTCAATATACTTTAAAAAAGCCAGTATGCCCAAGGCCAGATTCTGATTTAATTTACTGTAAAAGGAGAAGCAGTCCTCCATCTTTGAGAATGGAGGCAGGCTGATCCTGGGAATTCCAGACCACTGAACTTTGCTAGAGTATCCTGAAGATTTGTTGTAACAATAATTAAAAATATTAGAATACCTTGATGAGCATGGAATTCTAGACCCAGAAGTTGATGGAGCAATTCTAATTTACAGAAGTTGAGGATCAGGCTGATAACTGAACTCTGGCAATTTTTATAAGAAGTTTATTACCAAAATATATATTGTCCACATAGGCAAGTTATTGTATAGTGTGCATATGCATGAACTGCAGAAGAAAGGTTTAAAATAAGTGAACACCAGTGTACCTAATACAGAAATTATTACATTGCTGAACTGTTTATAAAAAGCATAGCAGCTTGGCAAACAAGTGATCACATGTTAAAGACATCAAGAATCGAATATGCACTTTTAGCTATGGATAATCATTATGATGTTTCGAACAAAGCAAAAGGATGACAAAATAAACAGACAGCTGTTTTCTGCAAACAACGTTATCCACACTGAGTGGGCGACTCACCTACTGAACAGTCTACAAATAATTTTAAAGACTATACTTCCTTCAAATTATCTTAGCAGATGTTTAAACATTGAAATGCATCTACAATTAATTATCTGACAGTCTTCATCAATCCTTAGCCATACTTACTGCAGTTCTTTAAATCAACATCCTCACTTATGGGCATTCTATATTATTTCAGTGGCCTAGATCCATCAAAGCCCTGAAACACATTCTCAACATTAAGCACGAGTGGTCCCATGACTCAATGGTACCTTGCTGCTGACAATTACTGCTCTCCGAGACCAAGAGATGACAGAGGTCCTCCCTGAGCCACAATCTCCTGCATGTCTTGCTCGTGGAAGGGTACGGCAATATTCTGTCTCATGCTGAGGATAGCAGCAGACAACACAGTATAGCCCAGTGTGTTTTTATGCATGCACGGGACAACAGTAGGGTCAGCATTAACAGTTGCCATTTGGTGGTTGTTGTTGTTACACATATGAAGATTGACATAATTTTTTAAAGTGTTTATGTCAGAATTTCAGGTATTTTAATAAATACAACCATTAAATACAATTCAGCAACATTAACTTCATTTTAACATTTTTTTCTGATATTACAAAGGATTAAGCATCTCACATTTAAATGGCTTCTGTGTATGAACAGACATCATAGGAAGCTTTTCAATTTGAATGTAGTTCATTTTTCTCCCCAAGATATCATTCCCAAGGCAGGAATTTTCAAAGCAGTACCCTGAAGTCAGGAATAGAGCTATGGGAATAGGAGATATGTTTTTTAAATAAGAAAGACAGCATCCTTAGTGCATGAGAAGTCCCACTGAGGGAAACGGAACTGTTTACACAGTAAGGTACTTTAAGGGGGACAGAATCCAGCCCAAATTAAAAACATAGGGAACATCGTTTCTTATCCTTTCTATCCATGCATAAGACTAAGGCATGGATGTCATTTCAGTAAGCTTTGGGTGAAGAGGGGAAAAGAAAAGTTGTGTCAACATACAGAACATTGTATGTGATTACATGAAAAGTCTGAAGGCAGATGGGGACATGCATAATGCAGCTTATAGGCCTTTGAAAACTCTAGAGAAGCAATTGTCTCCCTTATCCCAATCATGCCCCTGAAGTAAGGTACCCACTTATTCCTTGGGATATATTGCCGGCATCATGGGTTATAGTGCGGAGTGGGGATGGGAGAGAGGGGTGGAGTAGGTCAGAGGAAAGAGATACCCCTGTGGAATTGTTTTTTGCAAAGCTAAATGAGGAATAGAATGGGCAGAACATTGGATCCTTTGCTCTCATCCACAAATGCACCAGCCAACAGAAAATTTATATTTCCACTAACTCTGGGGTGGAGGGGAAGTAAAGCTAGGAAATAAGTAGTGAGTTAAGAGTGACTATTCATTCCTGGTGTGTTCCTGGAACACAGCAGCTGTGTGCTGCCCCTTACTCAGGGCAACACATGAGGATACAACTCAGCCCTAAAAAAGTCCCCTTTCCTGCTATCCCATCCACAATTCAAAAAAAAAAAAAGAAAAAAAAAAGAAAAAAAAAAAAGAAAACAGAAAATAGCCTGAAAAAGAAAAAAGAGACGGTAGCTAGTAATAGTTCCTCTTGGGCAGGGGAGGGGGAGAGGAAAGAAAGAATGAAGTACAATACATCAAAAGCCCTGTGTTTCCAGTCTCTGAACTACTAAGCAACACAGTGATGAAAACCACCAAGTCACAAAGCTGCTTCACTGAATGTTGTATGAGAGAGGATTTTTGTTTACCTACTATATATAAAGTCCTAAGGAGATGATGTTAGCTTTCTCTAGTATCTATCTGATTTGAGAGGAGTTGGGTTTTTTTTCCCCATGTTTTTTTGTTATATCCTTCCAAAGGGACTACATGTTTTGGAATGAAAAAGATCTAACATGAAATTGATCTTTTTATAACCTTATAAAAACCTTGAATAAAATAACTTGAAGAAAAAACTCCTAAATAATTAAAACGTATGATAGATCTGGGAGGGATTTCGACCCTCCTCCCCATGGCAAATATCCTTGTTTTTTAATACTTGTCATGGGGTGACCTTCACAATGAATATAAACTTTCTATGATTAATTGGGTTGTTCCATCCCTTGTATTAAAGGGAACTTCTTCATGGATAATCTATAGTTCTCCCAGGTAGATTCAAATATGCAATTTTAATACTACTTACACACTCAGTATGCATATACACGTACTATGTCCATGTCCACTTTATGTTTAGGAATTGTTTACATTTTTTTAAAATTAAGGACAGTATATTCAAAAGTGTATTCAACATTATACCTTTCACTAATTATTGTGAAATTTCTTATTAAATTCATGAACTACCAATAGACAGACAGGGTCTATACCTGCATTTGCTGCACACCATCAAAACAAGCGCAAGTAGTGACTGTATGTAATCCTTCCATTGTTTTGAGGAAATGCAACTGATGTTAGGTCTCTCAGTAAGGGGAATTTGTTCCCCTTTTGTTGGATTCCCAGTTCATTCTGAGGAGGACTGGTCAAGAAATTTCTGTCAAAACTTTGTTTTTTAAATGAAAAAAATGGATTTTCCACTAAACATAATTGTAAATGTATATCTGCATACCATGGATTCTTTTTATTTTTAATCAAAAAACACAATACCCAAAGTATTTCAACCTGGAAATGCTGCCCATGGCGCCTCATAGGTGGCAATATCATACCATGCCACCCTTACTTCTGCAGTAATGTAACTCTGCCTTAAGAGCTGGGATGCTGGCCAGCAGCCACCACTCTCCAACTGCCCAGCTCTGAAGGGAGCACCGCCACCAGCAGCATTCAAAGTAAGGGTAGCAGTACTGCAACCCCCACTTCAATAACGGTGTAACACCCGCACAACTCCTTTTTGGGTCCGGACCCCTACAATTACAACAGAGTGAAATTTCAGATTTAAATAGCTGAAACCAAGAAATTTATGACTATAAAGTTAAGCAAAATAGACTGTAAATTTGGTATGGCTCCACTCGGAGGATTGTACTTCACTGCCTCATGTCTCCATTATCCAAAGGGAGGCTGTGCCTGAATAGGGAGCCTGGCCCACACAGAGAATGAGAGCATGAGGCACTCAAACTAAATATTCGCTTGGTTAGCAAATGGACATATACTGATATGAGAGATTATGTTCTTAAAGGAGTCCCTACGTCTTTAAAAGAAGAACAGAGGTAGCAGATTGCCATTGTTCCTCCACATATACATCAAAATGGTCTTGTTAAGTCTGTAAGTATTTTCTTTGCAGTTCTTGCTATTAGATGCTGTATTTAGCCTCTGTATATTCTGATGCTTTTTAAACTAGCAAATATATTAGATGTAGTATATATATCACATACACACACCTGACCTCACCCACATGGTTCTTTATTAAGTGTTTCCATGCACTATGTTTCCATGCACCAGTTACCACCCACTGCCTGAAACAATAAATGGGAGCACTTCATTATCATCTCTCTGAGGTATTTCTAAGACATCTCTCATCTTGGTATCTAAACACTACACAATAGCAAAGAGAGAGAAAGAAAGAGGAAGGAAGAGATCATACATATCAGTTATACTTCCAAGACCTCAATGCAAGCAAATGCACTTTTTGAAAATAGATTTCTTTTTCTGAACAAGCAGGGAGGGGAAAATGCAACTTTGACTCCTCCAAGCCTGTTTCTTACAGTTGCTGTGGTAATGGAAAGCTGTAATGTTTTCTGTATTTCTTTGTGTCTCTTGAATGTCAAGATTCTACAGCTCAAGGCAACAGCTCCTTTACAAAAGGTGCTGAGAACATTGGTATGTTTTTGTATAAAAGTTATGGGATATATTATCCACACTGTTCATGTGCTCAGTTGACAACTGATGTTTGTACAGTGCGTCTGCTACTACTATGGGTTTCAATATACAGACTGCTAGGAAAGGGTCTGCATCTTGGGGGAAAAAACTGTTGTATCTCCAGTGAAGTGAATAGATCTCTGACAGTGTACAACATGTGGGGATCTGCCCCTTGTTGAGGTACTGGAACAGCAAACAACATACAGTGCAGTCAACTTTAACATTTCCATTTTTGTTTTTATACTTTTTTGGGGGGGTGGGGGGAGGGAATGAGGGAGGGACAGAAACGTTCTTTAAATCATGTATATTAGATGTTCTGCATCTGCCAGGCACCTGGAAAACAGAAACTTCCAGAAACAGCCAGGAAAAACATCTGGAAAAATATTTTAGAACTCATCAGTAGGAAGGGGGCAAAATGGGCTTATTACAATCATCATAATCCATGCATTTCTGTACATAAGATTTAAGAGATATCAAAAATGAAGCTTAAAGAAAATACTCCCTTAACATTTGTGACCAAAAGCACCCCTCTATTCACACCCTACACATTATTATAAATTATCTTTGTATATAATATGCCTTATGAGGTAAAATTTGAAAACTAATCACTTTTTGGTAAATAATATTATGGTGAAATGTATGTATCAAAATGATATATAAAGTTATTAATTCCCCCATGTGATGATGTTAGCATATGTCCAAATTCACAGAGCACTAGCATGGCAAAAGTTGTTAAACAGATCTAGCCTAAACAAAGGAATATGTGTTTACCGCAGTTTATGTAGTAAACAGAATCCTTGAGACAGGAAGACAGGAAATATCAGGAGACAAGGTAAATCTGCATTTCAGCATACACGGGGAGAAGAAAGAGCATGGAGATATCTTCACCACCATACTCCATGTCACCTTTTTTACTTTTTGGTTCGAGGGATAGTCCTCAGAAGAATCTAATTCAAAAGGTGACTGGACTATAAAAGAGATGGGCAAAATACCCCAAGGCATCTCTTCCTATCTCTCTCTGTCTCTTTCATCTAAAAAGAAAAAGGATCCAGCCCTTTGACTTTGTGGAAGATCCTAAGCTGAGAATATGGTTGCTAGGAACATGTGGTAAGGATTTTATCTTGAAACAAGTGTAGCTTTAGCTACTAGAAAGCATTTTATCTTTATTCCTCTTGGAACCATCTCAGACTTTAAGACCGGGTAAGTCTACTCACTTAAGCCTCTATGTTGTTAAATACATTTATTTTATTTTTTAATCAAAACTAATCCAGGTGTGTGTTTAAACTTAACTGGTTGAGTAACTCCAGTTAAAGTAGCAAACTGTGATACTGATCCTTTACAGGAGAAAAGGATATTTGAACTCCTCAGGAAAGGATTAGACAGTGTGGGGGAAAATTCAGGACTGGAAGTGTGTGTCGAGGCTACCTTGCAGGTAGTAACCAAGGCTGGTGGAAACCAGTTGCTGACAAGCTGCTGGGAGCAGAGCTGCTGGGCCAGGGTTGTACATATACACAGGCACTTGGTGTATAACCAGATACTGTTAAACTGTTTCTGAGTGGCCCAATTTGAGAGATATAACAACAAAGCATTATAAAGTCCTCAGAGTTATGGTGCAGGTGGTGACCATCTCTCAGTAGTCTGGATTGCACCTGAGAATGTGACATCATCATTATGAACTTAATGTATTTTAGAAGTAGATTTAAAAGGCAGCATAAACATCAAACATGTAATATTTAGTATGTCCATTCATGTCATAAAATGGTCTCATGTTCGTGTGTAATATAAGGTAAATGCTGAGGAGCTGGCGAAGTCTGTTCTTGTATTTATCTGTTAGGAGACAGCTATCCATCACCTTTGACATTTGTACCCACTGTATTTTTCCCTCAGTTCCAACTTCAAAAACCATCTGAGATGTACATAAGGCCAGGACTGGCCAAGAAGGGAGAAAAAACCTGACACCAAAAAATCAATGAGGTTATTCCCAATCTACTTCATGTGGCAGATACTCAGATGCAAAAGTAATGGAGGTGGTGGCAACACAAAATCCTCAAATACAATCCCCAGTATCTCTCTTGCACTGTGTGTCAGGCACTTCCCAGGCCTGGAACTACTAACACACAAGTATCTGAGAGTTTTAACATGGAATTCAATGGAAACAAGTGAATCGTGTCCTGGTGGGTTTTTTCAGAGGGGTGGTGGTGTTTTATTTTGGTTAGGCTGGAAGTTTGTCATGTAACAACCAGCCTGACCACTAATCAAGTCCTGAGACCTGCCCAAGCAGAAGTGCGACTACTGTCTGCCTTTACCTTGCTCCATTGCCTCAGATAAAACTGGTTCAGATCAATAAAGAAATCACATTTGGGAAGACCAAAACATTTTGTGAATTCATAACAAAGTTGGTTTAAAAAAAATTTCCTCCCCCAAATGTATACATTCTATTTTAATATTTTCAAAATGAAACATTTCAATATTTTGGTTCAAAATGACTTTACATTTAGAATTTTACTTTATTTTTATTTTTAAAAAAGATTAAGTACTCAAAACCAAAATGTTCCATTTTGGGTCAAACTAAACACTTTGATCTGAAACATTTTTTTCCCCAATGAACTGAAAACTCAGTTATTGCCACAGCGCTAGCTCCAGACTCTTACATAAGATTATGCTGCACAGCAAATTATTATCAAGGTCGTTTGGACAAGAGTGTAACTTGGGATTCAATATGCACCAGGACCTGAGTAATAACCCCCTTTTTAGATAAATCTTATCTAGCAAGGGAATAGGAGACTTCAGCTACTCCATGGAATTATGTTTAGTAAAAATGGATGCATTTTAAGCGAAATTCTGCACTATTTTAAAGGAAGTGTTGCAGGGTACTTGGGGTTCCGTCAGAATGAGGCACATACACAGCTGCTGAATAGAAGTAGTGAGTTTATTGAAGGCAAAAGTGGTACATTTGCAACGGGGGCTTTTTTTGTTGCTGCTACTGAGATGAGGAAAGCCCGACACATTGGAGCAATGCTCGGGGTGAAGCTTATTGCGTGTGGGAACACAGGCAGAGAAATAATAGGAACATTTGCATTTTATGCATATTTTATAAATAATTAATATTTTGTTTTTATTTTGTTAGTATTATATAATGTTAGTAGGTGTTTTATTAGTATTGCACAAGGCAAGCAGGCAATAAGAACTAGTTAACTTTGGCATGTAAAAATATGCAATTAGAGAATAGCAACTAATAATAGCAGCATGACGTATAATACCGTTTTGGGGGGGGGAGCTGAGAGGCGGGAGCGCTTGTAGATGCCCATTGTTACAATTGTTTTCGGCCTCCTACATTTCCCCCCATGCTTTTTTAAGAGACTTTAGTGAAAGGGTAGGGGAAAAAAATAACGGGGACAAAAAGAAATAGCATTTTTAAAAATAATATATGTAGCCGCTGCAATAATATTTATAACACGAAAAGCATACATTTGTGCAGAGGGTTGTGTTAATGCTTGATTTATATTATAAAAATTAGCATTAATAGCAGTTTTATTAATATTTGCCAGGAATGTGTGGCGCTGTAATGTGGAGGGCGCTGCACTGATGCCTAAAAAGCAGGTTTTTATAATGTCGCCGACCGCATATGTGTGGGGGAGGCAAAAGGCAGTAGAGTTTAGGGCACTTGGGGCCAGAGCTACCCATGTATTTGTAACCATGCTTTTGGCAACAGACAGGTAGCCTTGCAAGAATATTAAAGAGAGCGCTTGGTTAGTTGGTGCTATGAGGCCGTTTGCGGGCAGTTTTTTTGCTTTGGTAACACAATATCTTAGCCCTTTTTTGTGGCGAGGATGGTTGCGGCCTTAGCTTTTTTGGGGGGGATTAGTTTATTAGACACTGGCTGGGGGAGTGCCCTTTGTGGTTGTTGTTGCTTTGCCTTGCACCTGTGAAAAGGGGGAGAGCGGACACAGATTATAGAGAGAGCGGTTTTTGCTTTTTAGTGGAGGGAAGCATTAGTTTGGTTTTTATAGGTTGCAGCATTAGCATTTTATTTTTGCTGTTACTGGCATGTTTGCCAGTTAAATGCAAATTGATTTTAATTTTTGAAAACAATAGCAATTGAAACAAAAGCATTAGCAAAATTAGTGACTGCATGCCAGGGGAGGCCTGCAGGCCAAAAGTAAAAAGGTTATACTGTGTTTTTACTTATTGCTTCCTCAGGATGTTAATACCCAAAATGTATTTACTGATGGGTGCCATTAGCATTGTTGCGCGGAAGGGCAGCACCTTACTTAGGGTGAGAGTGATAGTTACGGCGAACGCCCGTGGCTTTGAGCCATCCAGACCCTGTACCATAGTTGAGCGCCCCACCACCAGCGTGGAGTGGAGGATGGTGATTTTGGCTTTTGTGTTTACCAAGGCCAGGATGTGCTGGGTTTTTTTATGCGGCCATTGGATTGTGAGCGGGACGAAGGGGCGGCAGTCCCCCGCCTTCTGGGTCAAGCGTATGGCCGCGCATCGTTTGGGGGACCCTCCTCCCCGTTACAAGGCACGCGGAAGACTTTAGTTTACCGGGGCACTCGGTTTTACCGGGCGCGCGGGCTTTTCCTTTTTTTTTGGTTTGTTTTTGATGAAAAGTTTTTATAATTTTTTGTAGCTTATTTGTTTTGAAGGTACGGATAATTTTTTGAAGTGAACCACCCTTTGCTTGTAACTTTTGCACCAGGCACACCTGTTCTGGGGGGTCAGCCTCCTTACTTTTCGAGCCTGAGGAAGAAATCTAAATGTTGCCATCCCAGGTTTCAGGGTCCCACGAAGGGGCTGCTGTGACCACCCTGACCTGGGCGACCGTGACAGGCTTTTGCCCCTGTTTTACCCGTTACTTATTGGCAATACACCCTATGAGTGCCTTACAGAGGCACGTGAGGGCTTGAGCCCTCTTTGCCTGCGAGGTTACCACCTTTTGTGTTACTGCCCGCGCCTTTGCTTGCGCCAAACACTTTTGCGTTTTACCTTTTACAAGCCTTTGCAGATGCAGAAGCTGACCGTTCTGGGCCTGGAGTACAGTTAGAAACAGCCATGCCAACTTACCCATAGCGCGTCGCTCCGTCCCAGACCGCTGGCTGACCCGCGACCGGTGCAGCCCCTTTACGAGCTACACCGGCGTGACCGGTGGTATTCAGGCCAATTCACCGGAGCCGCCCAGCCGGCAACCACCCGCACAACTGGCCCCCATCGCTCCGTCGGGGGCCATTCCGGTATGAGCTGCAGGGAGAGCAACATCTTCCCTGCTTCCCCAGCCTTCAGCCAAAGGGGCATCGTTCCACGGGACCCTGCTCGCTGCGCCAAATGTTGCAGGGTACTCGGGGTCCTGTAGGAATGAGGCACACACACAGCTGCTGAACAGAAGTGGTGAGTTTACTGAAGGCAAAAGTGGCACACCCACAACGGGGGCTCCCTTCGTTGCTGCCACTGAGACGGGGAAAGTCGACGCACCGGAGCAATGCTCGGGGTGAAGCCCATTGCGTGTGAGAACACAGGCAGAGAAATAACAGGAACATTTGCATCTCATGCATACCTCATAAATAACTAATACCTTGTTTTTATTATGTTAGTATTACATAACGCAAGCAGGTGTTTTATTAGTATTGCACAAGGGAAGCAGGCAATAAGAACCAGTTAACTTCGGCATGTAAAATATGGGATAACAGAACAGCAATCAATAACAGCAGCATGACCTATAATACCCTTTCTTTCCCTGGAGCCGAGAGGGGGGAGCGCTTCTAGATGCCCATTGTTACAATATTTTTTTGCCTTCTACAGGAAGGCAGAAGTATTCACCATTATTTTACTAAATGAAGCAACATTTATTATCCTTGCTGGAAATTCGTACACAAATACCTAATTTATTTTTGTTTTTTAATTGAGACTTTTTTCCAATCCAGATATTCCTGAGAATTTTTAAGTTTCAATATATACTAGAAATATACTACTTTAATTACAGGTGCAGTTATTTTTCCCTTCAAAGGAAAAAGGATATTGCATTTGGGAAAAAATAATCTGAAATATAAAAAGATGCGTCAGGGAATAAAAAGAAGTAGCCTCCCAGCAGAATTTAGGAGCCTACCTTTAAGGACCAGTTTCTGAAAATCTTGCGCAACAGGTTTTATGCCTGTGAGGACTGTGATCTCTCCCCAGTTCTCTTTTCACAGTGCTTTCTTAAAGGGGATTATCATTCAGGGAAGTGTCAGACCATTTGTGGTCACTTTTATTGAAAAAAAGTTCTAGCGAAAGTGATGAGACTTATATTTTATCCTGAAAGTGACAAGAATCAGGCTCAGGCAGTAGGAGTTTACATGTGAAGATGTACCACAGGGCATGTGCTTTCTGCCCTTGTATGCTTTTTTGGCATCTAGGTAAGTTACAAATGACTGGAATATCTTTTATGAAGCGTCAAGTCCTTGGCTTATATTAGTTGAAAAACATATTCTGAAATAAACAGGATAATAAATTTGTCAGTTCCCCCGACTCCCAACACACATACACACACACACATAATCTCACATCTTTTGTTCCCAAAATGTATCTTTATGTACTCAAGCAAGTGACAGATTTAGAAATGAACTTGACTCAGTTGCAACAAGACAGACATAATTTTGTTGTAATTCAAATATATTCAGGTATATCATGCCTCAGAGGGGAAAATTAAATGGTCTCTTACCTGTCTTTTTTCTGCAGCAGAGGAGAAGACAGTGAGCCCTTCTCTTTGATGATGTGTGTGAAAAAGCATCTTTCATTCAGCACATCTCTCAAAATACCTTGCCAGGTTCCTGGTGTCTCTTCCTCTCCTGAAAAGGAAGGAATTCCCTGTTTTACACAGACCTAAAACGTCAGTGTACATTTGGGCTTTATTAAATGAGGTTTATGAAAACATCTTGTAGATTTGTTTACTTGTGTCAAATTAGACAGGTGATTTAGCTGAGTGAAATCCATTCTTGTACTGAAGAGAATGACTTCCGAGAATGTGTGCTATTAAAAATAATTTAGTGTGTCTAAACCTTAAGTGCCCTATTCAAACATTTATTTATCCTTTCCACACACACATGTGCATGCACCCCTTTCCTCTTTTTTCTGCTCTGACTTAGGTTCACAGAATAGTTTGGATTTTTCTTCCCGGCCTCTATTGTAAATTCATGGATCTCAAGCAGCCATTTATCATGTATACTGTGAGCACTAATATAATAGATGAATTAATGAGAAAAAGAAGAGTGTGAGGCTCATTTTGTTTTACCATTTGCTATAAACAAATTAGAAATATTTTCTCTTAGTTTTGATTGTTTTGCTTTAATTCAATGCTCATGAAATTTAGGACAATAAAGAGAGGTGAAGCCATGTATACTATCAATAGGTTTTATGCAAACTTTTTCAGATAGCGCTCTCACTTAAATGTTAAAGTGGAATATCACTGGCATTTGTTTTCCTGGGTCTGTTGAACAGAAGTTGCCAATTATACATATGCAGTGATTTCGTGATGTTGACAAAGATAAGGCCAAGATCACATCGTGATTTTAGCCTCCCAGTTTTGGACAAGGTATTTAGAATATGACAGTAAAGCAACTCTGCTACCATTTGGAGTCTTCCAATGACTTAGACACCTATCAGTTAGATTTTTGGACATGGCATATTGCACCAGTGTTCCAAAGAACACACAGATTCCTATTTATGTCTGGGTGTAATTTAAATGTTGATAATTATATTAAAAAGTTCCTGGGACAGCTTTTGTCTCTATCTGACATATTCCCTCCCCTTATTAGTTTAAAGCAGTTGGTACCCTGGTGCTAAGAGGCCATGGAGCTGAACGTCATGGGGCAGTTATTGAAAGGCCATCAACCTTGGAACTGGCTATTCTCATTAGTGTAGCAGAGTGAGAGTTGACTGACCTTCAGAGATGGTATGAAGCCCATCAGCATACTCAATGTGTGGGGCGGAGACTGTTTTCAAGAGTTTAGTTTTGTCAACAAGTGCTTTTGTTTCTGGGTGACCCTGCTCATTAGTTCATAGAATATATGACAGAAGGCACAAGTGACAATTATTTAGGTGATTTTACTGGTTTAAAGATGGGTCCATCCTAGTAATCTTTGAAGTCTTATGTCAATGGGAGCAGAATCAATGGAAAAATTCCCTTTGACTTCAGTAGAACTAAACTTGTCCATGTGCAGGTTTTTGTATACAAATTAGGCCTTATTAAAAAAAACTGTATAGGGACCTATGGCCTAATTCTGTTCTACTGAAGTCAAAGAGAATTTTGCCATGCATGTCAACAGGAGCATAATCAGACTTGCAAAGGTTACTAAGATGGGCACACCTTAAAACCAGCAAAATGAACTAACTTACCACTTGTGCCTTCCATTTAGAAATTGTACTATTGTCTAATTTTAGAGCAGTAACTCTACAAAAGCACAACTTAAACTGGTTTCTGAGATCTTTTAAACTATAAATGTACAGGAAATCCCAAGTAACATTTGAGTGGTGAAAACATCTATGAGTTAAAAAAATTATTTAGGTTTATTAATTAGGCATAAGAGAGAAAGAAATAATTTAGGCTCAGTATCACAGGAATTGTACTAAAAGTTACTAGATTATAGAAAAGTCCTTCAAGGGTAGCGGAGTAGACCAATATGAACAAAGAAATAGAAAATATACTAGAAGACATTCTTTCTCTGCCTGTCCCCACATCTCTAAGTTCGATGATTCTTTTTTGAGAACAGATATGAAGGTAAGCCACACGAAAGGGGATACACTGGAGGCCTGGAGCTCTTTCAGTGTTTGAAATCTCAGGCAGTGTCTGCAGACATTTACTTTTCCTCCTGAGGAACTTCTGAGCCCACAACACAGTTACACCTCCCACCTCAGTGTCCTATGCCTCTGCATTTCTCAAGTGTCTTAAGTTTAGTCAACTGTTCCCATAGGGCAATAGCATGCTATTTAAACACAGCCAAGGAATGGGGTGTTATAGAGTTGCACCACCCTAGAGTCAGCAGGCCATCCATTCAGTTATCAACCAGACAGCCCTCTTTATTGGTGGTTTGTCCCCCATCTGGTACCAAGACAAAACCAGATGTGCTTTTGTCCAGTATCAGATGAGGGATGCCATTTTGAAGTGTGCACAACTCTGCGCCGCCAATGTAATCTCAAGGTTGCCCCAATGGGGGCAAAGAGAGAGAGAGACACTTCAAAATGGCACCCTCCATTCAGTGTGACCTCATACCCACCATGCACACAAGGTTACATCAGTGTGGGCATGTCCATGACATTCCCTGAAGTACCAAAATGTCCTGTATTCTGGGAATGTGTGAGGGACCAACCTACCCCAGGGGGAAACTAGGCAGACATTCCTCCCTCTGGATTCCTGGTCTCACAAGGACAGTATAACTGCTCAGGAGAGACAGCTTACTTGTCTATGTTGTGCCAATCCTGCTCCTCAAGCTGATGGAGAGGTTGCAGCCCCTACTTCTTTTCACACCCCTTTTCAGACACTGTTTATCCTTGGGGGAGTAGGGATAGAACAGTCTCTGAATGTAGCTGGATGAAAGGGCTGCAATTCTGCCCAGCCATTACATGGACCATGAAGGTATTCATATATCACAGTGATGGACTTATACACATGCAAAATTAGGGGGAAGACTCCTTATGTCTGACTTAATTTCACCCATGTAAAAACCAGACAGAATCTGGCCCACAGATGTCAAACTGCTGAAGATAAATGCTATTGAGAAACTCTTATCTGGCAGTAAGAAATTGGTTTCCTAAGGAAGGTTGTTCAGAATTTTATTTTGGTTAATTCTGCACATTCCAGTATGGAGGAATAAAAAGTGCTGAATAAAAATACATTTGAGCTGTACGCTGATACAATAATGAGCAGGAGGGAAAATGTATTCCTAAGGTGTCAGGAGAGAATCTATTTCTCTGGTAAAAATGTAGGCCTGGTTTTTCCACCTCTCCTTCAGTTTAGAGGCAGATGGCAAATATTCTTAACTTGAATTGATCCCAGCTAACAAAAGACTGTGTTTTCAAAAGGTCAGTGTAAAAATTCACAAAATAGAACAGAGAGGTATTAGCACACATACTAAATAAAAAAAAATAAAAAAAAACAAAGAACCAATAACCGAAGGTCATTTTAAAAAATTAGCATCTGACTAGACCTTTTATGGTTTCTATCCAATTCTACTAATAACATCAAGAAATTTTAATACAATTTCAAGAGCAACATTATACAATTTAGGTTTAAGATACATGACCAGCCTTTGATTTTACAAAACTGTCTTTCCAATAAAAGTGAAAAATATTCATAATTGGCATTTTAAAATCTGTTTGTACTGTTCTTTATAATCCTGTATGAAACACAAATGGCATTTCTTCTGTTAGTATAATAGAGCTCATTTTTAGATAATTTTATCATACTGAGAACCTTTAGAAATGCAGTATTTTATTACAAATACAATTTAAACCTGTCAAATACCATGACTAACATTGTAAGCGAGGCAATATTTTGACTTCTGTTGATCTTAGTGGGTCTCTTCCTGCTGCAAGCCTTACTCAGGAAGAAAAAAAAATGATGTTGAAATAAAAAGTAGTTTGCAGAACCTATGTGAACCAAAAACGTGCCAAATTCTGACAACTCTAATTGGAACACATTTACTGAAGTTAAATCACTGTCTTAAACATCTATTATACACTAGTCAAACCAGTGTAAAAATTAATTGATCTTTAATGCAAATCTGAGAACTGTTTTAGATTAAACTTTTCAGATATAAAGCAGGAGAATATCAGATCATATAATTATAACTGTGACGGCGAACACAAAATTCTGCTCCTTTAAGACTATCACATTTAGAAAATCAAGTACCTGTGGGACATGGGCATCATTACATATCCATCAGCATCAAGTTTTAATTTTCCTGGCTGTGAATGTGAACTCACACATACTCCAGTTGAACACCATTGATGTCAATGGACTAAATTGAGAGATCAGAATCAGGCCCATATTTCCACTTAATATCAATCTTTGCTGATATCTGTCCCCCATTACCACTGTATCTGACCACCTTACAATCTTTAATGTATTTACCCTCACAACACCCTCATAAGATATGAAAGTACCGTTGTCCCCATTTCACAAGTGGGCAATGGAGGAACAGAGATATCAAGTGACTTGCCCACATTCAAACAGAAGTCTGTGGTGCAACAGGTTGCCGAACCTGAATTTTCTGAGACCCAGGCCAGCATCCTAACCATTGGACCATCCTTAAAATACCTCTAAATTGACTGCTGCACTCTTTTACAATAATTTTCTTCTTTTGCCTGTGTGAAGTGCAGTTCTTTAGTGTGTTGATGCGATGTCCATGGTCTTGAAGCCAGACTTGGGAGTCTCCACGCAGCTGCCATATCCCCACCCAATGACTACTGAAACCAGATTGTCTGGGAAGTTACTAGGGGTATAGCCCCAGCCAAGACACCACCCAAGGAAGCTCTAATTGGAGGATTGCTCAGCTCCACCTACTGGTCCGACTACACTTCCATTGTTGTCATTGGGAACAAGATCATGCCCTCAGGGAGTAGTTGTCTTACCTGGTTGTGTGCCCTGTACACCAGGGGAGATGAGGTTGAAAATTTGTTTTCCATACTGATGTCCCAATTCCTGTGAATGCAGAGCACCCTCATAACTGGAGTTGACTGGGCTCCGAGAGTGGAGAATGCCAAGCTATAGTGTTGACAATGTGAGAATCCTTTCATAGCAGTGCTAATCTAAATAACTTCTACAACAGCCAGCATTATATAAAGTGCACTGGTGTTTTGGACAGTTTTTTATAGGTTGGTCATGGCCCTGCTAAAGCCATGGCTTACTAAACAAGTCAGTTATTTTCAGACTTCTACTATATGGCACTACAAAATAATACTTATAATAATAAAAAAAGAAATATCTTAAGTGTTACCATTTTTAGAAAGATGCCCTTTAGATAAATTTTTGAGTCCCCACACACTCCTGGTTTTGAACTGAATGCTCACAATTTCATGTTATCCTCATCTTGCAAGGGAAGCCATTAGAAACAGAACAGAGGGCTCCTGCCCACCTTTAGAGTAAAGAAACAGCTGAGTTTCAACAAGTTGAGTGCATTCAAAATTTGTTTTCTTTTCGAAGTACATGAGTTGTAAGAATGAGTGAGAAGAGGATCTATGTCTCCTCTGTCTTTGCCTTGCAACTTGATTTCCATTGAGAGGTTATTGGAGACACAAACTGAAACTTTTTATATTTCCCAACCTACCTAGAGATTTCACTGCTGGAAAGTGTTATTCTCTTCTTAACGGTCAAACAGGACAACTTCAAATACACAGCTAGATTTTTAAAAGCCTCTGTAAGAAAACATTATGCCAATCTGAAAGAGATTCTGGACATATTCACAGGAGAATATGATCAGCAGTAGTGTCCTTGTGACTTTGCTACCATGAGCTCACTATACCAATACAAGGCATGCCATATTAATCATCTAATGTCTGCTCATCACCGGATCAGATGCTAGACACATCTGCCATAGAAAGGTCTATATCCCTTGATTGTTAGCAGTAGTCATCTTACTGAAATAAAAATAAGAATGATAGGATGTTTGGTATCCTAAATATACATTTGACTGGTACAAATGTCTTCTTGTTCATAAGATATAACAATCATTTTTATCACATGTTCTCAACATAATGGCATTTGTGTCGTTGTGCCATTATGATAACTAGTTGCCCTAACACTCCCGGAGAATTGAAAAACTCTCTGGTACTACTGAAGGTAAGATTTACAACAAGGACTTTTCATCCAAATGATTCAAACTTCGACAGCTTTTGACAGCAGTGATGTTATGATTTCTGTGAAGACAGATTATCATAAGTTGCTGTAACCTGTAAAGGATAGTGCTTGGATTTTACAAATGTGACATAATTGTTTTAAATGTATGTTGCATGTTTTTTAACACCCTAATGATTTGCCAAGTGATTGATACAGGGTTCTTAAATGAAAGGCCTCAGGATAGATGCAGTTGCCTTTCTTATTAAATTTCCTAGAGTTCCAAAATTTGCATTTTAGCTAATCATTTAGGGAAACAAAATGTAAACCTTTTATTTCAAATTTCAGTGAATGACCTTTGGGAGTATTTATGTTTTATCATCTGAATATATTGCAAAATTTCACTGAACATATAATACTGTATAGGCCCAAATGACCAGAGCACCTTTTGTACTACTAAGAAAAGACAGAACAATACTGTATATAATTGTAGTGTAGGACAATTAGCTTTAACTAAGTTGTTATGGTAATGAAACAGAAGATATTAAATGAACAAAAACAGGGCATATCCCTTTGTGATTAGCTGAAGCCAAATTCTATCATCACTTATACTGATGTAAATTGGGAGTAACTATTGGTTTCAATTAAATTCTTCTAGATTTATACTAGTGTAACAGAGGGCTGAATTTGTACTATGATTTTCAGACTGGTATTTTTGTGTGCTTGCTTTCTTATAGTTGAATATAAAGTATTACCAAAAATATTTTTACTTAAATAACCCTGAAGAAATAAGTGCTATACATGGAATTCAGTTGCATATTTTTATTTTGTGGCATTCTACTAAAAATGTTACATGTCATATTTCTTCCCTGCTCAAATAACACCAATTTAAAATACTGAACATTCAAGTAACAATGTCATATAAATAGAATATAATATAAATAGAAGCTTCTCACTAAAAAAATAAAAAGGGGAGAGGGGACCTTTAGAGAATAGGATTACATTTCTTTGGAAGCTGACTATGTAACTTGGTATCATTACCTGAGCCAGATCCTATGTCTCCTAATAAAAACTGATTTCCCTTACAAGTCAGAGTAATAAGGAGATAGCTTTCATGTTTAAGACAGAAATGTAACACACATTAAATATTTCACTTCTATTTTCCAAGGAAACTGAATGTCAATTCATCAGAGTTTGTCATGAGTGTTAAATTAATTGACACTCAGGTAATGAAATATAGTTTTAGCTCATTAAGATTTAGTGTTATGGCAGTAGTTTAGTCTTGCTAAAGACAATAGCTAATTTTAAATGTCACTTTTCATTAGTCATTTTCATGAGCCTCCTACTATTGTTAAGATAAGGATGATTGTGACATATGGCAGACAAATTCAATTTCTTGTCCTGCTCCATCTCAGTCCAGAAGCCAACACTCTTATGAAAGTAGCTTATCTTCTGGAAGAAGAAGAGAAGGATGTGCTTCTTTCACACTGTAGCAAGTCTGTGGCCAGTTAATAAAAAACATTGGATTCCTCAGCTAAAAATATAATGGCTTTCACCAAGATGACCTCCAGGAGAATAAGTAGCACTTTTATTAATTTTGCAACCTTTAAAGAATTCATCCACTCCATTACATGCATCCATTCCATAAGGGGCAGATCCTCAGCTGTTGTAAATTGTCATAGTATATCTAAGTCAATTTAAAAGGTACATGATAAAGACATGGGATGAATGGAATTTCCACCCAATAGTAAACCAACCACACTGCACTGAGTAAGTAGATATACCTTGCATCATACCCTGTAGGCCAACAAACTCAGACCACAGACCAGCACAGAAGGTCAAGAGACTTACACTGAGAATGTCCCACTAGCTGCGATATATATATTCAAAGCTAGTGATGATTTAGTGAAGATTGACCACTGCAGTGCATGAGAAACCTTCCCAGGCACGGGAAGCTTTAAACGATTAATATAATTGGCTTGAATTGCAGTCAGTGCAGTATACAGAGGACTTGTGTAACTTGTTCTGTTTTGCGCAGGTCCTACTTCTGCGTGGTCTTCAGGGAAAGCATCAGCCCTATGTAGCATGTTACCATAACGCAATCCTGGGGAGAACTGGGGAGGGGCAGCAGGGAATCACAAAGCAATGCATGTCAGTGGCAAGGTCCACATCTGAGAAAAAATGCATATAACCATAGAGCCAAATACAGATGAAGACGACACTGACTTGTTCACCACTGCAGACCGAGGCTCTGGGAGCAGCTGAAATCTAGTCTATGTCTAAATTGAACCCTCAATAGCTGGAGCAAGTACCATTCCTGCAATTATCTCTGGTTGCTTCCCTCAACCAGTGAAAAGCGTTTACATTTCAGGATTAAGTCTCCTTTTTAACTAGTTTCCTGTCTTAACAAAACACTAGAAAAGTAGACACATTGTACAGTCTAGTTCCAATGAAACGAATACATGTATCTAAGTGTTATCAGCACACACTGATGCTACTGCAGAGCAAATAGCCCTGCTGTCTCTCCCACAGTCATACACATGTTTGTGGGGACAAAGGGAGCAGGGCAAAAAAAGGTGACAATCATATTATGTATAATTTTTCAAGAGATTATTCCAGACTGAAGAGCCATTACCCACCATATTCTTTCGGATGTCACAGACAGGGAGAAAAAAAAGGCAAAATGTAATTCCATTCTCTGGGACCTGCAGTCTCCAGTCAATTAAACCACCCTAATCAAAAGTATTAGAGTGCTGATAGATTTTAAAACAACCATCTCCGCCCAACACACAGACGAGACCTTCAACCAAAGGGGCCAGCACAAACCAGAATGAAAGGAATAGGAAATCATGGAGCTCTGGATATGGCAGAATACATTTCCTGCCACCATCTTCTCAACCTTGCTAAAAATGCAAGTATTTTAACTAGCAGACCGCCATCATTGGTCTCCCAAATCCATATCTGAGCACCTAAATAAATGGGATTATTTTCAGAAGTGCTGAGCTCCTGTATCCCAATCTCATATATTGTCACAAAAAGTTATCAATCATATTGCCACCAGCAGAAAGGCAAACAACACTAACGCTATATTTTATATACATGATGTACAACTCAAAATAAAAATAGACTATGGATGACTTCCCAGTTCCTAACACAGTCCTTTTTAATAGAAATAGCCTTCTACCAATATAGAAACAAAATTAAATTTGCCTGGATGATCTTGATCCACATTTGGGTATTAAGAAAGGTCTAAGTTAGCCATATGGTGTTTATTATTGAAACATAGGAGTACTAGCAATTTTTGATGCTGCTTCTGGCCTTAGCACTATCATTATGTCTATTTTTGGTCCACTAGTCTTTTTGCCTGCTTTGATGCTCCTTGAAAAACATGTTTTTATCATGAGAGGTCAGAGGACAACATAGTATCCTCATTTTTTTATTTCACAACTACGTGGAAGGGTAGAATCCATTCCGTCTATGGCATGTTAGTTAAGCAAAGTCATGAACCTGGAAAAAGGATGTAATTTTTTTCACTTACATAAGCATCTGTTGCCAGCTTTGAGTGCCTTTCCATATTCTATCTTACAGGAAGAAAAGCAGTTGATGAACAAGTGAAGACAAAAGAATCAGACTCACATTTCCCTCACTGACTTTGTGGGCACTTAGTTTAAAGAAGATTGAGAAGGTTAATTAAATAAGACTGAAAGCGAGGAAAAGTCTCTCTTCTATTTGTGCTTGATCATGTCATGGTTCCAATATATGCGATGTATGAATTGTTGCTGTTTTAAAAGCCTCCCAAAGCACAGAAGCAGTACTGGACATGGAATCCTCACTTCTAATGGACTAAAACATTCTTTGAGGTAGCATTCTGACATATTGTTTTCTTCTTGGTGCCGAATCATGATTATTTTTGTTCTGACAGAATACATCCACACTTCCTATACGATACTCTTAATATGCTTCCAGTGGTGTTTTTTTTAATCACTCAGGATATCATAGCATATAATTAGCATGTAAAGACTGGTGTTTATAAATAAGCATCAATTATGGCACTGACTGTGTGAGCCATATTGTCTAATATGGTATTTGGAGTCTTGATAAGCTACACTTCATATCAGTTTGACTGCTGTGTGATCCTTAGCAAACCTTTACTTTCTAATCATTCATGGTTCCTGAGAACATTTGATTTGGGTATGTGGAGTGGAAGTTTGACCAAACTGAAAGATAGTGTGCTGCAATGTACATTTATTAACCATACACCATGCATCTATGGGATAGGGTGACTAGATGTCTCGATTTTATAGGAACAGTCCTGATTTTGGGGTCTTTTTTCTTATATAGGCTTCTATTACCCGCCTCCCCACACACACACACCCAGTCCCGATTTTTCACACTTACTGTCTGGTCACCCTACTTTAGGGATGTGAATGTTGCTTTGGATCATATATTAGTTGTCTACATGCAATTTCAAAGCTGCAGAACAGTTATTTTCTCAAAAAATTTACAAGGAAAACTATGACATATAGAATCCAATGCCCAAGTTCCACAAGTAAGTGGGCAGCATTAAGGAAAGACTGGAATGTAACCTGAAAAACTCGGGGCATTGTATTTGCTTTAAAAATGTAAATTTTCATACAAATACTATCCAATCTTCATAAACAAATACAAGATGATGCTATGTGACTAGTCATTACACTGGATACCCTAGTGCTGAAATGAGATTAATGTCCAATAGGCCTAAACATATGAGCAAGATTCTCTGCTGGGCTCAGAGGAATAAGGAGCTGCAAAGGAGCCAGTACTCTCTCTACTGAGTTTGGCAGGTTTGAGACTTATCTAAACATGCAGTTCCTCTAAGTGGCCTTCCGTCACCTGAGCATAAACTGCAGTGCAGCAGTGCTTCAGCCACTCCCTGAAGGTTCCCTTTACACTTGAGCAACCAGCTATGACCATGTTTCAAGATGACTCCACCACTCTGGAAGACTTCTCAGCTAAGGATAGCTGGCCAGTTTCTGATTCCTCTGTGCTGCCAGAACAGCATAAAGGGGCTGGATTACAAGAGAAAATATGGGCCAAAAAAGAAGTTCCATGGTGCCTCTGGATCCAAACTTCAAGAAGAATTTTCAGGTTATAGTTGACATATGAGGGGCAATATACTTTGCTTTAATTTTTCATATTGAATGAGGCCGCAGCCAGCGATTTCAGATAGACTACCATAAGACCCTACTTTGAAGACAGAGTTACATTTGTTCTTGATTGAAGGGATGAAAAAAATACAATGAAACAAAGTGTGTAACAAATTAATAATAGAGAAAATACTCTAAATAACTTAAGTTTTTCCAACAGACTTTACCAGCAGATAGAAAATGAAATCTATGCAAATGTGTCCGGCTTTCAAAACAACAACAACAAAAAGTGTCGCTCTTTCTTCTTTTTGTTAAGGATATCTACTGACTTCATGGTATTATTCCAGCAAGCTGTGAATGACGATGCATGAAATGAGAAATCGCAGCCCAGTGCACAAAGAGAATACAGGCAATGCTCTGCTATCACTGCTCTACTTTTTAACAGTGTATTGATATACCATGTTCTCTTCTGACACAGCAGCACAGTAGCAAGAACTGAGAGGAACTCCACTTTGTTAGTTATGGGAGCCCTTTCGGCTACTTGTACCCAACCTTATAGAAGACAGACAAAACTCCAATATTGCAACACAGCTCATAAAACTTAATTTGAACTTCAAGCTTAATTTATTTGAGAAATACTTTCTTCCTTAATTGCAGGTAACACCAGCTGGAGTCAATTGAAGACTTTTTTAAAGATACACATGACAATCTCCCAATAAACAGACTGGTCATTCTGGGTGACTATTGAGTACCTGTATTTCCCTTTGAGTACTTGGTGATAAGGACAGGCCTCTTCAGAAGAGAAAGACAACAAATAGGCCCATTATAATCTTACAACCACTGCACAGTGCATGTAAAGATAAGAAGTGTCTAAGCTCAATAAAGTACATGCCCTCTCTTCTAAGAAGTCATCTCAAAATGACTTCAGTGAGGTGAGCAGGGTCAACCATAATCCCATTTTTCATCAGCAGAGCATTTCAGAATAGTTATTAGTGACTCAGAACTTACATTGAACAGACTATTGGATATTGAATGAACCATGAAACTGACAGAGTCCCTAAATATGGAAGATAATGTGCAATCAGTGTGTACACTGAAATCTTGCAAGTTGTAGTCCCAGTAGGAAAGTAAGATTGTATCACAGATCATTTGCAGCCGCAGATATGTGTTTGAATCCCCACCCAGGAAGAGAGTAAGATTTCCCAACATTTGGAAAATAAATTTAAAGGTGTCAAAAAGAGAAACAAAAAAAAAAATCCCATACCACACGTTATGGTGCAATACCTACAGGGAGAGGACAGATTTCAAACCCGACACAGCAAAAGGAAAATCTGTCCAATATACATTTATCACCAAGATATGAACTTCAGGCAAGCCAGGCTGGGAAAAGACAATTCTAGTATTGTTAACAGAATTGGTCAGAAATTCCAACAGAAGATTTAATTTTCCATTGATGAATGAATATTCATCAAAATCAAACATCTTTTTGGAGATCATTCTATTTGACAAAGGTGTGATGGAATCCTCCTACCAGGCAGCTTCCGAAACCTGCCTCACATCCTGCCTGCTCTTCCACCCAGTTCCTTGGCAGTATGCAAACTTCCAGACTCCTGGCTCTTCAGCAGCACACCTGAGGGGCTATTAGGGAGCTAAAACTTGGAAGCCTGAGCTCTCAAACTCCTTGGGAATTGACCTCATGGGCTACCATACAGAGGGGTTCTAAGGGCTTCCCAGTTCCCCATCAGTCCACTGGGCAGGATGACTGGAAGTCTGGGAATGCCAGCCAGCAAGCTCCCAGCCTCATGGCTTCTTGGCAGGCTTCGACTCCCAGAATGTGTGGCTCTGAGGAAGCCCACCAGGTAGACTGCCCAGAGCCAGGCTTCCATTCTCTCATGGAATATCATAATGTTGTGGATTTTTTCCCCCAAATTGGAACAACTCCAAATTTCAAAATATTGAAATTCTCTGCAAAACAGAATTACATTTTCTACACAACTGTATTTGCTAACCCCAAATATTCAAATACTATGAGTCAGAACCCCAAAAAGTCATGGGGGGTTTAAAAATAACCCATTTTTGTTCTGTCCTCTGTTGTTTTTTAATCTCCCCCTGCCCTCAATCAAATCCATGCATGACAATTATCACTGAACCTTAAAAGCTTAACAAATGTGTGAATAACAGTGCTGGCTCTGGCTCCTCCATGCACCTGCTCCCTAACTCCTCACTTTCCCTCCCTTTCCTATCATTCCAAAGAGCCATCCTCACATCCCAGCTCCCCATTGGCAGGCTTCCTCAGTCCCCCACTCTTTCAAGACCCATTTTCACCCTGCAGTCCCCCATACTTCCATTTGTTGCCCACAGCAGGCTTTAGAAGTTTCTCTCTATTTCCAGCCTGGAGAAAATGGGACTTCTCCTGGGTATTTACTGCCATTAATTCCCCCTTCCTGCACTTTGGTGAGGCTTCATTTTCAAAGCTGCTCCTGCTTCATGGCTGTGCTCCACCCAAAGTGAACCAGATGCCTGGAGCACAATTGAAGCAGTTCAGGGTTTCAAGGCTGTGCTCCACCCAAAGTGAACTAGATGCCTGGAGCACAACTGAAGCAGTTCAGGGACAATTAATGAGCTCAGTTTGTTTTTCTCATGAGATTTCCCTCAAGTTGGCCCCAAATCACAGCACTCACAACACCGTTGTAGCGATTGGTCCCAGGATATTAGAGAGACAAGCCCTGAAGAACAACTCTGTTTAAGCTCAAAAGCTTACCTCTTTCACCAGCAAAACTTGGTCCAGTAGATGACACTATCCACCCCCACCCCCCTTGCCTTGTCTCTCTAACACAGACAACATTGAGAATGCTTGTAATGCTCTCATACATATTCAGAGGAAGCTAAACATATCAAGACAATTGGAGGACAGTTTGTGGCCAGTCTGAACTGCAGTGCAGAACTCTGAGAAAGATCTCTCCTCTTTCTTCCCTCTTTAGAGTACAGTGTGCCCCCAGGGAATTAGGGAGCACGCAGCCACTGTGCTGCTCTGAGCAAAGAGTCTTCAATTCACCTTGGTTCTTATGCAGGCCACATAACAGGGTGTAGTGGAGGCTCCATATACAGACATCCTTCCAGCACTGCACATTTGTGTAAGGATTCCGCTGAATCCGATTGTGTGACTATGTAGAAAAACTGAGAATAGAAAATACCCATCTGATGGAAATGCAGGTTTCCTTTATTTATTGGAATTTTAAAAAGTCTTGCACACAAGGTTGCCCTCTTTTTGTTTAAATACAAGACACAGGAAGTTATAGACTAAATACAAACATATTTATTTTGAAGGCTCCCCACAACTTCCTCCTCCCTTGTTCTGACAGTAGAGGATTAACGAATAAGGTAGTCTCCTAAAATACTTCAAGCTAATTAAGTATGCTAAATAAAATTACAGCTACTGAAAAGGTGCAGTGTGCAAAAATGTAACCACAGATTGGGGCTATCTTGCACAAGGGAACATAAAACCAATCAGTATCTCATTCAGCTATATAAACCTCTGCTGATAGCATGTAACAAGACATAGATAAATAGCACTGCTTGAAATGCCAGGCAGATGATTTTCACTAAAACAAATGTTTCCCATTATTTCTGTGCGGTACACAAAAAGCATTTGAAGTCATTTCAAAGAAATGGTTCTTAGTCTACATGAAAGGAGCACAGACAATAGAATTGAAGAAAAAGCTTTTAAAATGCCATAAAACTGTTTCTTTCCTGATTATACATTAGTAATGTTTTTTGAAGTTGCCATTCTATTTTTGACACACTCCCAGGTCAGAGAATTTAGGCCCAGATCTAGGAAGTTTTGCCATTGGACTTTAAGGGACTGAGATTTGGTGCTTTCAGAATTAGTCTGATTTGATTTTTGTATAAGAAACTAAATTTTAAAAAAAACACATGGCCACTAATGACATGTTCCTCTGAGAAAAGATCTGGAGCTACCCAGAGCCCATTAAAGTCTATGGAAAGACCCAATTAATTCAATAAGCTATGGACCAGGAATCATCTTAAGTAGTGAAGATGTCTCCCTAACATGTAGCAGCAGTTTATGAAAATAAAGTCTGATGCAGACTGAAAAACAAATAGAAAACAATTTAGATAATATGATTAAATGATTCTGAACCATAGTACCCACATCTATAGTTTTGGTCCTTTTACCTTAAGAAATGTATTGTAGATTGCTGCTGTTCTGTGAAACTTTGCAGAGATTGTCAGGGGTAGGTTGGTATGCAAAACATGTCAATGGCTGCAAAGAGTAGGATTGTTCAGCCTGGGAAAGAGTAGTGCTTCAAGAGACTTCACTGAAAAATGTGAAATTCCGAAGAATGTGAAAACTGATCAGTCCACCTTTTTTTGCCCTTTTATATCATAATTATTTTAGGACCCTGTTTCTTATTAAGAGGATAGTAAATTTAAATTCAGTAAAAGGAAATATTGCTGCATACACAATATGGTCAACCTCTCAAGTTGTCAACTAGCAGAGACTTTAAAAGAAGTTGGCTAATTTCATTGCAAACAACATTTGTCACTACACATTAAAATAATAAGGGTAATCCAGTCTCTAGTTTTAGGCTATAAAATGATCATCTCTTTGTAGTCAGGAAGGAATTTTTTCCTCCATATACAGATGTTTAATGCCTTTGGTGTTGATCCTGCATCTTGCAGCATATAGGTAAATCCCTGCACATATCTGAGGTCCTATTAAAGTCAATGGGCAACTATCAGTGTGGAGATTGACCCACATGGATGCAGGTGCAGGTTTGGGTCTTTAGATATAAAGTGGTGGTTCTCAACCAGAGGTACAAATAGCTCTGGTAGTACTCAGAGGTCTTCCAGGGTACATCAACTCATCTAGCTATTTGCCTAGTTTTACAACCGGTTACTAGCGAAGTCAGTACAAACTACTATTTCATTCAATGACTTGATTATATTGCTCTACATATTATACACTGAAATGTAAGTACAATATTTATATTTCAATTTATTTTATAAGAATATGTAAAAATGAGAAAGTAAGCAATTTTTTAGTAATAATGTACTGTGACACTTTTGCATTTTTAGATATGATTTAGTAAGAAGTAATTTTTAAGTGAGGTGAAACTTGGGGGTACACAAGGCAAATCAGACTCCTGAAAGGAGTACAGTAGTGTGGGGAGGTTGAAAGCCACTGATCTAAAGCATCAAGTACCCTACGAGGCAAGATTCCAACCTAGTTGCACAAGACATCTGACCCAGTTTGAGAACTCCAATTTTCCCACTACCTTTCAGTCTTTATGGTCTTTCCCTCTGTAGAACATTACGGATTTAAAATAAATAAAAACAACAAAAAGTTAAAATTGAATGTTAATTGCAAAATGAAAAGATGATTTCAGTAACCGGGTCTTTCAGAGTGAAGCAAACTACATGAGTCAGTAAATTTGAAAGGAGCTGAAACTGCCCAATCAATCTCTTAAACTCCCAATCTAAAAAAATATAAAGTTCACCCTATAGGAAATATCCATATAATATTATTCTGGTTAAACTGGAGAGCTGTAAAATAAAACCTCCTCTCCATATTCTACTCAGACTTCTCAGAGAAGCTTCTTCTGTTGTCCGTGACTACTGCTGTATAACCTCCTTGGGGTTCACTGTCTTTGGAAACATGTTCCAGCTGCCTTCACAAATCATCTGATGATGCTGGAATGAGATTTTTCAGTTCAAATTTCTACTTCTACTTTCTTTTCTCAGGAAGAACTACAAGGAGCACACACTAGGAGGCAGAATTTTTCAAAAATCTCATCAAAAGACAGATAGGTTCAGGGTACAGAGGCATTCACAATCTCTGTCCCTGTCCCAATGACAATCTGTTGTCATTCACAGTGATAATTCATGGTCATTCATGATGACAATATATAGTCATTGGGCCAGGTAAAGAGAATGAGAATGACTGTTTAACCTGGCAATTAGGACATTCATTGGAGACCCAGGATCAAGTTCCTACTCTAATGACCAAGAACAGCTTCAATAGGAGAGATTGAGAAATGCCCATACCTGGAAATCCCATAGTTCAGTGGGTAGGGCACTTTCCTGCAGTGTGGGAGATGTAAATTCAATGCACTTTGCCACATCCAGGACTTCCCACATTCCAGAAGAATACCATCACCAGTGGTGCTAAAGGCTATAAGGAAGCTCTTTTCCCTTTGAGTTTTGTGAATCTAGACATCTTTGGCTTCTGTCAAAATGCCCTAGATTTAAATGAAGTTTCTCATGATGGATCCAAACAAAATTAACTAATAAAATAAAACAACAACAATTTGTTCAAACTGATATTTTTGTGGAGGAGGGAGGTTGGGATAGGGAGGAATTGCCAGCAACTGAAAAATCTATTATTTGCTAAGCTTTACTGTGAATCTGATAGGTACCTAACAACTTTTAAGGACCTATAAAGAGTAAAAAAGCTTTCCCTTTCTATACTTGCTGAGATGTCTAAGTTTAAGTAAAGTCATGCAACTCTTAAGGATACTTTTTATGGTCAAACAAACAGCCTAGTAAATGATACTTGGAATTTTCCCCACAACATGCCAGTAATTCAGGAAAAATCAACCTAAGGGTTCCAGTCACTTTTGCATCTTTTAGTTAATTATGCAGCCTTCCAGTATATCATTGCAAAATATTGCAATTTTTTTATGCATCTGGAACTGTTTGAATTATTTTTCACTGGGGAACTCTTACAGAGGTTCAGAGTCTTAATACCTTTAATTGTAATTAGTTACTGATAGAAAATCAGTTTTCTTAATACCAGAATTCCTGAAATCTCAGTTAACTTGATACTGATGAATTTAACCTTTTAATGTTTTTGACTTTACAGTATTAAATGTAACAGTTGAGAAAACATTGCACCAAACAATTCCTTTAATAAGACAGCATTTAGGACTTGATCCAACAATGAGAAGTTAATAGTGCTACCACAGGCTTAACATTACACTCATACTTAAGTTCTTTGCTGGATTGGGGCCTTAGTGAAAAGCACACAATTAAATGGTACTATGAATATGTTATTCTTCATATAACTTCTCCTATTAGCATCTCACAGAACTGCAAGTATAAACTATTGCACTTAATAAGTTTCTTCTATCTGAAATGCATCCTGAAATATTTTGTTGGCAGTGATATTTTCCATTTTAATGTATAAGGAATCTCTCTTAGACTCCTACTGATGTCAATATTGTCAAAGCAGAAGCAGCACTTTAAAGTGCTACAAGTCCGAAGGATCTTACTTAAGACTCAGCATGCATTCCTGGACCCATTGAAGTTAAGGGCAAAACTTCCACTGAGTTGAACAAGGTAAGTATATATTTTACAGCATAATTAATTTTTAGTAATTTAATAAACAGTCTTCATCCCAATTATTTCTATTCGTTACTGACTCAGTCTGAGAGAACTGCTTAGGTTTTAATTGCCTCTGTGTTGCCCTTTAAACTGTACATGTATCTGGAGCCTCACCCAAAGACCACTCAAATCAAGTGAGAGATTTTTCTATTCAAATGAACTTTGAATCCTGCCCTTCATTATCTCAGGATGATTTAAGTGTGATTAAGGTCCACATACATATGTTTCACTGTATTATATGGGTAATCAAACATTATTTGTGATTACTACTAAGAATAACTGGTTTCCTTTAAATAGAATCCTAATGGGATTTCAGCAACAGTTTGCAACATGGACAGAAAACTTGATTCACACTCTCAGAGATTTGTTGGAGAAGGGAATAATGAGCATGTGGCCAAAGTCTTCAGCAGTTGAAGGGAATATGTAAAGAGGAGTCAACAAATGTTATTAGTGTCTTCAACCTAAAACAGAACAAGACAGTGAAATCAAGGCAGGGGAACAGGCTGCAGGAAATAATTTGAGCAGAGGAATCTTTAAAAGGTTACAGTGAAATGGCAATATCCGACTTCTCTCTACTTGTAACAAAAACAAAAAATCAAAAGGAAATTGTTCTCACTCCGGAATTCCTGTGCTTTAGTCCTGCCTGCAAAAAAAAAAAAAAAAAAAAAAAGCACATTATGCAAATATAACTACCTTAGTTGATCTTACTTTCAATGGTGAATCACATATCAGATGTAAATTGGGTGACCTTGAACATTTGATAGGGATCAGAGATGAATATTCATGCACATCCCCATTGATGTATTTGTAAGTCTATCATGAGTCTGCATTATAGCTCTTCCGAATGAAAAAAGTAAAAAACAATCTCATTAGGACTATGTGCTAATTTTCAAACTGCTGCAAATTAGTGGTATTATTTTGACCTAACATTTGTGCATGTATGCAATAAAATATATGGGAAATATACATAAATCCCCTTTTCTGCTATCTCTTAGAGAAAAATATAGAAAAGGGTGTGTTTTTTTAACTTAAATCACAACTCCAAACAACATTTGCTGTCTAATTTATTTGTTTTGTAAATTATATCCACTTTAAACTGTAACTAGTTACAATTTAATGTTTTCCAAATGATCACTCTAGCTACACACCATCCCAAGAGCCTACATACTGAACTAATTCAACTTAGCGAACGAATTCTATCGTAAAGCCATGTTATAACTCTAGTGCAATGCACAAATCCAAATTAAATGTGGACTAAAAAATCCAAACACTGTTTGGTAATGAAAATATTTTCACACCATGGATCACTGAGCTATAGATCTGTAATGTCATTCCCAGAAGTACTGCTTGCAGACTAGTACAGTACTTCTAAAAATAGTATGAAACCCTTGTAACATTCACACTGTTGAAAAGAGATTAATTGTACAAACATATCCAGTCATGGTTCTTTAAACACTTGTCCAGGTTCACAGCCACTAGAATGCTTTTGCAATCTGTTTATCCCTCTTCAGTTCTAAATATAAATATAAACATGACTGTTCTTAATTAAATACTTTCTAAATATGTCTATAAAATGATAAAAATCTATCATTCTAGCTAAGAATGTGTTCTTACTTCTTCCATTCTTCCAAAAATGTAAAACTGACTCCAATATTTGTTGTAGTAATGTGATGGAACAGGGTCTCAACCCAACCTCCTTAACGTTGCAGACATGATTTTGCATACATAAATACATCATGCATATGTCAGGCCTCATATTGGTACTCCAAGCACATTTGTGCGTCATAAGGTATCAACTTACTATTTACACCTAGAGCCATTATCCCAGTTTTCAAATGCAAAAACAGTTTCCAGACATAGCTGATTTTTCATGAACTTGGCCATAGTGAACATTGCACATACACAAAATCGATATAGTTAAGATGCTTTTGAAATGTTGGCCCAGAATATTCCTAAGAATATTTATCTTTATGGCAGCTTGGCTTACTAAACTACCTACGGTAACTGTAGTTAATCTAAAGTCACTCTGCACTGACTGAAATAGGGCTGCCTGGTTTCTCATGCAACTAGTCAAAAAAGCCCTTCTTCCTCAAAATACGGAGCTCCACAAAGCTCACAAAGGGCAAGGCACTCAGGTAGCTGCTTTCCAACTTTCAGAGAAATATGAGAGAAGACTAGGAAAAATGGTGGAGTGGAGAGGGCACAGGACAGGAACTCTGGGTTTGACTACCAGCTCAGCGACAAGCTTCCTGTGTGACTTTGTGAGCAATCTAGTTTCCGGTATATAATTTTTATTTATTATATATA
>ML677352.1:14218964-14590980 GCA_007922305.1 Dermatemys mawii | reverse complement strand
ATATATATATAGGGTGACCAGATGTTCCATATTTAAACGGATAGTCCTGTATTTTGGGACTTTTTCTTATATAGGTGCCTATTACTCCCCACTCCCTGTCCTGTTTTTTCACAGTTGCTATCTGGTCACCCAACATATATACATATAACAGGGGTGTTGCAAGCATAAGGTCCATTACTGATTATGGAGGCATTCAGATAATGGATAAGGATGGCTATATCAGTGTCTAGATTACACACTATATGACCGATCTATCATTCTTCCCCATAGGAAGAAAACTCTGATCCAGTGAAGAATTGCCTGGTTTTCAACCACATTCCACTTCTCTATGTGAAGTTATGAATCCTTCCTGGGCCCCTGATCTATTTAGCATTATCTATATCCAGCATATCTTTATTGTAATATATAAATAATTGTAGCTGGTAATGTTTTTAGGCCAAGAAGTGCTCCCACATTTTTTTTAATTTTACACTTGTAGCACAGCTCATTAGAATCTGTAGGCAACTCTACTTGAAGCATGTAAGAGAACAGCTCTTGACTAACTTCCCTTTTCATTTTTGTACTAGCAGAGGTGATATATTGTTAAATAGAAGCCTATAGTCTGCCTCATTCTAAATCAACATGTGAGAAATATCAAGGTGTAATTTATTATTATAGAGGTCTTTGTATATAAAATGAAACTACTGAAAAATCTCATTACAAAGTTATCTCCATTGAATTTGACTTCTCATACATTAAACAATGATGTTTTCAATACCTAAACTTCCAAAAGAATAATCAAAATATTGGTACAAGTTGCTCATTTTGAAAATAAAGCTTGAATGATGACAAAGTCCTGCAACAGATCTCAGCAGTAAATCAGATAGCTCTTTGCTATCTTTTGCCACTTGTTACTCTGATGGTGTATGTTTATTACATACAACATAAAGGTACCGTGCACATAACAGATGTAAAACTGATGATGCATAGCCTACATATTTTAAACTTAAGCTTAGCCTTCTCTAGTACAGTTACAGTAGGTACTGAAAATACTCTTTCCAAGGTCAGAGAAGAATAAAGGCAGTAGACCAGTTAAGTTCAAATCAACATGAATGAGTTCTCAGTACTAGTTTAGAGTACCATACAGACTATAATGAAACAGATCTTATTAATAGTTTTCTATTCAATATGTTGTCGAAAAGATAAAAGATTTCAATATTTTGAACAAACCACAGAGGCCTTTACCTTCTCCTTGACCAGACTAATAATGCTGAATATTAAACAACTATTGAAAAGCAACGGAAACATAATGTATAGTTTCCACATTGACTTAAAAGATGTACTCTCAAATAACCAAGGCATCTACATCATCAGACAGGATCATCATGCTACAAACCATGGCTCAAGCCTGAGTTGTGCAAAACTTGAACATTTTTATTTGGAGAGGTTTTGTGCAAGTTTTTTTGTTAGTGTGGGTTCATTTGGTTACAGCCCCTTGCCTAATTAAGTCTTGCTTTTTGGTAGGTTAGAGATGAATACATAACTCATAGCAAATAAAATGTATCTAATAAACTTATCCTATTTCTCATTTCAAAATTTTCTTGACTGTTTCCAGTATTCACGTTTAAAATAGGTGTGTGTGTGTACACAGATAATATTTATGGACACATTTAAGGTGAATACTGAATTATACTGTATATTTTATTATACTGAATATAATATGCATATACAAATATATATTCTCAATCAATACACAAACTGTATACTTAGTTACTGTTGGTCAGCTAGAAGTCACTTGATACGTTCCTGCCCCCTGAGTAAGTAAGCTTTCAAGTACTTCAGAAGCTAATATTTGCATTAGTGAATTTAAAATCTAGTGTCCATATATACTCTCACTCATGTGACTTTGAAACCTTCCTTCATTAACATTTGTGCAACAAATTACACAAATGATAACACAAAGAGAACACCAAAAGAGGATGATGAAATATGGCTGAAGTGAATTCAGTTCAAAATCCAAACGAGTATTCAGAGATAATATACTGCATTATCTGCCGGGCACTAAGTTCTGATAGAGAGGGGTCTGTGCTGCAGCATCTGGATCCATACCTATATCTGGATATCAATCATCATCATCTTCTAGGTTTCAGTTTGCCCTATTCTAGAGTCTCTAAGCCACAAAATTCAGATCCAAATCAGGGGCTGGATTTTATATTCTCCTCCCTTCCCCAGAGTTAGAGGGAATTTTGATCTAGGAGGAGGCAGTAATTCAGGCCAATTTCTGGTATCAAGAATTAAAATTAATTCAAAATTCAAATTAATTAAAAAATCTCCAAGGATTCAAAACGTACGAGTCAGTCTCTTCTAAACAAATAATAATAATCATAAAAAAACAACAACAAAAAACCAAGAATATTAAAGTTTGGAATTATTTTTGTCTGTCTCCTGGTTCTTGAGTGTTCACATTTCCAAAAGTTTTTGCAGCTATAAATGTAGACATTTAATTTTTTTTTGTAATAAGAAACAAGCCAAGGCTCTCAACAGTTATATGACTTCAAAATACCAAATAATGCAAGATTTGAGCCAAGATAAAATTGTGAGTTATCAGCACAAACAGCCAGAATTGTCAGTTTTAAGTAGTTTTAAGTTCAAACTATAAGAGAACACTTCACATGTTTTCACTCAAAATTCTACATGCACTACATTAATCTTAGCCCTGCTCAGCATGGTTCCCTCTCTGGAAATCTTACCAATTGCCAGATACCTTTAGCAGGTCTTATCTTGACTATCTGGATGTCTCTTGGTCTAGGTAGACAAATGAACAGTCTTGTATTTCAGCATAATTCCATCTTGCCATGGAATGGTTACTGCATTATCTTGCAGCATCCTTTTGGACAGAAATTTGCTCAGGATGGAATTGCAATACATTTCCTGGACTTCCAGAAGCAAGAGTTAGTAGAGTAAACAAGTGGCACAAAACACCTCAGAAAACATTTTTCTTCCTAAAAAGGTTTGGAATTTGGTTCCAGGCCTACATAACTTGTCAATCTATTTCATAGTTTTTGCATTGGTTTCAAAGGGGTTTAATGGGAAAAAAAAGCCAAATTCAGGCTGTTTACATTCTCAGAGATTCATAAAAAATATTCATGTCAGAGCACAACGCTTTTTAAAATTCCAAATTAAGAATTTAACATAATTCTGATTAGTGGAGGAGATGAGCCAAAAATGGAACATCAACTCTTCCAATTCATGGACAAGGATGGCTGGGGTGGAGAGGGTTTAGATTCCAGGCCCAGAATCAAACCTGTCCCTACAGTTTTCATTCAGAGTCACTCTCAAAATCCAAAATCTATTTTCTGGCTCCAGTTCAAAGCCTAGCCTAACCTGCATACAGTTTTGAACACCATTTCCTCCACTCATCACTAATTACTATCTGAATGATATCTCTCTCTCTAGACAATGGCTGGGCTGTGGGAGTCCCTTGTAAAATGCGGCTAGCTAAAAAAGAACACGAGTCCTGAATCAAAAATGAAATACACTTTCTGGAAAAATGTGTATTGTGTGCCAGTGCAATTCCACTATAGAACATTCTATATGCCACTAACTTAATTTAGGTTGGTTTTTGAGTGAGAAAGCACAATATCAAATGAAATGTAGTATGTTTTTTCTCATCATGATGATTTTTCGTCTTTGCTTCCGCCACCTATGTAATCCTCATTGACTTTCTGAAGAGAAACTTGAATGGATTTAACCAAGGGGAAATAATTTGCTCACTTTGCAATCGCCCCCTCCTCACATGGTTCCAAAAGCTTGCTTTTTTAGTATTTATTTAGAAACCCTATATATCCAGAAACATCACCCCATTTCTTAAGTACATATTAGCTTTTCTCTTCAAATAAGTCTATCAAGCAGAAAGGTAGCTTACAAGGATTTAGAATAATGACCTTAATGGTTAGAGGGGTTATTTTCATTCCGTAACAATACTTGTTTAATAGTTTCGCTTTCAGAAGAGGAAAGAGAGGAAGACGATGAAGGGAGATTCTATAACATGTTTTTAAATACTTTTGAGCTAGATTGAAGAATAGCGCTGAAATGATTCAGATCGCTAAAGTATGTGTTCTCCTTTGGTACAGCATGGTGTATTACATTGTAAGGAAAAAGAAAAGAAAATAAAGAATGCATACCTAAGAGCTACTGTATACATCCTGAAGTGTTGGAGGAGTGAGAAAGGGGAAGACAAAACAAAATTTCAACTCTGTTTTTATGGCAATAAGATGGGGAGAAATCTGGGTCTCAGTTGAGTAAAGGCTGTGGGTCCCAATTCAACATAAAAGGTTATATTATGCAAAAACCAACAGCACTGAAAGCACTCACATATATCTCTGTTTATTAACACTGGTGGTTAGTTTTTTGTCCTACAGGTATGGAAAATATAATGTCTTCTAACTAAATAATTAACACAGTTAAGGTTGCCTGACACTTTCCATTATAAGACTGTATTTCCACTATTTACACATTTGTCAAATTTTTGATTGTTCAGGCAAAAACTTTCCTGACTGGTTTGTAGTAGATGTGGATTTTTATGTTTTGTTTTTGTAACTTTTAGCTAAAATGGTTCCAAGAACAAGATTAGAGAAAAAACAAACATTGTTTTGCACATGTTAAAAAAATAAATTTTATTCTGTTGAGACGCTGTAGTATCCCCATGCTTCGGAACAGGGACATGAAATTTGGCCTGGAGTGTTCACTTTCATGTCAAGTGAAAATTTTCCAACATTTGGACAAATTGTAAGTTTTCAAAAATATCAATTCACCAATGCGCAGTAGATGCATGTTAAAATTTAGCACGTAAATTCATTGAAGATTGTCTGCGTTGAGCATGCTCCATTCTGAAACTGCAGGGCCTGAGCAGGACTTTCCTGCAATTGCTCCTTCTAGCTGCCAAGATAGAGCTAAGCACAGGAACTGAGAGCAGGAAGACTCTCTCTCCTGTGCTCTTTTCAGCACTCACCCAGTTGACACTTAGCCCATATCCTCCTCCACCTTGCTGCCTGACAGGAATGCAGAGGGGTGAGGGAGACAGTGGATGGTAGGATTGCAGAGAGAGAAGAACTGATGGGGAGGGGGACAGCAGAGGGGCTATGGATAGGATCTGGTGGGGACCACAGACAGGAGCAGAAGAGTGTATAACCACTGTGGTATACTCCTTTTCAAAACCTGGAATGGAATCCTACATTCCTCCACTGTCAGCAAGTTGCTGTGAAACACACTGGAGATGTGTGCACCTCCTTCCCCTCTAATATCTGGTTCACTGAGGATAACAAGTGGTAGGGGTCTAGGCTGGGGATGTAAAGGTCCAAATCTTGCTGCTGACACAAGCTGAATATCAATACAGTTCCACCATGAAATTTCTATTTTTAGTCTATTTTTTTAAAACAAAAAAATTAGAAAAATTACCTTTACGCAAATGGGATGTTAAATGAACATTGCCACTTGAATAAAGTCCAACTCTCAAATTTAGGAAATGCTGGAATTAAGGTTGACTGTGCAAACTTAATTGGCCCCTTTTGTGCATATGCATTATGATACTGTCTTTAAGTACATTGCCTCACACTTTTTTCCACAGGACCCTCTTCTCATTCAGTGCACAGGACTGGCAGTGCTTTGGGAACAAATGAAGCTATTATGTATAGCAGTGGTTTTCAAACTTTTTTTCTTGTGACCCAGTTGAAGAAAATTAGTGATGCCCATGACCCAACGTAATTATATCTTTTGATATAGGTATCTTTTGACTAGAGTTTTCATAAAATCATAACGCAATATATTCCAGCTTAACCCACTTTACATAACTAACACTAGAAAAAGCCATTAGTTTTCAACAAAACACTATAAAGGCGATCACTTAATGTGACTGGGGTGGCCTGTTTGTTCCTCATGACCTCATTCCAGTCAGGATCACAGGATGAAAGGGCTACCTGTATATCAGGTCCACTGTTCAGTTGGTTCCTTTCTTTGGTTTTTAATAATCATAGTTGAAAATCTAACTTCACACATGTAGGTTGTTGTGAAAGGCAGCAATAAGAGCACATTTACTTTACTATCTCTCTCCTTTCCAGGTCCCTGCTGTGCAGCCCTTCAGAGCTGCTGTGTGCCAATGATCCTTATAATTTGAATCAGCAAGTCAATCCAGTGCCTGACATTCTGTAAACCAGTACTGGATCGCAACTCATACTTTGGTATCTATCCCTGCCTTTGCCAGAGAGTTCCTATGTGATGCTGGGCAAGTCACTTAAAACATTTCACAGATTGTGCGTGCCCTCTAGGAGCCCTACATGAGACACCTGGGATCAAATTTGCAGGAGTGCCAGAATTGAAGTTGACTGATGCCCTGCTTTGACTATATAACTTGTTATAAAAATGTTAAGTACTCTGAAAAATCAAGTCCTGTCTCTCTCAAGTTGGGCACTCACAGTTAGTGGAGACTTCTGACTATTTTGCCCTTATTCTTTCTTTGCCTCAGCTCCTGAGCTGTAAAAAGGGAATAATGATGACATCTAATCTCACATGGGACATTGTAAAGATGAATTCATCCATGTTTATAAGTGATCAGCTATTATGGTACTATCATTATAGAAATGCCCAGGAATAACTCAGTAATTTTATATTCAGTGCAGAGCTTGGATGGTGGGTATTAAAAAAGGCCTTGGGACACACACGGAATGAGGAGAATAAAAGAATATTGAATACCTAATTACCCAGTCACTGAACAAGGAAAGGAACCTGTTATTTTTCCCCACAGATGATCATGTAACTAAAGACAATTATAAAGCATACACAGAGAAAAGCCAAATTAAGGTTGCACAGGCAACTTGAATTCTGGCATTTCCTAATTTCTGAGTGCTTGATTTTGCAACCTTGATGTTCTATTTACATTGGTTTATGAATAATAATATCCTAAAAAAACTAAGTATATATAGTATCACGTGCATCACATTTTCTAAGAAAGAGCCATTGAGGGAGGAAAGAAATTTAAAATATGGCGCAAGGAACTAAAAGCTAGATGACCAAAAAAACAGGTTAGAAAAACTGCAGAAGGAGGGCTAGAGTTTCACAGGGATGGTACCAAATGAGGGTAGTAAGACTTTTAATGTTGGTCAGTTGACCCCAAGCCCAATTGTCTGGATTTTTAGGAATAAGTGACCTATATACCCTAATTTAGATGCTTTTAAATATTGGGTGCAAATCTCACCATATTTAAGTAAACAGGAGCTTGCTATTGATTTCAATGGGGGCCACAATTTTACCCACGATTTAAACTAAAATATCCCATTAACTTTAAACAAGTGAGTAGTTTTGCTAAAGTCAAAGTTAAACATATATTTAAGTGCTTGACTGGACTGGAATGTTGAGAAAGTTGTAAGACAGCACCTTATGATTGTAGCTAACAGCTTGTACGCTCTAATATAACACTAAGGGCCCTGGAGAGACATTTTCAATTCCTTTTATTGCTGGCTAAGTTGGGTGTCACAACCACTATGAAAGGCAAGTTCTCAAGTCTTAACACACAAGGCAGGAAAGGATGACCTTTAAGATCAGTTCTCCAAGAGCTGCAGTGACCTTGCATTATTCAGCTTGCTTAGCAATTCAAAGGATAACAATTAGTACTTTGGGGTTTCAACCTTCAAGTTTACCATATCAATGCTTGCCACTACCAATCTAGAAAAAGTCTTCCTCGTAGTCTGGCTGCATTACATCCTGCTACCACAGTAGGCTTCAGAAACCAAAAAGTGTTAATTTCCATAGCAGAGAATACATCATTTCTCAGAACAACCTCACAAAGGATGCATACTACACAATACGCAGCACAGCTGTGATAAGGTAATCATTTATTTTTAAATAATTTATAAAATACATCTACCATAAAATTCTTAGTGGGTCATTAATACAGAATACACCAAAAATCAGCCCAGCTTCTGGATAGAGCAAAAACTGCTTCGTTGAACATTTAAAACAAGATGTTTAAACATAACACCTATTTATCCATAGTCATCAACCTTAAAACACACAGACACACACACAAATTGGAAACCAAACCTCCTATAACCAGAGAAAGAAGTGGAGTCAGAGATTCCATAAAATCCAGTAGTCACTGTTTTGTGTGAAAGGTGTTTAGATGCTACAGTGGTCAGTAGCAGTGCAAAACCCTAAAATGTTAGGCCTTGTCTACACTACAGAGTTTTGTCGACAAAAGTTATGTCGTCATAAAAAGCACTATAATAAAAATCAGTTTTGCATGTTCACTCATTCCCTCTGTCGGCAGAGTGCATCCACAGTTGGGGCACTATCACTGACAGTGTGAGCAATGCTTTGCGGGTACCTATCCCACAGTCTAGCTTGACACCTTCTGTCGCTATGTCTTATGGGAAGGCAGAGCGGACTGCAATACATCTTGGGACTGGGCTCAATGTCCCATAATGCATTGTTTTCTGTCCCAGCATTCCATGGGCTTCTGGCTTTTTTTCATGGTATTTTTCAATGGCTCTTGTTTGCTGTTCACCCCACCCTCTCTGTGTGAAGTGATGGATCTGACACTGTCCTCCTATGCTCTGATAACTGTCCTGAAGACATCTCGGATGGCAGTGCAATTAATCAGGAAGTTCCTAACTGAACAAGACTCCCAGTTCTCTGGGATGATGAGCAGTGACGACAGAACTTTTGGATGTGGAAAGCCACCTTCCTGGAACTGTGTGCAGAGCTCACCCCAGCACTGGTGCAAAGATATCAGAATAAGAGCTGCCCTTTCATTGGAGAAGCGTGCGGTGACTGCTACTGGTCACTTGCAAATCAATTTAGAGTCAGTAAGTCAAGCATTGAGGTTATGTTAATACACTTGTTCAGGGCAATTAATCACATCCTCCTATGAAGTGCCATGACTCTGGGAAACGTGCATGAAATAACGGATGTCTTTGCAGAAATGGATTTCCCTAACTGTGGAGGGGAGATAGATGGCACACATATTCCAGTTTTGGCATCAGACCACCTTGAGATGGAGTACGTCAATAGGAAGAGGTACTTCTCCATGGTGTTGCAGGCACTTGTGGATAACACTGGGCTTTTCACGGACATAACCGCAGGATGCTCTGGGAAGGTGCATGACGCACCTATCTTCATGAACATTGGCCTATACAGAAAGCTACATGCATGGACTTTCTTTCCAGACCAGAGGATTACAGTGGGGGGATGCTGAAATGCCCACAGTGATCTTGGGAGACCCGGCATACCTCTTATAGCCATGGCTCATGAAACTTCACACTGGAAACTTGGACAGCAGTAAGGAGTAGGTCAGTAATAGGCTGAATAGGTGCCAGATGACAGCTGAATGTGCTTTTTGCAGATTAAAGGTGTGCTGGTGATGCCTTTATAGCAGGGCAGAACTCAATGGAGGGTAATATCCAAAGAGGATGGAGCTAGGCTGTTCTCAGTGTTGGCAGGTGACAGAACAAGGAGCAATGGTCTCAAGTTGCAGTGGAAAAGGTCTAGGTTGGATATTAGGAAAAACTTTTCCACTAGGAGCGTGATGAAGCACTGGAATGAGTTACCTAAGGAGGTGGAGAATTTCCATCTTTAAAGGTTTTTAAGCCCTGGGTGGGATGATTTACTTGGGGTTGGTCCTGCTTTGAGCAGGGAGTTGGATTAGATGATCATCTGAGGTGTCTTCTAACCCTAATCTTCTATGATTCTTTTAATATTCCCATGGTCATAGTAGTGTGTTATACATTGCATAATCTTTGTACAGCTAAGGGTGAAAGGTTAGCTCAGAGGTGGAGTATTAAGGCAGACCGCTTTGCTGCTGATTTTGAGGAGCCAGATGCTGAGGCTATCACAGGGGCCCAAAGGGGGGCAATTCGAATCAGGGAGGCAACACTTTGAAAATGAGAATCTGTAATGCATAGCTCAGTGATTGGTGCTGCAATGTTACATTGCATGTAGTTTTCCGAGTAAGCAATGGTGACATTTGGGGCCTTACATTTCAGTAAGAAAATGATTCAACTGTCTGTTTATGTATTGGTAGTGCCTGCTATCTCAATTTGTAGGAAACAAATAAAGATGAGTTATTATTAAAAAGCTTTGCTTTTATTGCACAACAAAACACACACCATACAAAATCTTTGGTGGAAAAGGAGATACAAGGGAAAGGCAGACTTTCAGAGCTGTACGTAGGTCCAGGTATGATTTGGAAAGTTGCCCGAGCAGGTGGAATGAAGGGGAAACTGAGGAGCCCCAGAAAGCTGAAATGACCATGCTGGCAGAGTTTGGGGCATGGTGTGGGGCACAGAAAAGAGTTCTGAATGTGATGCAGGGGAGGGTAGGCACACATCTGCTCAGTCTGCAGCATTAAGGACTTCAGCATCTATATTTACTCCTCCATTACTTTAATCATCCACTCAGTAGCATCCTGAGCAAACCCCAGATTTTCTTTACTGTCCTGCCTTTCAGCTTCCCTCCACTCCTGGTGTTCCCTTTTCTCTGCACTGGAAAACAAAAAGAACATGTCTTCTTTGATCAGTCTTGGGGTGCTTTCTTACCTTGTGGAGATGCTTGTCCAGTGTGTGGTGGGTGTTCCTGAAGGCCACATCTGCCGAAGCACAAAGAACAACGCATGGAAGTATGATTGTTATGTTCACAAACAGCATTGAAATATTTCAGTAAATCACACCTCTAGTAACATACCACTTTCTCACTGACCCTTGGAAAGCACACATCTATAGTGAGTGCTGGCTGGGGTGGGGGGCATGCTACATTGGGAAAAAACAACTCTGCCAGGGTTGCATTCCAGCTGACTAGGGGAAAAAATCTCAAATTCTCCCATAATTTTCCACGATGTGGGGGAGTGGTCACTGTAGCATCTCTTTCACTTTTGAGGATAAGCAGGGAAGCAAGGGCATATCTGCTACATGCTTGTGGCTTCTGCCCCAGTCTTTATGCTACTTGCCTGTATGCTGCTCTGGTCCCTATACAAGCGATTGCCTAATGGCAAAGGAAAGTTCCCTACAGTGGTGGAAGGAACAAAGCTGCTCTGCCAAGGAACCTTTGTCAGAGGATTGACGAGTACCTCCAGGAAACTTTCCTAGAGATTTCTCTGGAAGCTACTTGTGAGAGCTCAGCGTGCATCAACACTCTGTTCCACCACACTGATTAGCTGCACAGGGGAATGTCCAGCACACAGAAACATAGCCAGCCTTGTACATTTCTATACCCTGAACCCACCTCCATACTACACAAGCCACAACCACTTACCAGGCGTCTCTTCTCCTGCTTCTTCCTTGCCAGAGAGCAACTGCTGAGACTGGCGAGACAGCTCAGGAGTGGTGAACAGTTTCTGGCTGCCTGCCCGACCAGGAGCTCTACATCATTGTCTAACTCCACCTCTTCATCAATGACTCCCTCCTCCAGGTTAGGTCCTCTTTCCGCTGCCTCTAGGCCCACCAAAATATCTACTGGGCTCTTGGCAGTGGAGATTACAGTTGCCACCAAGGACACCCCCCAGCTTCTTGTAGAATTGGCAGATCTTGGCTACAGCACTGGAATGACAGTTTGCTCCTTTGCCTTATGGTACGCATGCCTCAGCTCCTTTATCTTAGCTCTGTACTGCAGCATGTCCCAATCAAAGTCCTTTACGCACAAGCTTCCAGAAATCTGCCTATAGGTATCAAAATCCCTACAGCTCAAGCACAGCTGGGACTACACAGCCTCCTGTCCCCAAAATACTAGAGCAGATACAGCAGCTCTGCAGTGGTCCAAGCAGAAGAGTGCTTGCTGTGATAAGTCACCATGGTCACCTGGGAAGATGTAATGAAACTTCTCTATGTGAAGTCAACAGAAAATGGAATTTCAAAAATTCCTGGGGCTTCTAAGGGGCAGGGGGCCGGCAGATGGTTGTTTACCTGTCTGCAGGGCAGTGGAGTTCAAACTACTGACCAGAGCAGTCAGGATGGACATTTTGGGACACCTCTTGGAGATCAATTAAAGTGATAAAATCAAGCATGGTGTCCACACTGGCACTTTGTTAATAAAAATTTTGTGCAAAAAACCTTGTGTCTCTCATCAGGGTGGTTTTATTTTGTCACCAAAACAGGGCATTTTTGCCACCAAAAGTCACTTCACAGTGTGTACACATTCACTGTTTTGCTGAAAAAAGCTACCTTTTGTCAACTAAACCCTGTACGGTAGACAAGGCCTTAGTTACAGACATATATTTCATAAGAATACCTACTATTGCAGGATGCAGCAGTGTTACATGACTTTCCCTGCTCCCTCATCCCACTTATGATAGCTTAGCAGTTTTTGTGTCAAAAGTGAATAAATGATTTTGGTCCTTATCACAAGATGCTGTCAAGCAACATATTTTATATGAAACCACAAATTTGAATATACAGTATACCCAATGGCTAGCTGAAATAAAACCTAGCTCCTATGTGGCAAAAGATGACTGGTAAGAATACCAACAATGCTGCATAGCAGGGAATTTGTAGATGCAAATTATTTTCATCTACACGATGCTGTATTTAGTGTCATTTTACTTTGAAAGATGATGTGTCTTATTTACAAACTCTCCTCCCTCAAATGCACTTCCATCTTTTAATGAAACATATCATGTTCAACTACATCACATTAACTGAGCAATACAGAATAATTAAGTAATTTAATATCAACATAATGGTGCCATGTTTTCACATCACTCTTGGAAGTACCACCTTTTGAAATCAAATAGATGGTATTAGTAGGTGCAGAAGTGTTAATCACCTGGAGTCAGATAATATAAATCCTGCCTACCTTTATTTTGTTCAAAAAAGTGATATTAAATTTAGATACCTATTATACTTTCTCTGAACAGCATCTTCAAAGCAGTGCAGTAGCTAGATAGTTGCAACCATTTTTATGGATCTTTGAGAATATGTTGCCAACACTTTTGTTTAGGAAAGATTTTCTGAATAGATTCACTATTAAGGATTAAATATGTTTACCCGTCAATGCCAAATCTAAGCAAATATAGTATTTAAACAATTACAAATGGTTTCTTAGCTATCAGAAAGCAATTTAAACTGAAAGATTTAAAATAAATGTTACTTTGGTATTATTTCACCAGATACATAGCAGATCATAGGCATAGACTCCAGGCGTTCTCCAGGGCTGGAGCACCCATGGGAAAAAATGACGGGTGCTTAGCACCCACCGGTGGACCACCTCTCAGCAACTCCACAACCCCTACCAGTGCCTCTCGCCTACCTGAGGCCCCACAGATCAGCACCTCCCCGCCACCGCCCATTGGCTCCTGTCCAACACAGAACAGCAGTTTCACCACATCAGGAGGTGCTGTGGGGGAAGGTGGCACAACTGGGTGGGGACTGGGAGGGGGTGGGAAGAGTTAGGGAAGGGCTAGGGAAGGGGCAGAGCAGGTGTGAGAAGCAGCAGGATGGGGGAAGGGCATTGAGAGAAGGGTAGAGGGTAAAGTGGAGGTGAGGCCTGGGCAGAGCTGAGGGTGAGCATCCCCCTGGCAGATTAGAATCTTGGCACCTATGTACCAGGTTATGGCCTAACAGAAATACAAGTTATTCTAATTAAAAATATTCCTACGCTTATAATTCTGTTTTTTTTTTCTTTAACACAATTTTATAATGATTGGATAATATCTGCTTTTTCCAGAAAGTACATTAAACTTTGGTTCAGCTCAGAACTGTGAAGAAATACACCACTTTGCATTACAATGATTAAACTTTAAAATGTGGATTTAGATAATGAAAATAGGTGTTTCAGTTAACTGGATCTTATAATGATATCAGATAAATTTGCCTGTATCCCACCTTTTCAATTTAATCAAAGTTTTTGGCAGCTGCTTGTGTAACAGGAAAAGTTATAATAAAAACAGTGACAAAGTGCTAGAAGAATAAATGCCAATGCTTTTTTTTTGTATTACACAGTAATTAATAAAACTAAGTTTCATAGCAACATTAAATCAAAAGTAATCAACTGCCTTTAAGTCATTATACTTGCATATGCAATGATATTTACAAACTCCAGGCTTAATTATTTCTCTTTTCTTCCACCAGACAGGGGAAACTAAGAAGGTGGGAGACAAACTCAATGGTCCAATTTCAAGCCTTCTTAAATAAAATTAATGGGAGTGAAATGCTGAAATATAATGTAATTGTTCTAAAGACCATGAAAGGGATGCTAAATAGAATGTTAAGTAAGTACGTAGCTGAAATGAAGCCTGTTGATTTTTTGACCTAAAACAGATTGCACTGCTCTTTCATTGAGTATCTGGACTCCCTAGGGATGTAAGTGATTGGTGAATGAGAACAATGTGACAACTATTATCTGCTAAACTCAAGTCCTTGGGTTTTTTTACTCTATTGGAATATAGAATTTACACTTTAATGGGGGATTGTTCAAGCCCTTCAGCAATATCCCATAATCAAAATAGAGATTTCTACCAAAAATAAAATTATTGTAAAGAACAAGATCCACCTTGCACCAATTATTCCTTCTCAACACATTGTTAATACTATTCACAGCTGCCTTGCATCACACAAATCAGTATTTATACAGAATCAAAAATCTCTTAATTTGTGATTAAATACACTTGATGATTATTCTGATTTAGTTAAACATTTGGATTGAAGATTATGACCATAAGAGCTGCTCAATGCAAAGGCTTCACTGTTCTATAACAACTTCTCCTATCAGGCCTTATAAACTCATTACATTTAACACATTACTGTCATAGTATTTATCTATAAAGAATGTCATCTGAGATCTCAGATAGTGGCCAGGATCACATTGATCCTCACAACCTGTGTGATATATGGTATTTAAGATGATATTTAAGAAGCTGTGTATGTATATTAAACATGTGTTTTAAATCCTGTATCCAAGGTAAAGCTGACAAACAAGTTTATTTCAGGCAAAAGATAAGACGTGTATCTCTCTAGCAAATGTAAATTAAGCATTGTAAGTCAACTCACAGGAAGCCTATTTGCATATGACATCAACATGAGGATGTGAAGTCAATTTAAAGTCACCAGCTACAGAGAATCAAGATTAGGTTTTTTTCTGACTCGGGGGATAAAAATAATGACTTTGGGGAATATAAGGGAAAGGCAAAAGGACACATCTCTAGCTATCACTGAGAGAGCAAACAAAACAGTGGTTTTTCATCCAAGGATGGTGGACTCCAGCCATGTAGGTTGGTGACACTGGGAGAATGCTTTAGGAGAAACAACTCTGAGAAGCATGTTATAATTTTTGTTTTATATGTAACCATTTCTATTTTCATTAATATTTAAAGATACTGAGTAAGGATAATCTTTGATAATAAATGTATGATTATTTCATTATAAATATATTTCAGTGTTGCAATACTCTAAAGGACCTGATCCTGAATTGTACCAATCAAGTTGTGTGTACACTCTTCCCTTGGGAACTGGACTAGAAGTTCAAAGGGTGGAACCACCATCTCCTCACCTTCTCCTCACTGTCATTTTGTGAATCTATCCTTTAAAAAATGTGCAAAATGGAAACCATGACAAAGGGACAGGAGTGATAAGAAATTGTTGAAGATGACCAAAAGAACTACTGGGATGTTAATAGATATTGGAATCTGACAACAGCTTAAAGTTCAGGAAAACTACTAATTCCATGATACTTTAAAATGTCCTTCTTATACTAAAGCAGAGTTTTCTTTTGGCTTTTGTTAATCTTTCTAGGTGGTAAAAAGTCACTTCGCCTTTGGCAACAATTTAATTTCTCCAGAAATGCCCTGCCTGTCATGTCCTATTGCTGAAATGAAACATTAGCAGCAAAATTCTTCCCTCAGTTACATTTGTGCAACTCTACTGGAGTCAGCAGGGCTACACGGGAGATAAGCCCCGATCTAGAAAAGTGTTTAACTTGAATAAACAAACACTTTGAATTAATTGGTCATATGTTAGGTTTGTTTACAGTGTAGATTAGAATAGAAAGTAAATTACTTAAATGTCCTCCATTGCCATACTGTCTGAGCACATCACAGTCTTTAATGAAATTATCCTCACAACCACCCCAGGCCAGTACTATTATGCCCATTTTATTGATGGGGAATGGAGAGACTAAGAGTATGTTTACACTTCAATTTTTTAAAAACACATAGCACAGTCTCAGAACCCAGGTCAGCTGACTGGAGTTTGCAGGGCTTAGGCTGGGGGGGCTATAAAATTGCAGTGTAGGCATCTGGGTTTGGGCTGGAGCTCAGGGGTAAAATATGCAGTGATGATGAAAAATATATGCTTCAAAACTAAAGCTTAATACTCATCTGTACAGGGGAGTTTTGCATTCTCAGTTCCTCATTATTTTGACACTATTTGTAAACAGACTTTAGAACAAATCAACAGCAAGAAATATTTACAGCAAATGCAGAATAAAATGTTTCCTACAGAGTGGCCCTTCTAAATTTTTATAGTCTTATCATTCTGACAATTTTTTGGTCATAATTCATTATATACAATACATTTCAAAATGTCAGGAGGCTACAGTAAAACATTAAACTACTGTTTTCGGTCTACAGAAAAGAGGATTTTCTAGCTTGATTGGCATCAGCACATGAATATATTATTGTTTAGAGGTAGCCCCAGGAGTATAAATTAATATGTAAAAAATGATACTTCATCTATTCCTTTCAAGGAAAATGAATGCTAAGAAAAAAACCTCCTTTTTTACCTTGCTCTTTCCTCTGGTCCCTGCCCTTTTCTTTCACTCCCACTAAAAACTCCTGTTTTCAATGGAAATTACTCTCTTTCTTCCAGTCCTTTCCCGCTGCTTTTAAACATCCTATATTATATTCTATCTGAAAAATTCCTTCCATGAATACTCCTTCCCTTCCTATACCACTAGCTTCTATTGCCAGAATTTTCCTCTCCTCTAATAATTTCCTGGATTCTCTGCAATCTTACTTCTGCCCTCATTGATATACTGGCCTAACTGTCATAGTTGACACTAATGATTCCCATGACCAAGTCCAGAATCCTAGCTCCATTATCATTCTCCTGTGACATGATCAGTCATGTCTTCCTCATATCCCCTCACCTTCATCCCTGTACCAATTGTAATGCTTACCCAGAGAGAGTGGAGACAGCTTAATCCAGGGACTAGGTTGTCCACCCCCATAGGCTAAGAAAGCCCCAAGGGCTGCCTTGACTTGTGCTCTGTGTTGCCACAGCTTGTATGGTATTTGCCAAATTAGGGAATTGCTGAGGTGCAATTTCGGCCCCAGTACAGCTCCACCCACATCTTCTAGAATGCTCTAGCATGTTCTAGAATGCCTCTGAGAAGCAGTCTGTACCTGGCATAGCAGCCCTGTGCTGGAGATATTTTACAGAGTGTTTACATCGCTTACCTGATACAAGTTGGCCATTGGCTAACTCTGAATTTGGTCCTGTGTATCTAATGTATTTAACCTTTCTCCTCATATCCTCAGGCCTGCACATCCACCTATCTTTCCAACAACTGCTCCTGGTCCATTCAAACTGGACCACGTAGTGGGGAGACTCTTACTCCTCTCACCTCCAAACTGAATTCTCTTCTTCCTTATCAGTAATTTCACCCTCTCCCCGGAAACACCGCTTCATGGCCTCAACTATTATTTCTCTTCCTGCCGTAAGCAAGCTGTTATGTCCTCTAAAGTATCCCAAAATTGGATCCTCTTCCTTTATCCCTGCTACTACACCTTTGGTCCATGCCCTTATCATCTCTTGCCTTCTTTCAGGGCTCTCCAATTCTCTCTTCTGCACTCTTCAATCCATCAGCCATTCTGCTGTTAAAAATAGTCTCCTTTGCCTCCCACTCTGACTTTATCCCTGAACCTTTACACTGGTTTCCAGTCTCCTTCAGAGGTACTTCATCCTCTAATTCCTACATCCCTTCTGTCATACATAAAAATATTATCTCAAATTACCTTCCACTCACGCCATAGACTCTCAGTCCAACATGCCAGGCTGCTCCCCAGTCTTTCTCAATAAGCAATCAGCACCTTTTCTCACACCATACCATAATACTTATTTTTATTCCTTCAAATCACTCAGGACATCTTTTTTGGCTAGTCTTGCAATACTGACTTCTGCTCCATCATTCCTGCTTCATTTCCCCTCAGACAAGAAACATAGTATAAGATTTCCCAAAGTGCTCAGTGCTGACCTGTTTGCAGTCACCCGTGATCTTAGGTGCCCCCTCATAGTGAAGACTACCACTCTCTGTGGCTCCTCAGCCTCTCTAGCAGCCACCCTGCTCTTCTGCTCTGCAGTCCTTTTATCTCTGCAACTGTTGTGAGTCTGCCAGTCATCCACAATGGAGCTGGCAGTCAGTTTTCCTATTAACCCTTTAGCAGCTGAGACAGCCTAGGGTCTGTACACCCCATAACATGGCTCATTTCTGCTCCTAAAGAAACCAGGGGGACAGGGGTAGGCCAGTGCTATGCCCTCTTGAAGATCTCACCGATAATACATCAAAACAAGGAAAAAAGAGAAATCAATCAAAACATATCCTGTGATTTGTATGGTTAATGGTGTCCTCTTTCCCATATTCCCCTTCTACTTTATTTTCCACCTTTAGTCATGCTGTGGCTTAGGTTCCAATTCTGCATGGGCTCAGCCTTGTGCCACATGGATTTCAGTCCCAAATACATAGTTTTAGAGTGTCACCTTGTTTCGCTGTCTGTAAAGCACTATGTATATCTATATGGAACTGTAGCAATAATACAAAAAATACTAATTAATTATAGAGAGCAATGTCATCTTCTAACCAGCATTTCAGATGCCAGAACTACAAGCTGAGCTCCATCCTTATTTAATAAGGTGTCTCAATCAGAATTACTCCACATATCCATAAATGCTTAAAAAAAACCTACTATGGGCCAAATCCTCCTCACCTTACTCACACAAAAAGACTCACTGAAGTCAATGGAATTATGTGTATGAGTCAAGAAGGAGCTCTCTCTATAGATATAACTATAATATTAATAAAATAGTTAGTACTTATATAGTAGGTCACTTTTCATCAAAGCAATTTATAGACATTCATAATCATATGGCAGGGAAGTTAGTAAGAATCCTAGGGAGATTTTAGGTCTAATTTAGATTCTGTGTCACCAGGGGGAAGTTCTGCTCAAATGGAAACTCAGAGAAAGTGAACTAGCTCTTACAAGAGCATATTATACAAAATAATTTTTTAATGATTCTTCAGTACAGTTGAGACAAAATAAATTTTATGGACTAGATTTTCCCAAAACCCACGTTGGATGCGGCTCAGTACTTTAAAAACATGCCTAAATGGGAATTTTGCTCAACGAGCACTTTTAACAATCTAGACCTATGAAATTACTCAGAGCAATCTCTTTCAGATAAGTCAAAAATACAAAGTCTCTGCATGGCCTAGATTCTCATCTCAACCCATGTTTCCAAAACCAGTGTATTTCTTATTGCACAGAACAGGTTCTAAGAAGCCTAGAAAGAGGTTATAGATTCTGTGTATGCTCTGCTCCAGTGCACCTGGATATGTTTAGGCATGATATAGAGGAACAATTGGAACTGGTGGGGATAAATGGGAAAATTTACTTCATTCCCCACATCCCAAATCCTCAACAGATCACTCTTCTGTACAGCCAGTATACACAAACTATATGCAGCTTTTAGGATTTGAAATGCTACAGCTACATGTGCAGTTTTTGCTAATAGCTGGACAAATTGGCAGATGTTTCCTCAAAAAAAACAACCCCCCTTTGTTATGATACAAGGTAAGAGTCACACACATTTTGTGTTCATTTATCTTTGAAGTAGGAATACATTTCTAGACCTATTAAGCAACTAAATATGGATACATTTGTCCACACTATTGTTTTTGGTGGGTAGAAGGAGGGATGAGAAAGTTTCTCATTTATACCTTTATAAAATCTACAATAAGCTTATTCTTTGTTTCTCTCCAGTGCTGCCATATTGTTGCTGCAGAGGGACTCTAGACTTCTTTCTACTAGGCATTTTGCCTTTCAGCTCACTTCAAGCTGTTAGGAATTCAGAATATTACGATGATCTCTCTCCTGCATGTAACAATTTTTCTTTATAAATATACCCCAGGTGGAAGCAGCTGCAGAGATCTCTTAATGATCAGCGCTCCAGTCTCTCCCTTGTGTGGAAAGAGTGCTTATTTCCATTTCCTTATCCTTATTCACAGTCCTGTACCACGCCAAGAGAGCAAAAGACTGAAACACACTGTGCCTCTCTCACAGTCTCTTCTGGATTGAATTGCAATGCTCCTTCATTTTATCTGCAACTTTTCCCTTCAATAAGACTGCTAGTGCTCTCTGACTTCTAATTCCACTGAAGTCCTTTGTAGAAAGCCTCTTTACAGCAAAGACTTCTCCCAAAGTGTGTGGCTGGGCAAGGCCTGCTTTATATAGAGGGAACAGTGAAATTTTAATTCTAAGGATGCTTTGCCATTTGTTTTTGTACCAGTCTATGTTCATGCTATGCTCCAGGAAATTGATAAAAGCAAAAGAGCAGGTTCAGAATGTGCTGTTATTCTGTCAAAACTGCATTAGAGATGAGAAATAAATCTCTAGGTGCATTACTTTGCTAAGCATGAAAAGAATATTATCTCTCTCTAAAGTCCAGATATTCTCTATCATTTCTTGAGCAGCCTCACATTGCCAGAATTTCCCTGTTTTTAAAATACCATCACAGGAAACTTAAAGAACTTAGTTTTATTTTTGAAGAGTTTGGTTTTTTGTGGGTAGATGATACATTCCATAGTCTTCCATGCATGACACAAACTAATGGAGGATTCAGAGTTTATCAGATCTCTTTTTGAAGGCCAACACCTTAGCATCTAGTAGGAAACTTATTTGAGAGAAGATGAGCAGGAACAGTCTGTTTTGGGGAGCCCCATTGAAAACATAATTGAGAATTTTACCACACCTTCAAATATACTTGCATGGTTCATAGAATATCAGGATTGGAAGGGACCTCAGGAGATCATCTAGTCTAACCTGTTACTCAATTCAGGATCAATTCCCACTTAAATCATCCAACAGATTTTTTTGCCTCCATTCTTAAATGGCCCCCTCAAGGATTAAACTCAGAACCCTGGATTTAGCAGGTCAATGCTTAAACCACTGAGCTATCCGTCCCCCCATGAGAAAAAAGAGAGTCTAAGCTTTCCGCGCACCTTCATATGGGGAAGCTTAAAGGTTGAAATCTCTTCTTTTTTAATATTTTTAAAAAATAAACAACAGTAGTAAATAACATATATAAAGAATGGTGCACGCACACATCTATAAGGCAAAGCAACAAGTTAGAATTTTCAGATACATTTAAATAATAAAACTATATTCTACTATTCCCATCTTCTTGACTCACTATTCTCAGATGTATTGTCAATATATTCCAAGCCTATGGAACATCACTTGCAAGAAAAAGAGCAATTTTAAAGAGTAAGATGATAGCTCTTTAATACTGAGTTGTAGGCTGAGATCATCAGATGAAAAGTGTTGTATGCTTGTAAGTGGCAAAGTATTTTTAATATCATCCCACATTGAATCTTTGCATGTTAGATATTCAGGTATTATTTTTACTAGTAGCTTTAGACGCTTTTTTTGAGCACATGAACATCTAAGAACTATAAAAGAGAAAGTTAACAAAAGACCAAAAGGTCTCTTAAATCACCTTAACAACAGCTAAAACTAGTGAGCATAATAGGTGTAAAAAGGGATCGAAGCCATTTTTAAAAGTTAGCAAGATCTCCATGCCTGTGCTTTTCCTCCCAGGTAATAGGGAAGTCATATGATGATCATGCACCCAAGTGAGTTAAATATTTTGGTCCCAGACAGACCTAAATACCACTGAAAACATTGCTATTGTTTTACATACATCTTAATCAGGTGCTCTTGTTTTTCAGTTTCTGAATAAAGTTCTCCATCGTAAAGAAAAGATGCAGGATCACTTTCCCCTTCCCATCCAAAACAGTATGAGAGGAAGTATGTTCTTGTAATGGATATACTGGACTGGGACTCAACAGATCTAGCTTCAATTCCAGGCTCTGCCAATATTGGTGGTGTGATCTATCCAAGTCACTTAGGGTCAGATTTTCAAGACAACTCAATGCCTAAAATTTGGTCATTTATTTTGCTACCTAATGGGAGCAGAGGTTTTTTGGAAATCTTATCCTGAATGTAAATGCTAAGCCATTTGAAAATCTGACCTTTAGTTTCTCTATGCTGCAGTTCCTATCTGTAAAATGAGGGATAAAAAACACTTCCTTCCCCTACTCACTAGTAGATCATAAGCAAATGGGGTAGGGACTGTCTCTGACTACGTTTTTGTATGCCTTCTAGCTCAATGGGAACTTGAGGTGCTAGCTTGTACACATAATCATGACAACAACAAATACTCGAGAGTGCTCATACAATTCATGATCCCTATCATCATGTCATTTCTGAGAACACCTGAAAATATAATACAAACGCACAACCTTACAAAATCTTTGAACACAATCTGTGTTTTAATTTCTCAAGTCCTGTTTTTGAGTTTAAGAATATAATATCTACGGGTCAAACAAGCTCAAGAACCTCTCTGTTTTATTTTGTTTTTAACTGGCAAGAGGGATTTTGTTTGATGGACACTCAAACTTCAGGATAGAAAGACTGGATACTTTAAACTTCATATAAATATGCAAGGATTGTATTGAAAGAAAGAAACTATTCATAGAATATTTTTGAGCTGAGTATTTCTCGCTGTGCTTTAAGAATACCACATAATTTTGAGCGGGTCTTCCTTTACAGCAAACTAACTTTGATTCACTTCTACATGTCTGCAAAATAACTCCCACTTCTGCCAGATTATGCAAATAATTTCAAAGGGATCAGTCAGCTGCATAAATGGATGACTACCATACAATGAAAAATTTTCCACCTCCAGTTGCTTCCTGCATTGTTGTTGGCATATAGCGAAGTGGCAAGTCCCCCATGCAGTGCAAATGTTTTGGCTTGCTAGGGTAACATGGAGTTTGTTAGGATGTGCCAGCTCCTCAAGAATAAATAAAAAAGGAAAAAAGAAAGCTATAACAAGAGCAAAGAAAACTCACCAGTTGGAAGGGAGGGAGGTGCAGCATCTAGCAGTTCAAAGGCAAAATGAGCACCTTAAAGCAGCAACTGCTCATCTTTCCCAAAGTTAAAGGGCCAGGGACCACAAAAGTCTGCTGGAGAAGGTTCCTATAGAATCGCTGATTTATTTCAGAGTAAAAATAATGACAAACACAGAACAAACAAATATCAGTCCAAACAGGGAGCAAAGTGTGTTGCTCACATGGTTACAATTTCAATTCAATTTCATTGTTCATTTTTAATTCACTCACACCATTTGCCCACCCCATGGAGACAGGCAGGCAAATTCCTTAGATTCAAGGGTGTAAGACACAGAAAACAAAATGAGACAACTTTTGTATTTCCCTGCACTGGGCTAGTCCCCCTGTACTGATTACAACAGTCAGAAGGCTGCTCTAAATTGAATTGGTAGCCTATGCTACTAGGGCATCATTGTGGGAGCTGGAGCTCAGGCATACCGAGACCATGCCCCATTTTCCCCAGCCACACCCTCTGTTCTGTCTCCAGCCAAGAAGTCTAGTACAAGAGCCCACATGGCAGCCCTGAACTGCTTAGGTCTCCCCCCACTCCACAGGGGACATCATCCTTTGGCCATGTAAAGTTGGCTTTATAGCATCCTTGGACTGATCCATGCAAAAGCTACCCTAACCCTAACTCTATTCTATACAGATTCTTATACCACATTTATCAGTCATATTTGAGCATCTTCTAGTAGTGCATTAAACAACATGACTAGCATTTGTCTTGTGTTTGTTCTCTCCTCCCTGGGGGGAGAAGCATGTGCAATGAAGTGTCTTGTTCTGATAGGGATTTTTGTTTTTGTGGGGGAGAATGGAGGAGTTATATAAATATACGGGATGCTATGTATTATGTTACAGAAGGCAAGGTGAAAGAAATGCCCTTTGTATTTGGAATAGATGATGGTCCTCAATTCCTGAACAAATCCATTCTAAAGTCTCAGACCTGCCCCCCAAGAATGTTCGGTCTCCCACACAGATTTTAGCCCATAGCATCAATCTCATATATTTACATAGCTACATATACCATCAGGCTATATCCCAGTGAGCCTATATATTATGTATCACAAAACAATGTATCTACTAATTATTTAGGCAGAGAGCAGAATAAAATTCCTCCTTTCTTGATGACCAAGTATTCCGCTCCTCCTCTAAATGGCTTTTTGTTTAGTTGATATACTATGTATAGAGACTAAGATAACTTGTGTTTATAAATATAATAGATTAAGTAGATAAAGGTATGAGATGAGATAAACAGAAGCCTTAACAAAGCCCTATCTTTAAGAGGACTGATTTTATTTGTAAATACCCTTTACCTATAATGTACTTTTTCACACCATGTATGTATTTAGGAGTGGCCAGATAGCAAGATGCCTTCACAAATGTTCTTGACTGCAAAATTCACTTCCCACTTCTCACGCTTTGCAAGAACCCCAATTTTCTGACCTTCAGGGCATGATGCAATGTCTATCTATAGTATCTATCTTTTTGCTGGATTGTGATTCTACTTCACTAAAGTCAAGGAGAATTCTGCAATGGATTTCTCTGAGTGGGGCCTGGTGCTAGGTGAAGAGGAAAATTTCAACTTCATTTATATGAAAGCATTGGTGGTAAATATTTGCTGAACTTGATTTTAATACATATATCTAGAGCACTTTTTCCGCTACATGTTTTAAAATAAGTTATTGGAGTTTGAGGAGGCAAAAGAATGGATTAAAGCAACAACTTTTCATGTATGAAGACCAGAGTTTTACTTCCACTGACAAAAGGTTGCAGACAAGACTGCTTCAAGGACCTGATTGTCATTTTAGCTCTGCTGGTGTAAATCAGGAGCAACTCCAAAGTCAACAGAATTACGCTGTTGTAAAATCAGTTTAAATTAGAGGAGAATTAAGCCCATTGTTCCAGTACAGTCCCTAGCAAAGGTTTGCTCACAGCACCAATCAGTATGCAGTCAAGCACAGCTGTTGTTCTCTCCTCATGACAGGCAGAGGACAGTAATAACAGCAATAGTGCACTTCAGGATTGAGAAGCATCAGCAAATCTGCACAAATAACCTTACACAGCATCTTCTCCCATTATGACTGGCCTTATTAGTTTCTTATATACAAACACCAAACATATACTAATGTGGATCAATTTTATACTGGACTTAATATTAATACTGACTTTGTTATGTGTCTTATTTGTTGTGGTAAATCACTGGCAATGTTCTGTTAATCCTTTACTCAGATTTAAATGACTAAAATGACTTGGATCTCCAAGTACATTTGATGTAAAGGCTCCCTGAGAAATGAAAAGTGCTGAGCCTCTAATCTGGAAATTTTGTTTCTCTTGGGCTACCAGGCACTATGGTTAATTTCAGCTGCTGGCAGTAAACAACTCCAATGTGAGGGCTATTAAGAGGCAATCATTCTAAGTAAGCCTCCTGGGTGACACACAGACTGTGCTGCCAGGAATCAGTTTTAAAACTGAACATACACAACTATGCAGAAAATGCAACTCAGCCACATGGATTAATAAGACAGAGAAATAAAATTCTGGCTAACAAATCTTAATGTTCTGTTTTACCTGTATGTGATTTTATTAAGTACGTATCATTACACTTGAAAGTAACCTATTAGAGATTCTTTATTACTGTACTTGGCCATGCTACTGAATTTAAAATCATCCATAAATAGTTTTCTATTCTAAGAATGCTTTAATATGAAAACAGTGTTCTTTTCCCTAGATCTTTTCATTGTTGTTTCTTTTATAGAAACCCAAAGAGATTTTGGAATGCTGAAACTAAACTGGTTTAGTATGGTAATATTCTATTTTAATATTTTCATTTTATATGTTTTCGGAAACAATAAAAGTCAAACACTTCTAAGCATGCTTTACTCCCTGCTTTCCCCTCCCCTCCCACTTCCTCAATGATTCTTTAAAACTGTTTTGTGGATTTTTAGTCAGAGTAATACCCTGGCTGTTTCATGGCATAGCCTGAGGCTACAAATGCTCTGAGTCCTCAAACATTATCCTTCACAATTTTTAGAAGCATCTCAGTGCTTTGTTTAGCAACCTCATGGATTCTCACACTGAGGTTCAAACAGCTCAGTATTCCCAATAATTAACACTCCATCCAACTTTTTAAATAATACATTACAGAAAATATAACATATGCTGTGCTGATCACATCTCATTGTTAACTAGATATAGCTTCAACTGCTGAACGTTGCAGGCCTTATCTTCAGCTGGTATAAATCAGCATAGCTTTGTTGACCTCTGTGGAGATATATGGATTTACCCCTAAGAATATGTCCTATTTAAATCTATTAAGGTTAGCAAATCCAGCAATAAATGGGTTAATAGCCTTTTGAGAGGATATCTCCAAACATGGAATATTTGGATATTGTGACGGAGTCAGTCCAGAAGGATATAGGAGAGTGCTGGAAGGCAGGTATATTAGTCTCAGGATGTGCAGGTCCCTGTTCCCTGGATAGCCAAACAACGGCTAATCCAGGCCAATCAAGACACCTGGGGCCAATTAAGAACCTTCTAGAAAGGAGTAGAAACAGCTAACCTAATTGGGACACCTGAAGCCAATCAGGGACTGGCTGAAACCAGATAAAAACCTCCCAGTTAGTCAGGTGGGTGTGGGTGTCAGGAGCTGTGGAAGGAAGTTATGCTGTTGGTAAGACTGAGTGTTGGACAACATATACTGAAGGAAGGAGGCCCTGAGGTAAGGGTGAAGTGGAGTTTGAAGAAGTGGGGACTGCTGTGGGGAAGTAGCCCAGGGAATTGTATTGTGTTTTGTGCCTAAAAGGTCAGCCATCTTAGCTGATACTATTAGGGTCCCTGGGCTGGAGTCTGGAGTAGAAGCTGGGCCTGGGCTCCCCCCCGCCCCTTTTCCATCTTCCATACTGGCCTGTGATGAAGGTAACTCACTAGGCGGTGGCTCTTGCCAATTATACTGAGAAAGGGAGGTCACTCTGGGGCCTGAATGAGTTTCTGAGGCCCCTAAATCTGCCAGAAAGTGCAGGACCCACAAATACAGACTTGGAACTTTTTCACAATATTGAGAGGTGTATTGCATATTACACCTATTTAAGCAAATCCAGTGATATTTCCAGCTGTAGATACTCCATTTTACTTCTGATAATAGATTTCTGGTTTGTCTTAATTTATGATAATATATCACTTTAAGAGTTGTAGCAGGAATTAATTCTGGGAGCAAATTAATTTGCTGATGGAACCATGCTCTTCTCAAAATAAAAACAAAAGATATAACAGTCACCCATAAAATCTAATTTGCTAAATGTTCACAGCCTGCAAGATTATAATTGTTATTAGCTAAGAGGCATTACATCATTTTGTTTAGAAACACAGGCATGCGTTTTAAAAGCAGATTTGAATTGCAGCTGAGCACCTGCACTGCTCTCTTTCACCATGGGTACCCCATGAACTCAGGGTATGGTTACACTTACAAGATTATAGCGCTATTGGTTATAGTGGTCCCCTTATACAGTAATATGTATAGCGCTATTGTATGTCCACACTCAGATGCGCCAGTGGTATAGCATGGCCACATTTGAGGCACTTAATGTGGCATTAAGAGCACCGCATTAGGGCAGGTATCCCAGCATTCAGCTGGGTGCAACGTGCTTTTTAAACTAGGGGGGTGAGGGGGGACGCATTGTGTGTATGCGGAGGGAGAGAGACAGTGGTTTTTCCGTTCTTCTGAAAGCCTGTCAGCGAGCCTCCGTTCACAGAGGGCTTTGTTTTCACACAGGCTCCTTCCTTAAACATTTGCATTGCTTATCTGCCAAGTTAAGAGAGAAACTCTAAAGAGGCGCTTCCGCATTCCTCCAGCCGAGTTCAAAAGAAAGGGAAGAGACGTCAATTGCCTTAAATGGCTCTAGGCATCTCCAGAGATCACTTGTAACGCAGTGGGTGTCCACATTCTTGCTGTAGCGCTACAGCAGCTGCGCTACAGCCCTTATTCCCCATGCGGAGGTGGATTACCAGGAGCGCTATAACTCCATGGTTATAGTGCTCTACGTGCCTTGCCAATGTGGACGGGGAGGAGGTTATAGCGCTCGTGGGGGCTTTATAGCGCTATAAAGTGCCAGTGTAACCAAGCCCTCAGTTTCTGAGCCACTCAGGCCTCTCCCCATTAGGGTAGATTTTGCATTTATTCTCTTAAGGGGTTGATTGTGCAGCAATAAAAATCATTACTATTCACTTCAATGAGTGCAGGATTAAGTCCTCAAGTGCATTGAAAAGGGTTTCTGGGAGGGCATCTTGCATAATTCTGCAGAAATGCACAGGCTGATTTTTCACTTGTATCAACAGTTGCTGTGTCCCTGTTGTTGCTCCTAGCTTTGTCATTAACAGCAGATTGAATTTAGGAAAACTGGTCAGTTTCACTTTTGCTATTCAGATCTTGTCGGGGAGCAATTCCACTTTAAATAATCATATTAGTTTCAGGCTGCTGTTACTGCTGCTTGGGAAAGTTACTAGCAACAGCTGTAACAAATGTAGACATTGTCATTACTGAGATGGGAAGAGGATAAAACATTAAAAAGACGGGACTTGGGAGGAGTACATTAGCAAACAACATCTCCAATCATAACAGCTAGGCAGCTCTGGAGGAGGGGGAAAAAGGTAAAACTTTGTCCTTCCAGCAATTAGAGTGATGTGATGTTTTATGTTTATAAGAGAGTTACTAGCCAGAGGCTGACATGAATGATAGAACTTAAGTCTAGGGATGTTGTGGGGAGTTGACCCAAGGGAGGACAATCTGATTTAGAACTGCCTGCCATCATTCTCGCACATCTGATTCTATCTCTGTGAGTGAGTCTGTAGAAGTTCTGCCAGCCAACATTGCCTGGGCAGGAGGTGGCAAATCAGCTCACTTAGCAAGTCCCCTTCCTGGTCAATGCTGCTACTTTTAGGGCTGTACTGTTTGGTGGCAGGTTCCCCTATAGAACAGGTGATTGTGAGTACCTAATTATTTTATACCAACACCCCTTGTCCCTAGTGGACTTTCCAACATTGAAACATAAACTATCGGGGTTGGAAGGGACCTCAAGAGGTCATCTAGTCCAACCCTTTTCTCAAAGCAGGACCAGCCTCTAAATCATTCCAGCCAGGGCTTTGTCAAGCCTGACCTTTAAAACCTCTAAGATGGAGATTCCATTGCCTCCCTAGGTAACCCATTCCAGTGCTTCATTATCCTCCTAGTGAAATAGTGTTTCCTAATATCCAACCTAGACCTCCCCCCACTGGAACTTGAGACCACATTACTACTTGTTCTGAGGCCCTGCTCCAAGGTCTGCACAAGCAAAAGCCAGTGCAGATCTTGAATGACTGGGACAGATTCTGATCAGTTGTTCTTGAGTAAATTGACTTCAGTGGAGTTATTTCAGATTTATACTGGTGTAGTCAAGATCAGAATCTGGTCCATCTTACTATAGGGTAGTGTATACCGTATATACTTAGGGTATATACTACACAGGGCTTTAAAAAAAAGTGCATGCACTATTCACCCACAGCAAGTTGAAGCTTTAAATTGTGACTTGGATATATAACCATGCAGCAGTGCTTGCGTTTGTAGAATTGGAAAATAAATTTCTTTTCCATAGACATTCATTTGGAACAGCAATAATGTTTTAGCTTTTACTAATATCAACCCTTCAGGTGTGATTAAGTAGTTCAGCACCAGAACAAATGAAAAATTGAGTGACTTTACTTATTCAAGTTTAATAACTTCTTAATTTAAGAGAGGATATTTATTTTCCCATTAAAATATTGGCATTTTTTTTTATTAGAACACCCTACCTTTTGACAAAGCCAAGGAAAAGCTAGCCTGCTGGTGCTTTGATTCTGTGTTATCCTGCCATGTGAATGACAAGAGCTTTTCAGATGGAGTCTTGCTCTCAAAGAGCAGAATGGTCAAGGTACAGATGAGGAAGATGTTGTGTTCCATTTCCAATGCTTTAGCTCTTTACTGTCCATCTTAGATGTAATCTTAACTAAAGCTATGCATGTGACATTTACTTTTCCTCTGCCCTTCCACTTTAAAAATAGTTGATTTAAAAATATTGTTAATTCTTGAAATATTTGGTGGTGTGTTTTTTTCACAGTTCCATCTTCCAGATCCTCTGATTATGTAGTAATCTCAGCTTTCATTTTAAAAACTGAGTTTCTGGTTCTCATGGAGAAAAGCTTGAAAATGTGACCTCCGTGCACACTAAGGCTTAAAATCCAGGAGATGAAAAATACCCAAACCTCCCCCCACCCCAAAAATGAGTCAGCCCCACCCCCCCAAATATTATGAAATTGATTTAAAAATTACAGGATTTTTTTTTGAACACTTGTGGAAGGCAATATTGCTTTAAAACCTTATGTTACTCTGAACAGCTAGAACAATCTGTGTGTTCCACAGATTTAATATAGAGTACATCATAGAAAAAACTAGACTTTTTCCATAAAAATCTCCACATTGGCTCCATCTAGAAGCTGTAGGTAACAATAACAAAAAAAACCCCACTATTAATATAGCAAATATATTTAAAGGATTCATGGGGAATCCAGGGAAGTTCAGTATTTTCCTAACCACATGTCATTTTTGCTAAAAACCCTACACTGTTTTGTATTTTCTTCTTGTTCTGCATGACAGCTGTGTCTTCCTGAAGTAGGCAGATCACAGCAATCTGCAATTTTCATAAACTTCATTTACAGGTATACAATAGCTAGTCATTACCTCTAGGTTAGAGGATAATTCCAAGAGTTTAATTAGTTAGAAAGCAAAATGTGTGAAAACTAGTTTATACCAAAAAAAACCCCCTGTAATGAAATTGCACCCACTTGTTTAATAATTGATTGTACTAATTTTAAAATGTAGTTCATAACTAAATCTGACATATAGAACAGCACACTGTGCAAAGACATTGATGTATGATTGTTTTGTGATTACTTCCCAAGGTCTGAGATTTGTTTCTCTCCAAGGACCCTTCTTAGGAAGGGAGGAGGGTAGTGCTTTATGCTAAGGATAAAGCAAAATTGTCTTTACAAGACTGTTTCAGTGACTCTTTGCACCTTGCATATACATGTTTAATTTTCTTTCTTGCCAGAGAGATCATTTAGAATTTAGAGATTTTTTGAAAGGGAATTCTGAGTAGAACAACTTTTCTTTAAGTTTGTTTCAAAAAATTTTGTTGGCTGTGAAAATTGAAAAATTGTGATTCCTAAGATTTTTACAAGTCAGACCACTCATAAAAAGTTTGCTTCAGAAGTACAGAATGAATTAAACGATGGGTGAATCTGTAAATTTGGAGGCCTAGATTCAGATTACATCTAGGATACCTTTTGCCATGGTAAGGACATGAAGTTGTAAAAAGGATTCCAAAATCCTGTCTGTTGGGGAGCTGTAGGTAACTAATGCAGGTCAAACTGCAGGCCAGCAAAAGGGCATAAGAAGAGATTACACTGATTCAACACATACCTTGCCACTTATGAAAATCTGCCCTCCTCAGCAAAAACCTTGAGAGATGTCAGTTGGTTCTTCTGGCATAAATGCCCCTTCTCTACACCATTTTCAATGACTCGAGCCCCCAAGTTTGGACACAAGCCCTGATATTGTCATAGGATACATATAGCTGAACCCATGTGGCTGCGTGAACTCTATTAAATTCAGTGGTGCCCTTTTATGGGCACAAATGCCCGTGGGAAGGGATCAGATTATAGACTCTAGGCCTTACTGAGCACTAAGGACTTGGGCCCAGATTCCCAAAAGTATTTTGGAAATCAGTGGGAATTGAGTGCCTAAACACTTTTGAGGATCTGGGCCTTGGAGCTTTCATTTTCTTTAAGAACAATTATACCTCTTTTAATATAAGATTTAATACAAATTCTCTACAACCTGCATATCAACTAACTTGGTGAACATTTCTATATGCAGTTAAATATAAATCATCAATTAAATGATGTAAAATATTTGCATAATAAACTACAATGTAATAGACTAAATATTAGGGTCCCTTACTCTTGTAATTTTTTTTTTTAGTTCTGGTTCTTGAAGGCCAGTTTTTCCCTGCACATTTCACCTTGTTAGCGCAGAAAATACGGTTTGATCTCACTAGTTAGCCAATGTACAGGTTACTGCTTGTTTTGTTGTTGTGGCATTGAAAGAAAATTCTAATACTCGTATTAGTGCAGCTAAGTAAAAGGGAAACAATCCTTCTGAGAACCTGTCAGGTTTCATGCTCATCACAAACCAGCTGGTGCTTAAAATTAATTGCAAATGGTTACCTAGGTAACACTAAATCATGCTTGAAAGTTTCAATATTGTTTATCCTTACAAGTTTCCACAGCAATTTCAATCACATGGGTACAAAATTGTGGACCTGAGGTTTAGTGAAGAAAGCAATAATCAGGACCCTTTTTGTCTGCACCTTCCACAAGTGCATTTGTCTCTTGTTGCTGTTTTAAAAACATTTTGAACTGTGGATATATACCTTAAAAAGGGTATTCATTAAATTCCTGCTGTTCACATCCAATGCCTGCTGTTCAAATCATGGATTCTTAGATCACTAAGTTTGATATTGATTTCATATGTTCAATTAAAAGGATACAACAACAAAACTGTCTTGAAAAGAGAGAATGACTGTTTTGACATTATTTATAACTGTAGAGGCATTTCACTACCGGCAATCATAACAGCCAACTCCCAACTGCTCTGCTTCTATCAACCTTGCATCGGGCAGTGCCAAAGGAATCTTTTGTAATAGTCAATTACTTGCACTTGGAAGAGAAATTCTGTTTGGAGTAGAGCTTGGTTTTTTAGTACATGGGTTTGCTAATTGTCTTTTTTTCTAAATTCTGGAGCTTGGTCTTTTTGTGCACTTTGGCCCCAGAAGTAGGTTCTAAATGCTATAGTGATGGGTACTAAGCAGAGTCCCTTTTATTCTGGAGCTGTGGAATTTGCAATACAATTCACCCCTAGCCAGAGAGATGGGCTCTGGAATCTCTGCTCTCATTAAAAAAGATAATTCCATTCCCAGCCCTTATGGTTCTGCAGAAAACCTCGTACACATTCACTGAGTGTGAATCGATGCCACTCTCTACCTGGAAGGAGCTGAAACGGTGGTTCTGAGAAGTATGAACTGTCTCAGGCATCTCGCTCACGGCTACATGAATTCTGCCATTCCACAGTCATGGGATTTGGCACCTTCCCAAGATACAACAGAACTCAGCATTTCTGGTGAAGAATTCATTAATTTGCTGCAGCCAGGCACCTGGCATTTTGTTTTCTTTCTCCCTGCTCCAGTGGGACCTTCATGCAGCTGCCTCTTGCTTTGCACCGTTCTCCACAGGAGGAATTAAATTGGATTACACTGCATGCTCCCTGCACTGTTCTATAGACTAAAACAGCTGAGGTTCAGGGATCTGAAAGACGAACCACTGAAGCAGATTACAAGCTCCTCCCTACTGCCCCTGACACACTTGGACAGGGAAATGGAAGTGGGAGAGTAGATGCTGAGCTGAGCTGCACAGCAACCTTGGGACTGTAGAGCCAGCTGGAGAACACAGTGAAAAGCCCATTGTTAAAAATAATGATTGCTGAAAATACACATGTACAAATTGTTCATCAACAAGCATTTTCAGCAATAATCCGGAGCTGTGTGTGTTTAGGAGGGGAGAAGAGATGACATGCAATTAACCTTGCCTTAACATTTAGGGGTGGTTGCTGTGAAATTTGGTTCTATTTTGGCAAAATGTACACAGGGCTCTGATGAGAGGACACTCCAGGTCTCAGAAAGAACAGGCATACTTGTGGCACCTTAGAGACTAACACATTTATTTAAGCATAAGCTTTCATGGGCTATAGACCACTTCCTCGGATGTATAGAATGGAACATACAGTAGGAAGTTACACACAGACACACACAATATGAAAAGGTGCCAGGTCTCAGAGTTACCCTACCCTGACCCCCCTATACATGGCTAAATCCTGAAACTCCAAATGGGAGAGGCTTCTGGGAAATAATTATTGAGAATTTAAGACTTGGTGTCAGTCCCAGGATATTAGAGAGACATGAGGGGTGAGTATCTTTTATTGGACCAATCTCTGTTGGTGAGAGAGAGAGTTCTCTTCTTCAGCATGCAGTAGTAACGTTACTCAAATACCTCTGTTTTTGTATATCACAGCAGAGGTTTCAATATATTACTTACACGGCCAACATCATGGCATGGATTTAAAAAAAAGTCAAAATAAACTTGGAATGCTTTATAGTGAATCAGAAAGTATAGGCCTAATTACAATCAGCTCAGGGAGCACTGAGCATGCACCAGCCCTAGTCTGCATGGCCTCAGCAGGAATTTCCCTGCAATTGTTCCTCTTGGCTGCTAGCTGGGTTACTGGAAATGAGAGCAGAGACTCCCTCACTTCTGTTCTCAGTAATTCTGTAAAGGAAAAAGCTGCCTGACTTGAATACAGAGGTGTGAAAATCAGAAGGGTATACTGGGGAGGAGGAAAAGAAGCAAGATGGACAAAGACTGAAGGGTGGGGGGGAAGGGAAAGAAAACAGAGTTGTGGGCAGATGAGCATGTAATCACTGCAGAACTAGGGTGACCAAACAGCAAGTGTGAAAAATCGGGACGGAGGTGGGGTGTAATGGAAGCCTATATAAGAAAAAGACCCCCAACATTGGGATTGTCCCTATAAAATTGGGACATTTGGTCACCCTGTACAGAACACTCCCCAGAAGAGAAGGGGAGTTGGCTTTGGATAAGGGTCTTCGGTTTGAAATTAAAGAAACTTTACTTCCCATAATCTCCTCATCTTTAGTTAGCTTAAAACAGCTTCCAAAACTCAGTTAAAGCATTTGCCCTTTAATTATAATTATTTGTGCTATTACAATGCTCATGAATAAGAACCGCGACTAAACCCAAGTCGCCTTTTCCATACAGTTTTGATGCTAAACCATGTTAATCCTGATCAACTGTACTTTTATTTCAGCAAGAGGTTTCTTCTGAGGAGAAACCACCATCAAGCTAAAATGATTATTAAGGCCAGGTCTATACTATGACCTATATTGATATAACTACGTCACTCAGGGGTGTGAAAAATCCACACCCTGGAAAGATGTAGTTTTACCAACCTTTCCCACCCGCCACACACATGCAGACAGCACTGCCCTGATGGGAAAGCTCTCCTGTTTGGTGTCAGAACATCTTCACTACAGTACTGAAGGTAAGCCCTAAGATCTAGGATGAGCCATCCAAGTTCATTTCCATTGGTAACCTAAGCTACAGCTTGGACTCAGGTCTGCAGAAATTACGGGTTAATACTGTAATACCACCATTCCACTTGGCTTTCAAGTTTGTTTTTCTTAATCTCATGCTGTATTGTATGAGTATATGTCCTCTATGTGTGCTGCTTGTCAGATAAACGAGGTTGCTATAGCAATTGCTTTTAAAAAAATGAATTGTGAGAAATTCTTTGGGCTAAAATGCTGATAAATGACCAATCCTTAATAGAAAACTGCCCAACAGTATTAGGGCTAATTTATGTCCAATCTTTCTTGAATTCTATGGGAACCGTTTGGGGAAAAGGATTCCATACACTGTACTTCATGAAAAGAGCTCTTTTCTCCTATCAACTCTTCCTGTTTTGCACCTCTTTGGGGTAGGCGTGGGTGGAGAGAGGGAAATACAACAGTGAAAACCATCTGTTGTAATGTCTGACTGTGTTTCCATCCAGAATCTTCAAGAGCTTTACTACAGTAGAGATAATTATCCTATATTACAGAAAGGGAAAATGGGCAGGCAGAGGGGTTAAGTGATTCAAACAAAGTCACACACAGTCATTGTCAAAGCTGGGAGAGAACCAACACCTGCTGATTGTGCTCTAGCACTATGCAAATTCTTCCTCCAATAGAGAAAAAATATATATTTGACACCTTACAAAAAACACATTTCCCCATATTACTTTAGGTAATGAATAGCTGAACATGTAATACAAATCAAATATGAAACACATATGGACAAACATCTGTCTTTTCCTGACTTAAGCTCTCTATATACGACTTTGGAAGGCTTAAGCCTTGCAGGATAAATAGTCTCACAAATGTGTCTCACTCCCAAAATAAAAAACAAGCCCCTTTGGAGCATTTGCACATCTTGGGCAGTGCTTCCCCAGCCCACATACTATTGCCACCTGATTGAACACAATACCTCAGTGTCCACCTGCCCCACTATTACCCAAGATGTGCAAATGCTCCAACTGAGGTTGTTTGTTTATTTTGGGTGTGGGAGACATTTATGACTGCAGTCCCAGTTAGCCTCCTGGGATGATTTCAGAATCCTACGGTTTTAAAATAAATTAACCAAGTCTCCAACAAAGTTTCTGCTATATCAGAAGAAGAAAAGGAAGATGAAGATGGGACTAAACTAAGAGCCAGTGACACAGAAGGCAGCACCAGCCTCCCCTTGGAGAACCCTACGGCTTTAAAGTATTTCCAACAGCAAAAGTAATCCCATGGAACCTTATGACTCAAACTAGCTTCCTTGCCACAAGTAGAATTAATATTTAGAGGTTATTAAAATCAGCTTGAAAGGAATAGTTGTCAGTAACAGTATCTCCTCATAAGGTCATTGTGGTTTTGCCCAAGTATTTGTAACTGCAATATGAACACAATTAATTCCAGAGCCACATGTATCTTCAGATCTCTAATTCCAGGAATTGGAAGCTTAATGGAAATACTTAGAAAGGATAACAATAATAATATGCAGCTCTCATATAGCTTTCATCTGTAGATATCAAGGCACTTTACACACAAGGTCTGGATCATCATCATTTTACAGATGGGGAAACTGAGGCACAAAGAGGTGAAGTGACTTGCCCAAGGTGACCCTGCAACCCAGTTCCAGAGCAAGGGATAGAATCCTAGTCCCCTAAATACATTACCAGTGCTCTATCCACTAGGCCGTGTTGCTGATAGACAAACTACTTCATACATTTAAAAACCACATCATAGACAAATCTAAGCAATTCCTGCCCACCTCTAAACCACAGTCCTGAGTGCCCAGGAACTATGGCACAAGTGAATAAGTTATAGGAATTAATGGCAATCGTTGCTATACCTTCCTAGTCCCAATGGTTTCCTTCATTGATGACTGGCAAAGCTGGGTAATCAGAGTATGCTTCGGTCTAGCTGCACTCTAACAGAGAGCTTGCATGTGTCTAGCTGCATCTTTCTACTTCTTATACTGCACTCATCACTATAATATGTTAGCATAATTTTAGTGGATTTACAATTTCCCTTTTTTCTCCTCTTTCAGCCTTTAGACAACGCTGCACCAGTGTCTGCCAGAGTATGATGCCACATGATGGGCCAACAGTAGAACTACAGTGCCTATACTATGGGAGACCAGGACACTTCACATCGGGCTGCCCTGCTAAAGTCCAATCTGCACCCAGGTCAGGGAATACTAAACCTCAACCCCTCTAGGGGTTCTGGGGTGGAGTGGCAGTGGTACTCTTCACCCCTCATTGGTATCAAGCATCAGTACCTGTCTGCTGGTACCTACGTGAGAACTGAGCGGATCCCATCACATTTCCAGCTCCCTCTGCAAATCTGATACCCTCCATCTCTGAGGTCCACCTGTAGAGACTGGTGGTTTGGGTTCTTAGGCAACTGTATGGATCAAGACTTTGCATAAGTACATCAGATCCCCATCCAAAGCAAGGACATCCCAGACCTGATGGAGCCTATTGGTGGCTTGCTCCTTTCCATCAGAGCTGGTTACCCATCAGGCTGCACCCTGGTGGTTGTGACTCTTCAAGGTCACCAAGAAATTCTGCACTTTGGACTTAAATGAGCACCACACTTTTCAGCACTTCTCAGCATACTCTGGCTCAGTACCCACAACCCATGCATTAAGGGGTGGGCAGGTGCAATACAGTTCAGCTCCCTACTTGCTGATAATTCTGCTTCCTGAAATCTGACTTTGGGGATTACAGAGTAGGAGCCCTTTATGGTTCAACTTGCCTTCCTCATGATTCTGAATCTGAACAGGTTAACTGCCAGGGAATCTTGTTATATTCTGTGGTCTGATTCACGTCCTCCATGTTATTTCTTAAATACAAGGATTTTGTCAATGTGTTTGAGAAAAAGAACACAAGACACTCTGCCACTCCATCACAGCTATGACTGTCACATGATCCTTTAGCCCTGAGCAGAAGTCCCTTTTGGCCGCATTTACTCCCTTTTGGAGCCTGAACTTGAGGTTCTCTGTGACTACCTCCAGGAAAATCTACAAAAGGGATTATCTGTCCTTCCACTTCTCCAGCTGGGTGCAAATTTTCTTTGTAAAGAAAAAGGTGGATCGCTAGGACCCTATATTGACTATCAGATGGTAAACAAGTAATGATTCGACACAGATACCTTCTCCTTCTCATTAATGAGCTTTTCAAAAAAAAAATTGCTCTGCGATGGTTTTTCCCTAAGATAAACTTTCAAGGGACCTAAACTTGGTCCATATTAGAGAGGCAAATGAGTAGACCACCTTACATACATGTATGAATACTGCTCTTGCTGTTCAGCCTGTGCAATACCCCAACAACATTCCAGCACCTTATAAACAATCTCTTGAGAGATATGTTAGACTGCTAAGTAGTCATTTATCTGGACAACGTCCTCATCTTTTCTGACAATTATGCTTCTCATGATCAGAATGTCTGCAGTGTCCTAGAAAAATTTCACTAACACCATCTGTATGCAAAGTCTGAAAAACGCAAGTTTGGGCAGGATCTAATAGAATTCCTTACTTACATTATCCCCTTCTAAGGGACTAACCATGGACCCAAGCAAGGTGGCAGCCATCTCTGACTGGGCTGCACCAAAGGACACTTGTGGTATCAAACAGTTCCCTAATGTCTACCTGCTAGGTTGGGATCGGGGTCGTCAGTACATTTAAACATTTTAATGGCAAATGCATTCACACACATGTGTCCACAGTTCCTTCTCTTGCATTGGGCTCGCTCATGCTCATATGCCAGGATTGACTGGACTGAGGTGGAGTCTCAAACAAATCCTGACTCACAGCATAGCTGGATCCCGGGCCATATGTCCCCCATGCTGCTACTCCATTTCCTCCTCCTCACTGTTCATGGCCGGGATCTGCTTGTAGGTTCCTCATAGGTATCCACAGTACTCTGCACGCTGTTGGTGGGGTCGCACCAATTATGGAATGCCACACATTGTAAAAGTGGCAGGTCTGCAGCTCAGTACTGGATTGACTGTTAGCCTCCTCGTTCTTCTGGTATGCTAGCTGCAGGTCTTTTACTTTCACATGACACTGCTGCTGATCCCCTTTATAGACTTCACTGGGAACCCCCATGCAATCTGCTTGTAGATGCTGACATAGCTTCAACTGCTTTGAAGATGTGCTTGCACAGGCCCAGGAGATCCAATATATCCTGTCAACTCCAGACAGGAGCACATTTGAAGCATGTAGCCTGCATGGTCAGTTGGGCAGTTGCACACAAGGGAGAGCTGCTACGTGTGCTCACCAAAAAGGGCAGTCAGGAAAAGGCATTGCAAAAATTTGCAGGGTTTTTAAGGAGGGAAATTGGCTTCTGGTCTATGTGATCCCTGGGCAGTAGAGTTCACAATTGTGACCCCAGCAGTCAGTGTCAGGCGTTGTGAAACAGCTGTTGGAGGACTGTTAGGGTTGACATAGGTCATGAAGTGTCTACACCCACACTGCATCGACCTCAGTATGACTCATGACTCAACGCTGTTTGGGTAAGTGGTGTAACTGCATCATCATAACAAAGTGCTTACACTGCAAGGCGACAAATTTAAGCATAAACACGTGCACAACTAGGTAAACGCAAGGCAACTTATTTCAACCTAAACTTTGTTGTGTAGACAAGGCCTAAGACACATGAAATCAGTGGCCATGTTTGCAGATGTTATCCACAGTTATTGGAGTTTTTTTAATGCAGATTTGTTATTCACACAATAGTTCACACAACAATATGTATGGGGAAAAATCCTGAGCTAATGGATTCTTTACAAACTTTTCACTTCACCTACAACTGGACTTATTTATATGGTATAATTGGTCACTCAAGTCTCATAGCTTTGTTATTCCTCCCTGATTAGTTGATCAGCTTTTAAAATAAAATAATGAGTGAATGGGAGAGAAACGGCAAGTCCTTTCGTTTGTGCCTGGATACCCATGTACTCGTGTAACTGTGAGTGCAATCGTCACTATACAACTATTCATGAGAACAAAATGTGTGTTCACAAAAATATTCAAACACAACAATGTTCATAAATATTCTTCATGCAATATTTCAACACTGACAGATGCCTTGCTTCACTCAGACAATCAAAGAATCTAATGACATCATCTGAAAAATATTTTAGACAGTGTTTCTGAAAAATGGTGCAATCTTTTGCTTATCTATTGTACTGTTTTAAGACCAAAGAAGAAAGGTTAATATTAAAATTTACCACTTACTATACCCAAGCAAAAAAACTCGTTTCTCTTCTCTAGTCTTAAAAGAAAAAAGAGAAAGGAGAAAGTAAACTATTTGTCAACAAGCAGATAATTTTAAGCCATTACAATTTAGAGAATAAGAACAGCTTTATCTACATTTTAAGTAGCCACCTTCAGGTAACACACATAATTTATGAATGGCTGTAGCTCTAGAAATGTCTACGACAGCCACAGATTTCCATTACTGTAAAGAAGTTAACTAAGGGGATTTAAAATGTCACTCCATAATCAAAAACTGAATAAACCCCCTAATTTCTATTATGAGTATTTATACATTTTGAGATGAAGTTACTATACAATGGGAATTCAGAAAGTAATTTTTTCCCATACATTTACACTCAAGGCCAAACAGTTTGTACCTGCTGGTTTGCTTTCTCGACAGAGAATTACTTGAAAGTTTTTGCATTCTCCCCCAGGGGTGAAATACAATAGGAATCCATGCAGAACATCAATTTTCTTTACTTCTGTAATGTTTACAACTTCCCTGTAGTATTTATCAAGAAATATACAACTCCCTATAGTTAGAGCCATGCAGGCTAACAGTAGGAATTCTTGGTGTTGATGGAGCTATTGATCATACAAACATTAAAATTATGTCTCCTGTAGTAAATGCCAATGAAAGAGAAGTACATTAATCAGGAAATCAATATGCTTGTCAATAGAAAGGCTAAGTTTGACAATGTAATGCAGTTGGCAGACCTAGTGGATGGTGGACCAGAAGGTATGAAACCCAGGTAGTGACCTATTTGTTTGACTTCTGGCTGTGTTAAAACACTCTATAAAGAAATAGAATGTGGAGAAATAAAAAACAGGAAGCTAAGGAGTTAGCTGTTTCATTTGTTTCACAAGAGCAAACTCTGAATTATTGCTGCAGTGACCTTTAGTTGAGCAATTAAAAAAATCCCATGAACTTCTGGCTTGTATTTTCTAATACAACTTTGTTAATTGCCCTGAATGAAGGGAAACTGCTGGTAGAAATAAGAAATCTAAAGTATTTGGATGTTTTTAAAAACTGAATAACTATTCTTGTTATTTCATCTCCAAAAAAAAAACCCCTCCAGATATTAACTTTTTTGTGGTAAGCTTGCTACAGATGGTTTGTATTTTGTAATGTGCTTTCAAGGGTTGAATTGTTCATGTAAGTAAAAAGTTAAGCACATTCTTGAGTTTTTGCATGGTCTGTGCCTTGGCTGAAATATCTGGGCAGCAGTATCTCCACATACAGATGGTGTTTTTGTTTTTGTTTTTTTAAACATCTTTAACATTTTGTCAGGTTAAATAGTTGAGTCCATCTATGTGAATCCCCTCTGGAGAAAGTCAGATTCTATTTCAATTATATATGGGAAATATAGACTTTTGTTTGCTTCAAAAACTGTTCTTGCTATCTCTTATGGTATCTATGAATTTGCAGTACATACGGATCACACTCTCTCTATCACACAAGAACACATACCATTTCCCAGAGCATGATTTCTAATGCCTTAGAGGCATTCTGGTATAGGATATTTGCAGCAAGAAGTGATGAGGAAATTCTGGAACTCTTGTTCCACTAGCACATCTGTTACTCACTTATAATAAATACAGATAGAACATACATGTCACAATTTGCCAATATTTTTTAAAAAGTCATGACAGAGTTGAATGACATCAAGGAGCAGTTGTCACTTCATCCTATACCTCCACTAAATGCACTGATAAAATAAGACCAAAAGATGAATAGAATTAAAAAGTAGCAGCTGCTGTGACTGCTTCTGTCCATCCAATTCCAGATCAATCACTAATCTTCTGTAAGGAGATTGCTCATTCTTGGGGTGGGGGGAGGGAGGGAAGAAGGAAGAAGGAGACTGCTCATTGATTAGCTATACAGCGTCAGCTACTGTCTATGTGATAAAGGCATATTTTATATCAGTGGTTCCCAAACTGGGGTTCATGGGAAAAAAATATCCTAATGGCAGACAGAACTGTCCCTAGCGACCTTGGGCAGCACTGGGCCAGCAGCCCAGGGTCCCTGGACTTCCAAGATCTAAGCAGATCAAAGCAAACATATTTATCACACTGAGGAGATTTAAACTTCAAGACTTCTTATAAGAACTGGAGAGAGAGGTGGATATTTTTGCTGTTTTTAAAATTAATTAGGCAGCTACTATTGTTTTTAAAATTATAATTTTAAAAACAATAGTAGCTGCCTAATTAATTTTAAAATTAAAAAGAAGAATGAGGTTAAGCTTTATTGTAACATGCATTGTTTGCCTTGGACTGCTCAAGACCTGAATGCTTGTGTAGGAGGAACTCTTTGAGCTGGCTTCTTAAATACCTTCATGCTGTTTCACAGCTGATGCTCCTTGATGAAACATAGGAGCCTTGTCTAATAACAGGCATATTCAAAGTGATACAAGCTATGAAAGTGAGATCTTGGAAGAGTGTTGCCATTTTCAGAATGTAATAAAAATACTGTAATGATAAATAATTAATAATAGTGTGTAATAAGCATGTCATAAAAACAAATTTTCTATTTCCAAGATCACTGCTTTTCTAATTTAAATATTCATTTTTAGGAGGGGTTTCACAAGACTTGAAATTTTAGTGAAAGGGGTTCACAGGTTGTTAAAGATTGGGAACCACGGTTTTGTATATTTATATAATAATACAAACACATGTCACATGAACCATCTGCTGTGCACATCACGTCATGTACCTGAGGGGCATTAAAGAAAAAAATCCTTAAGCCACTTAAGACATCTATAATCAAAACATGCAAATTAATGGGAAAATGCCCTATGTACTTACCAGGGAACTTAATATAATTCATTTTAAAATATGCTGAGGTCTTGCAATGCTTCTGTCCAATACAGACATATAGTAACATCAGTTTAAAGGTATGTCAAATGTATAGCACACATTAGTTATTTTTTAAATATATCTTGTAAAAGTGAGGGAGAGAGAGACCGGAGTGTTGGAACAATGTGTATAGTGGTGGCTCTAAGAGCCATTGAACTAAACTGCAAACCCTGTGCCTGAAAGGAAACCATTTCAAGCCAGGGTGTGTGGCGGTTCCAGCACCTCTGTGAGAGACTTCAGCAAGGAACAATTTTTAATTGTTTAGAGGTTTTGTTTATAATTAGAAATTGAGGTGCAAAATGGCAAATGAAAGAGTTCTTGCTAATGCTGCTCAGCATTTTAAAAGTGGAGGTTAATTTTTCATTAATTATGTGTGCAAGCTTTAATTATGCCCACATTTGTATTTGTAAGTGGATGCTTCCCCACTGCCCATTTTCTGCAAGTCCCCTCTTGCTTGCATGCATATGAAATTTTGTAGGCACAAATAAATCCAGCTAACAAAAAATAAATAAATAATGGAAAGTCCATTTTCAGATTTCCATTCAGAGGTTTTTTTGAAAATTTGGTCCTTCATGTTCAATTCATATTGTCCATTTAAGTTTGAACTAAACACAGCAATTTGGCATTATACAAATAGCCATGAGATATTCCAATATAGGATGAATCCAGTACATTATTGGCAATTGATGTGTAGTGATGGTGCATGGATTCAAAAAACCTATAAGTCTGCCATGCTTCCTAAAATGATAGGATAGCACATCACTGGAATTATGATCTTATAAACAAAGTGGTGAAAGCCATTTTCTTCTTCTCTCTAAAACAATTAAAAGACATAGTTTTTCACTCACTGTTCTCATTTTATCTCTTTTCCTCATCTCTGTTCTCCTTGTGCATTATAGCATGGTGGTAAACATTAATGAAGCAATAATTGGTGAAAGCTATTTTTAGGGCAATTGTGTTCAATTATTTATGAGCTTATAAAAACATCCTTAAGTACCAAAAATGCATTGCTTAAATGTTATGATACTCCCAAATTGTTTTGGAGAAAAGTCTGGAGAGGATTCAAGCAATCCCACTAAAACAATAACTTCAAAGTCAAATGCCTGATTCAGCAATAGACTGTGACCTTGTAAAAGAAATAAAGTTTGGAGTGTTTTCTCTTTTGGTGCAAATAGTTTTCAGCATAAAAGGGATTGACCTTGTAGCCTGATTTGATTAGCAAGTCATGCTGGTGATCTCCACTGTTCTGCTGGAATACAAAACACCATTCAGTGACACTAGTGAATGTTGACCATTGTGATGACTTCTCTCCAGTTTTATTTACTTTTCAGCGCTGGGAGATGAGGACATGAAGCTGTTCCTAGCCTCGCTGTGCATCCTTCCTGAGCAAGCTCCTCCACTTTAATCTGTGATAATTTTCCTCTATTTTAAAATATCTTTTCACTCATCACAAGGCAGATTCTGTCATTACATACACCTTTGGAAGGTGAGAGACAATACATACTGTGACTGTGGAAAAGAGTTGCAAACTATGAATGGTATTATAAATCAGTGGTCACATTGATAATTTTCTAGTGACATCTCAGGCTTCCACCAAGCTTCTTCTAAAGCTATCAACTGGCTCGCTAATCTGGATTTTGCTTTTTGAACATTGTTAATCAATCACGTTCTTGTGCCAGAAGTGAGAAGATGACTCATACTCCAACATAAATATCTATCTCAGGAACTTATAGAGCAGCTAGCATCAGAGTATCTAGGTACTTATACATAGAGAGAGACAGTGCTTTATATCAACTATGCTAGTTCTTTATTGGTTATTTCTTTCTCCTCTACACCATCTGATTATTGTAGAACTGGTTTTTTATGTCACATTAAAAAACTCTTCAGCTACACTGGAAGTCAGTTCAGAGACTGTCAGTCTGAGAACCGAGATTATAATTTTATTCTTTTAATCATTATTATGTTATTATAAGCATACTTGGCTCCTCTCACTGTGGTATTTGGGCACATTACAAAGATTAAGTTGAGACACTGAGGTTCACAATGAGATCAAGCACTCTGCTGCAGTGCAGCTTTAGCTGGCAGCTAGGAAATCAAGATTTCATCTGTTGTGAAGGTTTGGTCAGAGAGATCAGTCCTACCACTCTCTTAGTTAATTAATGCCAAGTTAATGCACAATCCTATGTGCACAGGGAGCAAATTTCAGAGATGCAGGTTTACTATTAAGAAAGCAGCCAATCGTTTCACTAAAGCACTTGCCTTAAAGAAAAAAAAGTCCTTGCTCTTTATAGACTATTATCTATATAGTGGTCACCATAAAGTAGTCAGCATCTACCCACACATACCACACCTGAATGACCATAAATCTGAGCCCCATCAGGAGTAAACATAATGCCTAACCATTTAACTTAGCTTTCCCACAGCAGCAACTCCTCCTTCTAACTAAGGGCTTGGTTACACTGGCACTTTATAGCGCTATAAAGCCCACACGAGCGCTATAACCTCCTCCCCATCCACACTGGCAAGGCACGTAGAGCGCTATAACCGCTGAGTTATAGCGCTATTGTTAATCCACCTCCGCATGGGGAATAAGGGCTGTAGCGCAGCTGCTGTAGCACCACAGCAAGAATGTGGACACCCACTGCGCATTAATTGGCCTCCAGCCTGTCTCATAATTCCCGTTCGAGCCACTCTGGTCATCACTTGCAAACTCTTTTGTCCTGTCCTCAGGTGACCACGTCAGACCCGCCCTTTAAAGTTCCAGGGAAATTTGAAAATCCCCTTCCTGTTTGCTCCAGCCAAGCGTGGCGTGCTCTCAGGGAATCCTTGTAGGTGATCATTCTCATTGATCTGATTGATTGCGTGGCATGGTCTCAGGGAATCGTTGCAGGTGATCATTCTGATTGATCATCATGACTCCACATGCCATGCCTCCTCACAATAGGCGATCCCCAGCATGGAGCAATAGCGAGGTGCTGGACCTCATCAGCTGTTGGGGGGAAGAGGCTGTTCAGTCTCAGCTGCGGTCTAGCCACAGGAATTTTGATACCTATGGGCAGATATCACGGGCCTTGGCAGAAAGAGGCCATGAGCGGGACACTCTGCAGTGCTGTGTTAAGGTAAAGGAGCTTAGGAATGCATATTGCAAAGCCCGCGAGGCAAACGGCCGCTCCGGGGCAGCCCCAGTGACTTGCAGATTTTATAAGGAGCTGCACGCGATACTTGGTGGTGATCCTACGGTCACTCCATCAATCACCATGGACACTTCCCAGCCCCCACCAGTGAAGGGGGGGTGAGGAGGAGGACGAAGACCAGGAGGATGAAGAAGAGGAGGAGGATGAGGACGAGGCGGCAGCGACCCAGGGCACGGAGGAGTCCCTGGACGCATGCAGCCAGGAGCTCTTCTCAACCCAGGAGAGCAGCCAGCCACAGCATCCAGCGGTTGCAGGGGCCAGCTCAGCAGCGGATTGCGGAGGCAAAGCTGCTTTTCTATGAGGAAGGCTGGCAGCTTGGGGTGGAAAGGGATGGGGGGGGCATTCCACCTGGAGCTCTTCTCAAGCCAGGAGGAGGGCAGGGGGGCATGCAGCCAGGAGCTCTCCTCTAAAGCCAGGAGGAGGGCGGCCAGCCACAGCATCCGGCGGTTGCAGGGGCCAGCTCAGCAGCGGATTGCGGAGGTAAAGCTGCTTTTCTATGGGGAAGGCTTGCAGCTTGGGGTGGAAAGGGATGCTTGCATGCTTGCCTACATGTGGAATAGAGCATTGATGTAGTCTATCACCTCGCGGTAATCATCATCAGTAATCTCTTCAAAGGTCTCAATAAGAGTGCTTGCAATGCGCCTGCGCAGGTTTCCCGGGAGAGTCAGCGTGGTCCCCGTCCCGGTCCCGGTCACTAGTCCTCGCCACTGTGCTACAATGGGTGCGGGGAGCATTGCTGCACATAGGCAAGCTGCATATGGCCCTGGGCAGAAGCCTCATCTCATTAAAATCCCTTCCCTTTGTTCCTCAGTGACTCGAAACAACGAGATATCTTCCAGGACAAACACCTACGGAGAATGTTGGGACAGTGTTCACAGTAGGGTTCCTGCCACTTCCTGGCACTCCACCCACCCCGCCACAGCTTTTCAGGGCAGGGAACAAATCCTTCCCCCTGCCTGCTGCTCAGACTGGAGCTCCTGCAACGTACCGGCACTCCCCACCCCCTCCCCTGGCACAGCTTTTCTGGGGCAGGGAAAAAATCATTTCCCTTGCCTCTGGAGTGCACTCACCATGGCAGGGGCTCCGTTGCTGTATCTTTGCTCTCTGCGGGACAGGTAAACGGGGAATGCGGGGGAATCATAGGCATGTCTGCTCTTTACAAGGGAACCACTGTTAAATGTATCTTTTTATTTTAGAAGGGTCGTCCTTCAGCCCTGCGCCATCGCTCTTATCAACAGCTGAGAGGCTGAGGTGACTGAGGAAGCGGCCACGAAGGAGCAAAGAGGATCTTGTACAGCAAGTAATGCAACAGGCTGTAACGGAGAATCGAGTTGCACAGAGGTGGAGGGAGAACGAGAGCAAGTTGAGGGAGAAGGCGCGGAAGAAGAATGCGATTCACCACTGGAAAAGCACCGATAAGCTGCTCTCATTACTGCAGCTTCAATTGCAGACTATGCAGTGGATTGTCACCCTTCAGGAGGAGAAGCACCGCACCCACCACCCCAATTATCATTTGCCCCAAATCCCTTCCCCTTCTGTGCCTCAGTACCCTCCAGGCCACTATCATCAGCCAAATGGTTATCACCATCCACAGCTGCCTCCAACCCCTCTGTCTTCACTGAACAACCCCCAAACCCCGGACCATTATCCACTGCAGTCAACCCCTAATAACATGCCTTACTGCCCTCTGCAAATGGGATTCGGGGGACATGGCCACTGTGAGGGCACTGGAGACTCAGAGACCCGGACATATTCCGATCTCTGACTGACCCCATGCCACCCCCATTGCACCTCCCCCGGCTTCCCCCTCACATGCATCACAATATTTTCTTTCAGCAACCGAAGTACCTGTTCAATAAATGAATTGTCTTCTTAATAAATGGGTTTTTTTTATTAAGTGTACATACATTATTACAGGCTACAGAAAAGCAAATGCCTGTTCCTATTAAAAGAATGCTCCCTCCCTCCCTCCCTCCATCTGCACCTCACTTTAGAACTGGCTTTCAGCCTCAAAATGCTCCCTCAAGGCTTCCCTGATCCTAACAGCCTCGCGCTGGTCCCCTCCAAGAACCCTGCTCTCTGGCTGGGCATATGTGGCCTCCAGGCATTGAACCTCCGAGGACAATGCCTGAGTGAAGCCTTCGCCCTTCCACTCACAAAGATTATGTAGGGCACAGCATGCAGAAATAACCGCGGAGATACTACCCTCAGCCAAGTCTAGCCTCCCATAAAGACAGCGCCAGCGCACCTTGAGACGCCCAAAAGCACACTCCACAGTCATTCGACACTGGCTAAGCCTGTAGTTGAACCTTTCCTGACTGCTGTCCAGGCTCCCCGTGTAGGGTTTCATGAGCCAGGGCATTAAAGGGTAAGCAGGGTCACCAAGAATCACTATGGGCATTTCCACTTCCCCCACGGGGATCCTCTGGTCTGGGAAAAAAGTCCCGGCTTGCAGCTTCATGAACAGGCCAGTGTTGCGGAAGATGCGTGCGTCATGCACCTTTCCAGACCAGCCAGTGTTAATGTCAGTAAAACGCCCATGGTGATCCACAAGCGCCTGGAGAACCATGGAGAAGTACCCCTTTCAGTTAACGTACTCATCACCTAGGTGGGCGGGCGCCAGAATAGGTATATGGGTCCCATCTATCGCCCCTCCACAGTTAGGGAAACCCATTTCTTCAAAGCCAGCCACGATGTCATGCACGTTATCCAGAGTCACGATTTTTCGTAGCAGGATGCGATTAACGGCCCTGCACACTTGCATCAACACAACTCCAACGGTCGACTTTCCAACCCCAAACTGGTTGGCCACTGATCGGTAGCTGTCTGGTGTAGCCAGCTTCCAGATCGCGATAGCCACCCGCTTCTCCACCAGGAGGGCAGCTCTTGGTCTGGTGTCCTTGCGCCGCAGGGCGGGGGCGAGTTGAGCACACAGTCCCATGAAAGTGGCTTTTCTCATTCGAAAGTTTTGCAGCCACTGCTCGTCGTCCCAGACTTGCATGACGATGCGATCCCACCACTCAGTGCTCATTTCCCGTGCCCAGAAGCAGCGTTCAATAGCCGTGAGCATGTCCGTTAATGAGACAAGAAGCTTCGTGTCAAACGCATTCACCGCTTCGATCTCATCTTCAGACTCATCACTGTCATCCTGCATGTCAAGGATTAACTCCACTGCACACAGAGATGTGCTGGCGACAGTCGTCAGCATGTTCCTCAGCAGTTCTGGATTCATTGCAGCACACGACAATGGAAGACGGAGCGTGCCTTGCTGAAACCCTTGAAAGATGGCGCCGGAGGTGGAAGGAAACACAGAAATTGCTGGGATATGCCAAAAAGCATCATGGGTAGTTGAAACAGGATACAGAATGCCCCGCAAGTGACGCCCCCCCACCACAAGGCATTGCGCCAGATCGGGAAGAGGTGTACTGTGGGATACATGCCCTAATGCGCTGCTCTTAATGCCGTATTAAGTGCCGCAAATGTGGCCATGCTATAGCGCTGGAGCATCTCAGTGTGGACATACAATAGCGCTATTCATATTACTGTATAAGGGGACCGCTATAACCAATAGCGTTATAATCTTGTAAGTGTAACCATACCCTAAGGGGCTGGAGGGACAGGAAGAGAGAGGGAAATAGAAAATTGCATTCACTGCCTTACCATGTTTGGATATCACAACAATAAGCTCAATAGATGAGAGAGAGATACCACAATTTTTTTTTCTGATTCTAAGTAGTATCTGCATACAACTGTGTGGTACCTGTTGGTAAATGACAACAACTGATGGTGATCCAATATACCAAACACACATCATCAGGGACAAGGATGGCATTACAGTTAATAAGAGTGATTTTCTCACCTGGAGTTCTGCATCATCATAACCATAGGGGCAGATGATCAAAGGCACAAACAGCAGTTAGGCATCTAACTCCCACAGACTTTGAAAGTCTGTGGGAGTTAGGAACCTATTTGTCATTTCTGCCTTTACCAGTCTTCCCCTGTGATATTTTACAAAACACTATCAGAAGAACACACAATTACAAGCACCCTTCCCCTCACAATCTAATTCTACATGTAGGAGCAGCCTGGAAGAACATACAGTTTGCTTGCAGTGCAAGGCAGACAAATGGGGTATAGAGGCTGACATCATTAGTGAAATGGAAGGGAATAGAGACAGTGTAAATACGATATGGACAGATAAGTAGAGAGAGACAGATTTACACAGGACCTAAAATGAAGAATTGCTTGATTTGGTGGAGATGTGGGAACCAGTGGATTTTTTTTTTTAAAAAAAAGCAGATGGTATGAGGGGTGATAATATTGACAGTAGTGTTTTGTGTGGACTGGAAGGAGCAATGTAGGTGTCAGGTAGGCCAGAGAAAAGGTGGTTACAATAATGAAACTAGGGAGTGAATGAAGTAACTCATCTTGAAATCTTTATACAGTTCTTCTCAGGCAAACTCACAAACAGTGAATTAGATTCAGAAGTTCACCCTACCACTGCAAATCATACATCCGTTATTTTTCCTGGTATGTTATTTACTTGTTATGTGTAATTATATGCACTACTGTCGATACTAGGAGTCCCAGTTATAGACCAAGACCCCATTGTGCTAGGTGCTGTCTAAACATAGAGCAAAGATGGTCCCTGCTCCAAGAAGCTTTCAATCCAGGTATAAAAACAGGGGTAACAGATGGATATGGACTGATGTGGGAGTACAAGGAAACAATGACAGAATACTTCTCATCATGACAGCAGTGGTCTCAGCACACCAGCTGGTTAATATTTTGGGTTAATAAAATACATGTAGCTTGCCAAATATCAATTACTTGGAATCCTATCTTTTGTTCAGAACAAAACAGGATAAATTATATCATTTATGGCATAAGTTCCTTTTTAAAATGGTTCCAACAATGGATTTCCTCATAAATAGAAGTCCTTATACATAAAGTAAACTGAACCATAGCTAAGATTTCCCCTTGATCAAGTCTTAAGACACCTGTAGAACTAAAGATTCCTATTCAGACAAGTTTTTTTTCTCAATAAAAGCATATGTCACTGGAAAGGAAATTTTTATTTGTGACAGTTTCTGGACCCCTTTTTTTCCTATTCAAAAGATGTATGTTTTTCAGGGATAAATTCTACAGCTGCATAACAGCAGCAATTTTTAACTAGTGGCCTGATAATTATTCAAAGAGGAGAGGGGGGAAAAAAAGGACTCAAGACTGCTAATATAGAGAAATAGATTTTTCTTCCCGTTTCTTCATTCCTGAAAGCTTTGGGAGTTTACGGTGGTCCCTTTTCACAAATTAGGCAGTTTGTCACACTGCAGTGTCATTGACAGGTAAGTATAGTAATTACCTGCATAGCATCCACAACTTGCAGAAGAAAGTCTTGACTGGTAACAATTGCTATTTCTGTTTATTTGTTTCTTGTGAAATAGGTTTAAAATCATTGTAAACCACGGAGATATTCAAATTACTCTAATCACTAATATCTGCCAACGGTGAGGAAACACATGTCACTATATGGTACCTCTCTGGTTATTTGTGCATGGAAAGATTGGGGTCATTAGATTATTTTACATATCTTTTGGTTACAAATTAAATTATCACAAGAAAGAGGGGTTTGCTTGGTGGGTTATTTTTATTTTTTCTTGAATTTTATTAAGTTGTGGGGCTGACACTCACATGTCCAAACCCTCTCATGCCACTTGCAGAGGAACATAGTTCTTAGTGTTGTGGTTGCATTATACAAATGCGTAAAAAAAAAAAAGTAAAATTTAAATTTAAAAATTTAGAAGATTTTTAAATATATTTTTTGTACTTCTATTGGATGACAACAGATCATTTTTAACATTAAGTCATGTAGACACTGATCTAAACCCCACTTTTTTCCAAAGGCAAATAACTCATGGTCACAAAAATGAAGCTTCCTACTATTACTAGAGCTGTGCAAGACTCATTAATTTCACTTGACAGAATCTCGAACAAAATTCTCTGCCTCTCTTTTGTAATTCTCATCAGTTTACACCCTCCAAGTTTTGCTTTCAGTTTCAGGTTCAAGTCAACAGTGAACACAAAGCAAAACAGAAAATATTGCTTGCCACCTTTCCCCTGATCCAAGGTCCATGTGATAAAAAACTAAGAAGCCAAACATCTACTACTTAATTTTGCATGCTATCAAGCAACATGTCAACCAAAATCTGTTTGAAATTCAGCATGCTTTCATCAAAGGTTCCCAAATTTGAGACAATCATTTAAGAGAGCCCAATTTGTGAGTTCTCCTCAAAAAAATCTGCATAGTTCTGCCTATTACCAAACTACTTTTTAGCAGGGCTGATCAGGGACACAATTGTTCTGGGGCCTTGAGCTATGGGAACCCAACACATATGTAATATCTTCATAAATAAAGTGAAATTGGAGGGGGTGGGGCCTGAGAGACCATGAGGTACTGTGGCCTCAAATTTCTCTTCATAGGCCTACTTAATATTCTACCTGGAATTAACTGAAGTTTTCCTCTTCCAGTTTAGAGCCAGACAAATGGAGGAATGCATCCAGGCATATTATGGGAGCATAAAGGGGTTTGTTTGCTAGAGTATAATTCTCTGATGAACAGCTCACGGCAGCTCTAGCCATTAGCTATTTTCAACATTTTGCTGTTAAGCAATGTTTAGTTCTACCAAATGCTTCTGATCAAACTGCTGAAAAAACATTTGTGGTCTTGCCACTGCTCTTTCCTCTTACAGCTCTGAATATGTTTTACGGCAGCCTTTTAAACTATGCACTCTAAAAGAACTTTGAACACATCTAAGCACACTTTTTTAAATTAAAAAAAGCTTACTTTTTCTAAGGTTTTCAAAGGGCTGCTCTTCACCTCACATTTCCCTCTTTTACTCAAACATGGAGAAAAAACTACGGTGTACCATTTATCTTATATTTCCTCAGTTCTTTTCATTACACTAATGATAAGGATTTTGCATCCTTTAGTCTCTCTGTTCTTCCCTGCTTATAGACATGCACAAATCCCCACATAACATCTCTGATGTGAATCTGAGAGATTCTTATGACAGTGTCTCCATTCAACTTTGCAATATTCATATGCAAATATTTCTCTTAGTAACCAAATGGATCACACATAAATTCTACTTTTCACAACTTATTTATTTTAAAGTGACATTTTCCTACTCTTTTAGTATATTAAGATAAACATCTGTGCGAACTGAGTGACAATATTAATACATATTACTCTCTGGTCAATTCCATTTGATGATTTACTTGCAAAAAATGACAACTAAATTATCAATGGAAGATCTGCTTTGTTGAGCATCTGGTAGTGTTTCAGCTATCAAATTAGCAACATTGTCATAGATTTGGCTTAATATTATCTTTGCCAGCAATTTTATAACTAAATTTTAAAAGGGCAATTGCTTCACAGCTGTTGATTGATATTAAACTAACATCATCCTTGTACAGTTTAAATACTGCAAGCGCTTGCACCTGTTTCTCTTTTCAATTATTAATGTAGTTATCTATTACTGTTACCTTTCTTATTTTTTTTCTTAGCACAGTGTAAGAGATGACAGAAAAACATCCCAACACCTATTTCTTTACGCCTTCTGGGGATTGAAATTAAAGCTTACTTTTTTTAATCGTTGTGCTACAAATATTAAGCATTGGATTGACTTTGAAATAAAAAACCTTCCCTTTGCTCCTCTTTTTCTCCCACAATAAAAGTTAGTGTCAATGTCCTACCTGCATTTGCAAACATTTTATTAGTGGCAGATGGCTTTTTGTTACTGATCCTGTTATAGCCCATTAGAGTTCTGTCCAATACATGCTATCCTACTAAACACAAAACCTATATTTCGTACACTAACCTACAGTACAATGTGTAGTACATAGCATTGGATAGATCACAGTTGTCTTTAGTTGAAATATAATCACTGAAATTCTGATGTCAGAGGATTAACGAGATTAAAGCAGACATGCAGAATGAATATGAGAGAGAAGGTAAATAATATGCTTGTATTTACCTCTCATGATAAAAACACAGGGGACAGAAACTGAAAGACAATGAGGTTAACTTATACATGAAATACTTTTTTATATTACCTGTAACTAGCTTTTGTAACTCAATATTCAGGAGATATGAGGCCAAGATCTTGCTGGGATTCAAGGATTAGATGTTTATATGGACAGAAACATAGGATAGGATCAAAACATAAGGAATATAAACACATGTTCTAGGATATAACTGTTTGGAATTAGGAAACATTAACCTGTGGGGAACTGTCTATTGTGGGATATCTTGCACCTTCCTATGAAGCATTTTTTATTGGCCACTGTCAGACAGGATACAGGACTAGATGGACAATAGTCTGAGCTAGTAAGCCTGTTCTCACTGTGAACTAAAGCCTAACTAAAGCCTGTTCTCACTGTGAATTAAAGTTGCATTACTGTGACTTATTGGTTCTCCATTTCACTTTCAAATCCCAATGATCAGTATTTTATAGCTTTAGCATGAATGCTATATATTTGAAACTCAACATTTTTGGCAAATATAGATTATAAATAGTAAATCATTCCCCAGTAATATAATAAATAATTAACTTTTTCAGAAAAAAAAAGATGGAATTGTAAAGTTTCCTGTAAAGACAAAAAAACAGTTTTAGTGAGTATATTTCTTACAGGAAGGACTGCTTTATCTGTCTCTCAGAGCTTTCTAACTTTTAATACACTGAAGTATATTAAATAGATGTTGCATTTGTGACTAATTTGCATTATCAGGTTGTTGCTTTGGTACTGAAATGAATTTGGTTGTATTTTCTAGTTAAGAAAATTACAAATGTTTGAACAATACAAATACAGTTATCTCTACACTCCTGGTATTAATCTAAAATTCATATGAAGTTATGTGGGAGTTTAATGTTATTAAATAGCTCTGTATATTAGGTTGAATAAAGGTGTCACAATTAATTATATTTTGACCTATTAGCAAGTAAGTGACTTAATTCCATTGTTGCTTTAAAAATTGGTATTGTTCCAACATGTTACCTAATCAAGACCACAGGTTCTACTAATTTGTTCAAACAAATTGCACTGTACATTTTTCTCATTAATTAGGTTGTTCACCTATTATCTTAATCTGTACCAGTGAAAGTGGATGTGTCTGTCTCTCTGGCTGTTCATGCAAGAGCCCTATAATCTAGTGACTTCTTCTCCTAATGGCTAGGTGCATTTAAAATCTCTAGAATAGCCAAGCTAATTTTACTATAAAACAGTCAGTGTTGTAAATTTGACTTTTACTGCATTCTAATTCTCAGTACCAATTAGCACATTTTATGACTCCATTTGGAAAGGCTCCAAGTTTACATCCATATCACTGTTCTTCATAATTACTTTATTTAAACAGGCTTAGACCTTTGCTACTTTAAGGTGGTCTGCTATCAAGTTCTGGAACTATTGCATATATTAAACAGATGTCAACCCTACATATCTTTAATTAGTGGCTCAGGCTTTGTAACATTTACTCAAGTTCCTGAGTCCTAGAAGCATTTGGTGCCAGACATACATGATATCATTCAAATTAGACAATTCAAATTAGAGGGGCAAGGGCACATACTCTGATTTGAGCGGCATAGCTACAGGACGCCGCACGAGTATGCTGGACACAGAGGAAAAAAAGCCTTAAGATCAACGAGATACTATAGGGTTGAATCTGTCCCCCCAATGCACAGAAATTCTGAGGAGTTTCCTCAATGCTTCCCTCCACTCTGGCTTTGGAACTTGCTGTCCAGTGTTGTAGCATCTAAAACTTTGTTTCAACAAGGCCCAAAATGAATTTTAACCACAGGTTTAACCACAGATTTGGGGACACTGGAATTCCATGTCATTGGAAAGTCTGGAATAGAAACTCCTGTATTAGATGATTGCCTCTAAGCAATGCTAGCTGAACATTCATCTGTCAAAGTGATGGGAGATTCAAGAATCTAGTTTGTTGGTTTTGGTTTGTGGGGAGCCAGTGAATTGAGAGCCAGTGAGAATATGTAGGTTGCAGCTGCTGTGCCTCTTTAATGATCACCCTTAAGGTGTCTGAAGCAATTGAGCTGGGAAGTGGGAGAAAAGGGATGCTAGAAGTGTTTTGGTCTCCTTTGATAGCCAGGAAGTGATCATTTTGTAAACTGGAGAATGGATTTAATTGTGTTGATACAAAGGCCATTTTATTTATTTATTTATTTTACATGAAATTAGGTTTTACTCTTGAAGGGACTGAATGGGTGTTAGATCTGTGAGTAAGGGGAGAGGAATCATGTAGGATGTCACATTCTGTTGGCTTTCAGAGGTAAAGTACTATTTATTTATATTTGTTCCCCCCACTTTCTTTTTAGGGCTATTCAAAACACATTGGTTTGGTTTTGCATGAGTTTTGTCATGCCTGACTGTATGGCCCCCTGAGTTTTGCTTTGATTGTGAATTTATTTGCACCCCTAAACACTGTTAGAACCAAGGGAGTTTTGCTGAAGCTTTAGAAACTTGACTTGATTTTCCAACTCCACTGGCTCCTCTGCCTACAAAATACACAAGCTTTCCACCTTTATCTGATGCCATCTTTTCTTGGCATCTACAAGTCTGGGCAGAGTCTCAGTGGCCTTTAACTCTTACCTCACCTCACTTTCATAATAGTAAAACCATTCAGCTGGCTCCTCCTTCACTCATCTCACATGATAACAGGTGGGAGAGAAACAGTGGTCAGCAAGATAGGACCATCCCCATAACATCAATATCCTCTTTCTGCCTAAATGCCATGTTGTGTGGCAGGAAGAGTGGAAAGTACACTACTGCACTGAGACTTTCATCTTCAAGACTGAGAGATATATGTTGCCTACTGCACTAAGCTTAAGGGAATCACTGATTCCCCACAAAACCCTTTGGGGCATCTTTCAGCCCCAAAGGGTTTGTCTACACTGCAGCTGGCAGGTGAGATTCCTAGCATGGGTAGACGGACTTGCACTAGCTCAGCTAAACATAGAAGTATGGATGCAGCCACACATGTGGCAGCTTGGGCTAACCACCTGATCTTGGACCCAGCAGGTTAAGTGGGCTTGGACTCAGGCTGTTCGTCCAGATGTCTGCCAGTGCCACAATGTCCATATTGCTAGCTCCAGCTGAGTCAGCACTCTAGCTCCAGCTGAGTTAGCATGGCTCTGCCTGCCCAAGCTGGAATCACATCACCCATAAGCAGTGTTGCCACACCCAGAGTTAAAGGGGTTTAGTAAAGCAATGGCAGCAGAAAGAACAAGCATCTGTAAGTCCTGCCTAGTGAACAAATGTTGGAATGGGAAGGCCAGCCACAAACAGAAAACATCAATCAATTCTGGAAATAAATAGAGGTTCTTCCTTGCTGGCATTCAACTGCAGATGGCCAGGATAAAGACAAAGGCCTCCTCCCAGAAGATGGATCAGGTAAAGAAGGGGAGCCAAGACCTGTAGGGAAGGGAAACTGGCTGGTCAAAAAAGCAAATGAAACCAGAAATAGGCAAAATGCACCTGCTCTGGGGTTTCAGGGTTAGCATGGAATGTTTTGAGGTACAAAGAACATATAGGATATTTTTTTATGAACACTAAATATTTATAGCCATATAACGTAATCCAATGCTAGGTGATTTTTGCCTATTTCAGATTTCATTTTGGAATGCTTGCTTAATCTCACTGGCTATATTTTGGGGAACTGGAATGATACACAAATTCTAATGGTCTTTTCTTTCTTATAAAAATATCTTCTTATCCCAGTTTGTGACTACATTTTATTGACCAAAAATCTATACACAGGGAAACACTTGGTTATAAAATCTGTAAGTGTTTCTAGGAGAGCATCGGAATTGACTGTTAAAAAATGTACTTGGGCAAAGGGACAAAATCTGAACAGAAACAGAAGTGAAGTGGTCACCATTAAAATCTTTAAAATATGCATTGTCAATTATTTTTATTCCTGGTTTTTCTATTAATTTCAAAGAATAGAGTAGTAACGTTAATTACTTTCAAATAAAAATTACGAAAATTTCAAAAGACAACCAATATGCAAAATTATAAGCACTAAAAGAACATCACTGATTTTTTTCTCCACAAAATATGAAATAAAGATAAATAAAATGGTTATTTTAAAGCAAATAGCAATAAAACTAACACAGGAACATCATAACTAGGCTATATGAATTATTCAAGCCTGGATAGCATTTCAAAATACCAGAGAAAAACATGAACTCAGAGATCGTCTAATGACAACAGTTACATGTGCTGCCTAAAAATTGCATGGTACGTGTAATCCGATGATTGAATAAAATTTGCAGTGAATGTGAGCTAAGAGCATCTTCAATCTCCATTCTGCTTATGAAGAGACAGCGATACACATGGATAATGCACAGAACCTTCCCCCCATCTAAAACTTAAACCTCTTGTTTCTCGTTTGCCATTATTCAGAGTTTAACCCTAATGCCAATATTTTCCTGGTGGATGATGGGACCATTTGCAATAAACAAACAATCGGTAAATAACAGGATCCTATTTAATTAACTCTGGGATATGCACAATAATCTTTGTGCATTTAAGCTCCTTGCCAACTCAGATAATTTGGGCAAATCTAATGTGTCTGTTTTGAATGGTGATATGTTTAATTAAGTGAACTCTAAAGGATGGGATGATCTGATTTGGTTTTAATGTTTTTGGACACTCCTTTTTAACTGTTATACTTTAAAAAGTCATAAAATGGTTTAGCACACCATACACAACAGCATAATTCAAACTCAACATATAAGAGAACAATTTTGTAACAACATAGGTGTGCAACATATACTATCATCACAATATGTCAAATCTGTCTTTATTGTAAATAGATAAGACCAATTCCTTGAAATACAACCTAAAGTACGCTTACTATTTTCTGCCAGGTAAATGGGAAAGTGTAAAAAGTAGAAAAAAAATCAGGTCAACTATAATTTTTTTGGTTGAGGGAGATGTAATTTAAAATTAGTATAGCAGCCTTGGGGAAAGCTATGGGGGGATTCAAGAAGTAGGCCGCTGACAAGGCACGTGTATCTCCTTTAGATGGTGAAAGGGTCAGGTAGCATATAAAGTGGGTATAAAAAGATCAAACAGTAAAAAGCAATTAACCCCCTGGCACTGGGAATTGGGATTTCCTGACACCCACTGCTAATGCTGGCCTTAAGGGGTTATAAGATCAAATAATAATAAGCCAACTCCTGAAATAAAGACTGATCATTTTAAGCAGTGAGGGAAATAATTTCAAGTACACACTTGGCTTCAGGACTAATATGTTGAAGAGGGGAGTGGGGGGAAAGACCCCTTAAAGATAAAATAGGAAGAAAAATTTTAACTGCTGTTTCCCAATTTTTGGCTCTCTCTATTGCTGTTAATGAAGCTTTCCTTTCATTTGATAAGTGTTTTACCTTATATCTACATTATCTCTGCTTAATCCTTTTCTTCTTCAAAACCGAAAAAGATTTACTCCTCTCAGAGTTTGAATATTGCCTTGATAAGCTGGGAATAGCCTGTTTATAGTGGCCCTCAAAATGTTGAGGTTCCTTTATATTTATACCACACAAAATTCTCAGGAAAGTTGCCCTAAATCAAGCAGCAACATTCAGCTAAAGTAACCAACCTGCCTTGGATCTGGTGTGAATTACAGAAACTATCTTAATATCTCTAAAAGCCTAATCATGGGATAGATTTTAGAGTTGTAAGCAGTCCTTTCCACAACCACTTTATCTAAAACAGCACATACATGTTTCAATACTATTCTATATTGTATTTCCATCTTTCATCATTTTTTAATATATTTCCAGCTATAACTGTTGCATTTACATACAGCCAGAGTACAGCTTCCGAGTTGACATGCTGCTTTGAATCCAGCCCTATATAACCATCATGTATTAAATTACTCTCCCTGGGCATTTTACAGCTTAAAATAGTAACATCAGCACTAAAATGTGAAAAACAAAAATTAAACCCACAAACCCTTTTCTGTGGATATTTTTCCTAACTAATTCTCTTTCCTAACTTCTATAAATGGAGGACAAAGGAGTTTATAAGATCACTTCAAGACATGAAAAAGTGGCTAAAATATGAATATCCAAAGGCTTAAGGGTCTCTTTTTACTTATTTCTCAGGAGGTCATAGGTTATGGCTTCCTAAAACAGAAAGATAACCAGTCCACTGAAATGTTCCAGAGTGCTTCAACCAAACTGTGTTCTATGATCTTCACTTTAGATGTAGCAGAAAATCACCACATAGTAAACACTAAGTAATACTTCCAATGCTGCTGAATATCAGATGTTCTGAACTGAAAAACAAAAATTCCTGCACCGATGCTGTTTCATGCCATTTGTTGGTTTCCTAGAATTAAGATTCCCCTTCCAGGGATGTGACATGAGGCTGACAGTTTTCATATAGAGCAAATTTAGGAGATTTAGTGGTATGTCCCCTTTGCATGGTTGAGAGCTATTGGCCCCACTAGCCAGTCCACCATTACTTATGTTATGTGTTACTGTCCATTAAATAGTGCAGAAGGGTAGAGAAATTGAATGCAGGTGATGCCATGGAGTAGCTACTGGAAAGACCCAAAGCAATTGCCCACTAGAGCTGGCTAGGAATTTTTTTGACTGAATATTTTTTTCAATCAGAAAATGCTGATTTGTCAAATCTAAAACTTTTCAGAGAAATGTATGGGTTTTGATACATTTTCATCAGCGAAGTGTCTCAGGTCCAGGATAGAATTTCTGGGGAAGAGGTAGAGTGAGATGGAGAACTACCCCAAAATAGCTGGGATTCGGAAACTCATCTGGGATGAGGGTGAACCAGGTTCAAGTCTCTGTTCAGAATCAGCCATATCCCAGGTGAGTACCCTAACCACTGGGCCATATAGTTGGTCTCTCTTTCTAGTCCAATTAATATTTCATTATTTATACAAAGTGGAAAAGCTCCAACAAGAAAGACTGACAGACTGATTTTGTAGTCCAATGGTTAGGGAACTTGCATGGGATGTTGGTGACTGATGTTCATGACCCTGTTCTGAATCAAGCAGAGAATCTCTACATCCCAAGTGAGTATCCCAACTACTAGGCTATTCTAGGGTATCATGTTTTTTCACATCAAAGATCTCATTTTCATTCTGATGCAGGGTGATAATTTTCCAAACCTCAACATTTCTCCCAAAACAGAATCATGTTTTCTGGCCAGTCCTATTTTCTACTCTCTTCATATTATTGTGATTTAAGTCCTGATCCAATGCTCACTGAATTCAATGGAAAGATTCACATAAACTTCAAAAAAAGCTCTCTAAGTATTGTCAAGAAGGAGACTAACAACTGAAGAATCCCTTTGGGGGTAAGAGCAATAGACAGAGTAAAGGAACTGCAGAAAGACCTAATATAAAAAGAAGAAATAGAGAAAAAGAACAAGGGTGATAAAGAATCTTGCAGTAATAGAATACTGCACAAATGACATTCTGAAAATGATCCAGGGCTCCTATCACATGTAAATATGAAATTGCTGCTCTGCAAAAACAGTGTTGCTGATAACACACTATCCTTATAAGACATGTAGTCCGAAACAAGCATTGCTTATGATGAGCAGGGGAGAGTACATAGCCATGTGTTTTAAAAAAACAACCTCCAAACAAAGTGCTTCCAAAGTTAGCCTGAATATATACCCCAAATCACTTATGAATAATGTAGGATTTGTTCTCCATAGATCAAGTGGATAACAGTGATGTAATGTGCTCGTGGTGTACAGGTGTCAGAGAAATAGCTCATAAAAGAAGCTGCTTGAAAAATAATCAGATGTTAGTTTCAGGAAGGTGAGGAGAGGAACATCTCATTCTCTGCTTTCAGGTAACACTGGTGTAATTGGGAACAGAATTTGTCTCAGAAAGTACAGATGAATAAACCTCTGACAGTTCAGCAGAGGAAGAGGTAAGAAGAAAGGGAGAGAGATTAGAGTGTTATTTTCTTCCTCTCTCCAATATTGTTCGGTGGATCTCAGTAAATTAAGAATGTCTGAGCATCATAGAATCCATATGCCTGGTAAACCAGAGTCCTCTAGCATGTCAGAGCAGCTCACACATGGACACGGAGAGGAAGGGCGATTAAAAAGAAAGAGCTTGAGCCAATAACAGAAAACTATTAATTTATCCATTTTATTGAGTCACTCTCGCTAGAAGAACTCATGGGAGTAACCCAGGGATCAGAATTACAGGATTTTTTTATGAGATTTTCTCAGATTGTTTCTTCTGGGGGACTAGGGTCCCCCCCATAGTCAAAAGAATGAGTGATAGACTCAGCTCCTAGACCCATGAAATTATTTGTCTTTACACTGGTGTCTCCAACTCCCAGGCATCAATGACATGCTCTGGTGGCTACAGTCTCCTGAGCTCATTTTGAAGGGAAATTCCACTGGATAAAGGGACCCTGGAGCTGTGCATGTATTGTACCGACACTTGGTTCAGGTTAATTCTCTCTTGCTCCCTCTCCTATTCAGGATCTAAGGATAGGAGGGATGGTTCTGTAGAACCCCTCCCCGCATGCCCAAAAAAGCAGAGAGAGCCACATATGGATGGTTAGCTATGATTGGACCTACGATCTTAAATATCCTTATATCCTGATGTCCTGTTCATAGCTCAATGTAATGGCAGACATTTTATTTCTCTGACTTCTTCAAAAAGGCCCTTGGAGACAGGATCAGTTCAGCTTTAGTTACATATTTTACCCAGAAAACCAAAAATCGCTTGTATCTGATTGTCAGATTAAAAAAACCATGCACTTCATGTGAAAGTAATTTGAAGCACCACTAATATGTTTCAAATGAGTCTGTGGTAACAGAATACCAGCTCTGACAACAGTGACTCCTCTGTTAATGTATGCTAGAGTCAAAGGGGTATATCCTCCTGGACTTTTCATTACAGATTTAAAGATAGCATGCCATCTTTTATTCCAAGGGGTGTGGCCAAGTCTAGAACATACTTCAGAAAATTCCTACAAGTAAAATTGTGAAAGCATATCAGAGAAGATTAGCAAGATCTGTTGGAGAAATTCCCTCACCTTACATTTAGGGACAAATAGAAGTTTGTGTGCCCTCAGTCCTTATACATAGGTGTCTAGCACATGTAGGTTAAGTACACTCTTATTTGCAGACTAAACTAACAAAATGTATACAAACAAAATCCTCAGCTGCACGCAAACTGGCCACGGATTGAGCACAAAAGGCCTTTACGCCTGTGCACTCTTGCATGCAGAATGGCTTGCATTAAGAATTGTGGACACAGCCGAACACAAATTATGCACACCAATGTCCATGAGCAAAGGGTATGACTCCTGAAAATCTGGCCCATGGTATTTGGAATCAATATCTGTTTTATCACTGTACACCCATAAAGGAGCATAGTTGAAGAGTGCATGTACCTATTTTTTAATGTGCGGACTCGAGCAAGTGTTGGTATGGTTTACCAAGGAGCCCCACAACAATCTAGTATGAGTGTGACATTTTCACTTCAAAGTTGCTTTACTTTGTGCAAAGGAGTCAACATGCTTTCATATAATCCATGAAAAACAGGTGTTTTTAATAGTTAAATTCTTCAATCCATCAGAGGTTTACTAACAAGGCCCACAGAGGACCAGAATTCAGTCTTTTTAAGAACTTCAAATAAGCAACTACACATCCACTTCAAGCTCTACCTTCACTTGGTCTGTTATAGTAGTTGAAAAAAATTAGTTGTTTCTCCTTCTTCCTGGTAAGCTCTAACCACCCCTCTCCCTAAATTTAGAGCAAGAGGGTAAATCTAAAACAACCCAGACGTGGAACTTTCCATCTATCTCTGCCCCATCCCTTCATTGGGCTTGAAAGGCATCATTTGAAGCATTATCTGCCTACAGGAAGCCAGCAAGCTCTCCCAACTCCCACAGTGGAATACTGTAGCAACTTTTCTTTGTGAGATAGGTTTTGAGTTGTGATCAGTTTGGTTTTCGATCCCAAAAGACCCAGGGTATCTCTTTCAGGTATTTATTATAAAATGCTGTGTAACAACAAGCCAGGCACCTGGATCCAACTTCCCCCTGCTGGACCCTCCAGCTTCCACTGTAAGTATGTTTAAAAAAAAATTAACCCTATTTTTCTGCCCACAAGCTTCTGCTTGTCCCCAAATGTAAGATGAGGGAGTTTCCCTTGCTGATGAAACTGCTCACTAGCCTAAATCGTTGTTATATTTTCAAACAGTGTGTATGTAATCTGCAGTTCTATTGATGACAAGTTGGTTAAATACTTCTGTCCCTACTATTCCTCTTTACCCCTCAAGAGAATTCACCCTTTTCCTGCAAATGGCTCAAAGGCATCTTAATTTTTTCAGCTTTTAGCAAACTACATCTCCCAGTCTCTTCAATACTAGTGATGATGGAAAGTCATGCTATCCCAGAAAAATATTTGTCATGTGAAATCTTAAATATGTAATCATAAGATAAAGACAAATGTGTTATCATTAGAGCCTCTGAAAACTTTTTCTTATTAGCAACTTTCTGTTTTTCTCTAGACTGAATACATCTGTAATTGCACAGGGTAATTTGGCATTGCATTTCATTTGGCAGAGATCAATTAGGCAACATTACATGAATATTTATTATCTTCTTTGCAACTGCATACAATATTCACCAAATCATGCTGGTACTTTTACAGACAGTCCAAAGCAACCATTCACACACATATGATTCACAACATTACTTTGTTTACAGCAAATATTTCTCTTGCTTAAAGATGCCTTTCACCTCTGAAAAACACACCCAATCCCTGACAAATGGTAATCCTACTCCACTTTACTAAAGGACTGAAATTAGCAGCAGGATAGGTCCAAGACAAAGGAGAGCCAACGCTGGTCCAAAAACTGTTTGCAAGCTTTAAAAGTTAGGTATCTTGCAACTGGAGCTTTATTTTTAACCACACTGAAAACTGCAAAATAGTTCATATAAACGCAAAACAGCCATGATAAACAGGGAGAGTGGTTTCCTCAGTCTAACTCCCATTAACCATCTGACTCATTATTGGTAGGATGCAGGGCCATCCCTAAGGGGGTGTGAGGCCTGGGTTGAAAGTGACATACTTCTGGGACCAAACTCTTCAGCGTCCAAAAACCTTTCAAGGCATTGTGAAGGAAAAAAAGAGAAGACAAAATGTATAAGAAGAAGTCAGGCAAGCTTTAAGGAGAAAATATGCTATAAAGTAAGTCCTCTCGGAAGTGTAGGATGCAACCCTGCATGTACACTCTAAATGAAACATTTCGTTTCCTGCAATACTTCCTGCTGGGTGCAGAAGTAAAGAAGCCCAGGACAGGCCAGTTGAAGGCTGCAGCAACAGTGAATAGCAGAAAGTTTTATTACCTTATTTCTGTACACAGCTCTGCATATAATAAAAGGTTTACCCTAACGCTGGTTTGCTTGTGGAAGGCACAATGGGCTGGGAGACAGTGAGAAAGGTAACAATGAAATAGCTGCTACAGATTCTGTGAAACTGTAAGTAACTCTCCAACGGGGCCTGGGAACCTTGGGAAATGCTGGATGTGCCTGGTAAAGGCTCAAGCAACAAATTGAACTCTGTATTGAAAGCCATTGGGGCAAATAAACTGAAAGATCAGAAAAGATTGATCTGCTCGCAACAGTGACAGGCATGGAAGCCCTAGACAGATAAAGAGAGGAAAGTTTTACAGAAATAATAAAACTGCGGAAGATCATTGTGTCCCTAAAAATATGTTACTTTTTAACTATATGTTCAGGATAAGAATAAAGAATGGAGGAGAAACAATAGAGGAGTCTATCACAGACTTAAAACTAAAAAGTCAGTCTTGTGATTATGGAATATTAAAAGACTCTCTCATTAGAGACCAGATTGTCCTGGGACACAACAATAAAAAAGCATGCAAACAGTTGCTAAGGGAGATGGATCTGACACTAGAAAGAGCAAAATGTATATGCTAAGCAGTGGAACAAACAGAAAAAAATTAAAAAGAATGGAGACATACACACAGAATGTTGACTGTGAGTTCAATAGCTAAACCAGTAAGGGAAAAGTTCATAAATTAAATTTGCCCGGGTCAGACAAATGGAAAGCAGGAAACAATGCCAGTGAAGTGGCAACCAACTCAGAGTATAGGAAATTCATAGCACTAAGTAAATAAATAGAAATTGTAATAATACCAACCATTATGCTAAAAGGTGCAGATAAAGTAAGTAAGTGCATGTATTAAGTGCAAAAATAGATTGTTTAAGTGAAGAGAAAGAGCTGTTCTTAAATACAGTAATGGAGCAAGCTGAACATTCAAAAGACTGGCTAATTAAATGTGCACAGATAGCACTTATGACATGCAAGATGGACACGGGGCACAGGTAAATAGAACAGAAATTGAATAGAAAGATGTAAGGAGCATATAAATATGGACACGTCAAAATTATCTGTGAAAAACTATAGTGGAAGAACAATTCCAGTGCAGAGAGAGTGCACACTGAAACTTAAATACAAAGGCAAAATGATAAAACAAGAGAGTTTGTGGTGGTACACAGAGGCAAGTTACCAGTCTTGGCTCTGTACACCTGAATTGCTTGCTCTTGTTAAGAGGATATGTGTCAGAAACACAGAGAGATGATGAAAAACCAGATATGAAAGTACTAATATCATGTGAAGATGTATTCATAGGAAATGGTTGCATCGCAGTAACGTACATACAAGACAGGGTTAAGAGAAGATCCATTACGTGCTACATGAAGAGTTCCACAAGCCTTAAAGAAGAGGCTAGAAGAAGAGCTGCAAAACATGACAGCAAAATGGTATCATTCAGAGACGAGAAGAACCAACAGATTGGGTTCTTTACTTAGTAATTGTAGAGGAAAAAGGAGAGAGACTACAGCTGTGTATAGACCCTACAGAACTGAACAAAAACATAAAAAGAGAACATTGTCACTTGACCACAAGAAGTGAACTATTGTCAGATTTCAGGAGTCGAATTCTTCTGCAAAATTAAATGCATAGGCAGGATTTTGATAGACACCCTTGAACACTGAGAGCTCCAAGATCTTCACTTTCAATATACGATTTGGCAGATATTACCTTCTAAGACTGCCTTTTGGAATATGTTGAGCTCCACGAGTAATTCAACTTACAATGAGCCAAACAACAGAGGGTCTAGTGGGCATGGAAGTGTACACTGATAACATAATAATTTGGGGCAGAACTGCCATGGAACATCAGGAAAAACTGAGGAGTTGACTGGAAAATGGAAGAGCTAATAACCTTAAGTTGAATAATGCCAAATGTCAATTTCAAACAACAGAAATAATATACTTGCGAGAGAGACTGAACTCAAAGGGAATATTGCCCCATGAATCAAATATTCAAGTAATACTGCAGATGCTGAGACATGAAGGTAAAGAGGAAATTGAAAGGTTGCTAAGAATGCTGAATTGTGTCAGCAAGTTCATTCCTGACATTACAGCTTGCACAGTTCTCCTAAGACCTTTCCTCCACAAGGACCCACACTAGGACCCTGCTGCTCCCCGCTGCCTGGGCTCTGCTGGCTTTTGGCATCAAGTGCTGCAGCAGGGTCCTAGTGCCCCTCAATCACAAGTGGCAGGGCAGGCTGCCCTACCCACTCAGACCCGTCCCTTTTACAACAAAACCCTCCACCAGCACAACCGCCCCCCCCCCACCTCACCCACAGTCACTGCTCCTGCCCCTCACTGGGCAAGGGTCACCCCCAGTGGGGCTACAGTGAGGGGAGGCAGCTGAGGAGGAGGCGCACTTTTGATGGTCCCCTCCCCCCCAGTACCCACCACTGGAGAGAAAAGGGGGCTTGCTGAACCTGAAAGGGGCCCTTCGAGTATGTGCAGGGTGTGCGTGCTACCAGGGTGTGGGGGTCCCTTCCCCAGTCTTCACTGATGCCAGCAAAGAGAGGGCTGGGGGGGGGGAGTCCTCTCTGGCCCCATCCCCGGGGCAGCCTGCCTACACCCCAAACTCATCCCCAGCCCTACCCCACCTGAGAGCCCACACCTCCAGCCAGAGCCCTCACCCCACCTCACTCCAACCTCTGCCCCAGCTCTGAGCTTCCTCCCACACCCCAAACCCCTCATCCCCAGCCCTAGCAGAGCCCTCATCCCCAGAGCCCTGCACCCTCTGCCCAGCCCTGAGCCTCCTCCCACACATCAAACCCCTCATCCAATCAGCAGCTCACAGGCTGATTGGAAAAGCAGCCACAGCTGAGATTGCTGTGCAATTAGGATCCAACTGGCCCTTATAAAAGGCTGGGACTTTGGAGCTAGGAGGTCTCTCTCCAGCCTTGGAGAGAAGGTATTGGGTGTGTGGCAGAGCTAGGGAAAGGCCAGAGGAACTGGGAGCTCCAGGCAGGTGACTCCCCAGGCTGCAGGGCCTGATCTTAGGCCCACAAAGGTGCTAGGTTGTGAGGGAAGGCAGCTTGCCTACCCCCCTTGCCTATGATGAGTGGCTATTACACTGCAGTCTGCCCCAGGGAATGGGGGCTGAATGATGACTGACAGTAGCCCAGACTGAGGCAAGGTCAGGCGTCAAAAGGTTGGGAGTTCCCCAAGGAGGGGAGATCCAGAGCTAGACTGTGGGGGTTATGCCAGGGGGCAGCACCCCAGACAACAGGGCACTGGTGTCCGGGAGGGACACAGGGCCAGAGACGGCTGAGACACTGGCCTGCAGAGGCTGCCCCCTGGCTCCAGAGCTGGAAAGAGCTAATTCCCCAGAGAGACCAGCAGAAGGTGCCATGGGGTGAGTCCTCGCCTTATTACAAGGAGTCACCTCTCTCATGCTCAGAGATCATAAACACAGGTAAAATCTTTCAAAGGAAGTGTAAGCATCTGCTCAAGATACCTGACAATTTGACTGAGAGCAGTGAACTGACTGCAGATGTACAAGCAGAAAACAATTCAACACCTGACCCTGCTATTAACCATGAGACTGTCTGTTACAGCCAAGGATTTGACCAAAGAGGGTTTACAATACAACAGGTCAGGAAGATTCCTTAGAGACTGATCAAGATGAGTTCGGGTTGTGTTTAAGCAACTTGAAGAGTGAACTCAGTTATTGTATTTATTTCAGTCAGAAAATTTATAAACAAGGGATCTAAAAAAGTGAAACTGTGTTATTAAGTCATCCAGGATATTTAGTGATGCCAAACTTCCTGTACATTCTAGATGCAGTCTGTTGTTTCCTGGGACACTTTCTGATGGGGCAGAAGTGAAAGAAAAAAAAACCCACCAAAAAAACAGTACAGTGCAATTGCAGGCTCCAACTACACAGAATAGTAGAACGTTTTGTTACCTCATTTCTGTATATAATTCCTGTTCATAATAAAGAGCTTATCTTGAAATTGGTCTGCTCATCAATAAAATACTACAGAAGGAAACTTGCCACATTAAAAAAAACTTTTAAAGACTTTTTTTTCTATTTTAAACAGCCTTCTTTCTACATAAAGGAACCAGGAGGACAAAGTCCCAATACTTAAAAAAGAAAAAAGCCTTTTAAAAAGCTCTTTGAAAAGCTATACAGTTTTTACAAAGAGGCTTCCTGCAGCCTTTGAGAAGACAAACAGCACTTTTAAAGTGCTACATTTTTATTCTTTTCAACTTGTAGATAGACTCTGCATCTGATGAAGAATGTCCCCCACATGCATCACATTGTTTTGCAAGAGCCTGGGAAGCAGATAAGAGAAATCTATCTCATCAACAGCATCATGAGTGCTAGTGTTCAACAACAAGTTATGGACAGAAAGACAAAATGGCATTTGGAATCTCAACACAGTAAACTAATCACTAATAAATAAAATCTAATAATAATAAGTAAATTGAAGGTTTACTGAAATGAAAACAGTCTCAGCTGCTAAAGATAATGGTGGTAAGATCATTATTACAGCTCATTGAGAAGGCAAGATAATCAGATAGGAGAGCACTTAAGAACATGCTTATAAAGTCACCGTGGCTTAAATACATGTGCATGTGCTTTCCTTAACAAGGATGCTTTCGTTAATCAGGACTGGAGGTGAAATCTTGATCTCAGTGAGGTCAATGGAGGTTTTGCCATTGAGTTAAATGTGGTCAGGGTTTCACTCCAGAAAATCAGATCTGTCTCTGATCTCACTGCAGGATCAGGGCCTTACAGCATGATCCACCTCTCACTGAAGTCAATAGAAACAATCCCACTGACTTTAATGCATGGCTTCCCAAACTTGGTTTGTGGGCTTGTTCAGGGTAAGCCCCTGGTAGGCCTCAAGACGCTTTGTTCACCTGAGCATCCGCAGCTCCCAGTGTCAGCGCTTCACAGTTCCCGGCCAACGGATTTATCTACAGTTGACTGATTAACTAAATGTTTGGTTTGCTGCCATTTAAAAAATAATATTTTTTGGTCAAATTGAAAATTATATTTTTCTAAATTTCTGGAACATCAACAAATCAAAAAAGTTTCATTATGGATTAAATTTAAATTCCTTTGAATTTTTAAAATTTAAAATTTTAAAAGATTTTCCCCTACCAAAACAAATTGGCAAAATTGAAACAAACACAAAACAAACACAGAAAATGTTGCTGAATTGGCACGTATGCAAAAAAAAAAAAAAGTTTCAAGGGAAAAATTTCACCAGTTCTACCTCTGTCTTTGGAGTTTATATTGGCTAATCAGAGGCAAGTGTCGGGGGAAAAAACTGGAGAACAACAGTAATGGAAGGAAACACTTTTTCATTCATTTTAATTTGAAGACAATGTCCTAAAAAGGCCATATCATGTCTAAATAGCCATTTGTAAAAATGAGGATTTATTATTCAAATGCAAGAGAGATTATATCGCATGAAGAGATAACTCTGCTGTTTTAAATATTATTATTCAACTGTATTTCATTCTGTGCAATATATTTCAAGTCCAAGCCTTATTCACCGGCTATCTGTACAATTGCTAAGATCCAGTTCAAGCTCTGAATATGATGAAGGCATTCTAAGAACATTTTTGTAACTTGTTTTTTAGGATACGTATGATGTAAAGTATTAATTTAACAAGACACGGAACTAGCTATATCCCTTTAGGCACGCAGGAAACTAAAGAAGTCTGACTCCAAGTATAATATCAAAAAACATATAGGTTGTAACTTACATGAAACAGTTCAGAGAAGCTCAAATTTAGAAACTCAGCTGGATTTGAGACTATGAAATGAGTCATTGGTCAATTATAAGTATCATAAGATGAGAAATATAACAATATAACTGAAGTATCTCAGTCAGGAATAATTCCTCAGAGGTTCTGTTGTATGCTTGGTGTGTGATCTCCATTTTAAAATGAACATACGTGTATGATTCCCTAAAAACGCAGGTATCATTCTTATAAAAACATTTACTTGTGAGAAATCTTAATATTCATCTTGTTATTTAGACCCATCTGGAGTTAATCCTGCAGATTAATTTAAAATGGAATAAATCTATAAATAATGTATTTTCATCTGTAATAAGCATGCTCCGTGAAGATTTGGTAGGGGGAAGGGAATTATCTTTAATGCAATACTCCTCATATATTTTTACTTAAAAAAACCTAGCACTGAGCCTTGGCCAGTTTCAGAAAATCTAAATCCCCCTGACAGTGGCAGTGATATTTAATATGTCTATATACTCATACTGTACTATATAGATCTTTGTGTATATGTATGGATGTATTACAGTTTACTGTTATAAATGGGGAACACTAAATTTACAACTGAACTTCTTTTTAACATCTTGTGTTCCCTTTCTCATCATCAGTTTATGAGAAATTCTCCTTTTGAGCTTGTTCAGCCCAAAGATGTCAAGCCTCTTCCCCGCCAGAAAATTATAAGGAAAATCTGTTCTGTGATTTTCAAATTATAGCTTAAAGAAAATTATATATGTATATACATATAGTCACCATTAAAACAATACCTAGCTTGGGTATATAGCACTTTCATCAGTAGATCTCAGTGTACTTCACAAAAGAGGTCATAGCTATGACACAGCATTGGGATGAGTTCCCTAGTGGGACACAGAACTCCAAGCCCTGGAAGGTGCCTGGATAATAGATTTTAAAGTATTATATTTGTATGCATCAAAGAGGTATTTTGTGTTTTCTGAGCGATTAGTATATTTTCCTGAGAGCTCTGCATGGTTGGTCAACTACTGAGGCTCCTGGTTTTACAGGTGAAGGGATTCAAAACAATCTCAATATTTTTTCTAAATGCTCTAAAACCTTCCTGAAATAGATTTTCTGTAAAATCTATATATGGCAAATACAGAATACATGGTGCATTCAGGGCCAGTGCAATCACTTCATGAACTAGGCAGTCGCCTAGGGCACTAAGATTTGGGGGGCACCAAAAAGTGGTGCCCTACCCAGGAGACTGGTCCCAGCCTCCCCGGCCCCTGCTGCACTGGGGCTTCCCAGGTGGCCGGCGCGGCTGCCTAGCTCGGCAGGGAGGAGCTGCCTTCCGGAGGCATCCAGAGCATCGCGCTTGTGGCAGTGGCGAGCCCCAGGAGGCGGCATGATGTGCGCAGGGGGGCAGCAGCCCTGCAAAGGCAGCAGCGCTGCTAGTGGGGAGCAGTTGCATCCCCCACAGGCCAGATCATCGGCCGGGCTGCTCACATCGGGGCCTCCCACAGCTCTAGATCTCCTCCCCTCCTTTTCCCCTCCTCCTCCCTCCCCTGCAGCCCAGTGCAGCAGGGGCCAGGCTGTGCGCTCTAAGGGAGCAGGGAGAGGGTTGGATGGGTCGGAGGTTCTGGGGGGACCTCTCAGGGGACATAGAGTGGTTGGATAGGCGTGAGAGTCCCAGCGGTCTGTCAGGGAGCAGGGGTATGGATAGAAATTGGGGCAGTCAGGGGATAGGTAGGGGATGGGGTCCTGGGAGGGGGCAGTCGGGGACAAGGAGCAGGATGGTTTGGATGGGTTGTGGGTTCTGTGGGGGTAAGTCAGGGGGTTGGAAGTGGGAGGGAGTGGATAGGGGGCGGGGCTACCCCCCACCCATGGATTGTCCTCTTTTTTGAAAGTTCAAATATGGTAACCCTATCCCTCCTGCCCGAACTGCGGCCTGACGCCCCCTCCACTCCTCGGGGCTCCTGCAGTGGATGCATTGTGGGCGCCATGGACCCCCCGGTTTTCTCCCTTGCCACACTCAGGCTCTGTGGCTCCCAGGCATGTCAGCTGCCACTGCCCCTCCCAGAGCAGGCTCGGGGCCTCACACTGCAGCAGGGGGATGCTTGGCCTCTGAGGGCAGCCTGCTCCCGCCATGCCCAGCTGCTTGCCATGGGCAAGGACCAGGAGCTGACGCAGGCGGTGAAGGTGGAGGATGTCGGTGTGGTGCAGAAGCTGCTGCAGTGGTCTAAGCCCGGCAAAGCCAGTGAGTGGACCCACGGCTTGTGGTGGGGGGCCACCGGGGTGGGGAGGGCTCCCGGGGGGCTATGCTCAGGGGATGGGGAGGGAGGAACTTGGTCTGGGAAGCAGCCGTTGGGCATGGCTGGTCCCTGGGGTCTATAAAGGTTCATTGGAATTTGCCCCTCAATGAACTGATGTGCAAGAGGGAGGAGGGGGTCGCAAGGTGGAAGTTTCACCTAGGGCACAATATTTCCTTGCACTGGCCCTGGGTGCATTATAACAGTTTTATTGGGACTCATTTGTAAGGACATGAATTATGGCTTCCTCTGAGTAATACAGTCGTGCCAAATCCATGCCACCAAAATTTTATACCACCTCACATAATGTTTTCTCTCCTTACGTTTGTATTGTTATATTCAAGGCATATGTTAACATTTGCAATTGTTATCACACTGATGTCTGAGGAAACATTGCCTTTCTTTGGTAATTGGAAATGTTTACAAAAGAGCAATGCTATTTGTACATAGCTGAAATTCTCGTGCTATTGATGTATTGGAAATGATTGCTCCAAAGAAGTGGCTAGCGCTGGAGTGTAGGAAAACACTTAAAAAGAAATGATGGCAGACACAAAGTGCCTCGTAAAAAGATACATAGTGTTTGTTAGCAACACTGTGAACTGCATAGTGTACAACAGATGGAATGAAATACCCAAGGTCTATATACAGCAGTAAAGCAATTTAATTTAACAAGTTAAAATACATCAAGACGTTTATGCAGTTCTACTCCCTCGCTTTATAAGAAGCCACAGTGCTTTACTTTGTGTTATCTCAGCAGTCCTACAGCTGTAAAACAAAGTAATAGCATCAAAGTGTGCCAGACATTTAATATTTGCACAAATCCACAATATATCACTTTTCAGCCCACATTCTCCTGGGGTTTAAAAGCACCCTTGCTTCCTGTCTTGAAAAAAAAAACTAAACAGTGTTTTCAGCCCCAAGTCTGCTGAGATTTAAAAGCCCTTCTAGCTTCCTGTCGGAGTCTTTTAAGAAATCTTTAGGAGGCTTATAAGGCAATTTAGCTTGTCTTTTGGGATGATATGTATTTTATCTACCTACCTGTCTACTGACTGTCTAAGCTTTTTGGGGTAGGGATCCTATTTTTGTTCTGTGTTTGTACAGAACCTACCACAAGAGGATCCATCTTAGAGCTCATAGGTTCTACAGTAGCACAGATTATATGCAAGTATGTTGGGGGGTGTATATATGAGCTGGAGAAAAACAGAATTTACATTTTGTGGGAAATTCTGACATTTTGAAATTAATTTTAATTCCAAATTGGAAAAAAAGCAGACATTTAGAAATTTTCCCACAAAATGAAAATGAAAAATAAATAGATTCAGACACATCAGAATGTTCTATTTCAATCTTGAATAATTTTGATTAAATGATATCAAAATATGTTGTTTCACAATAGGTAAAACTGTTTCATTCAGATCATTTTGAAACACCACAATAATTAACTATAATATAATATCAAAATATATTGTACTATTCATACTATATAAAAGTAGAAACAAAAGTAAATGTAACCAAAAAGTTTAAATAAAACATTACTTATCAAAACAAAACGAGACAGCTAAAATGATTAATTTTTCCTGTCAAAAGTTTGTTAAAATTGACACATTCTTTTGAAACATTTAGACTTTTGAGAAAATTACATTTTCTCATGGAAAACTACTTTTCTTTCTTCATTTATAAAAAGGTGCTTGCATCTTAGCTGAAAAGAAAAGCTTTTCAGGTTTTTCAACATGTTCTTGGTCCTGTATTTCTTGACTTAGGTATATCGCTAGAGTTCTGATAATTTATTATACATGAAAACTTATCAGCTAAAAGATTAGCCATTTAGAATAAGTTATTCTCAAAGGCATCTGTAACTCCAAGTGAAATCAGTGAGATTGCATGTCTTTAACTTAGAAAATAATATGTCTCTTAATATGTTGTGTTAAACATGAAATACTCTTAGAGGGTAAAAATCTATCCTTGGTCAGAGGGCCAGTACTAGGCCAATATACCATCTAAGTCCCACTAAGCCCTCAAAATAGGGCTCAAGTGGTTCATAGATTTTCTGTTGGCTCTGCACAGGGGCAATTTCACTCAAAATGAGACCTGGCAAATGGACCAAAAGCAATGGATGTTATTTCAGCTTCACCCTGGGATGGGCTATTTAAACCAGCTTGGATTTGTTACCCAGGAGAAACTAGAGCTTTACTTGGGTTTACATTTTGTAGCAATATAAAGAATAGTAGTGCTTTCATTATATTTCCATTACCTCACATACTGCAAAGCAATCTCAAATTTTGGTTCAAAGCTTTGTCCTACCCCAGATAAAAAATAGGTATATTACAGCAACTCTTTAAATTCAGTAATATAGTTATGAAACTAAAGTAAGAGGAAAGCTTCCTAACATAAAAATAGTATCATATTTCCTTATATTGGAGCTTTCCTGCTTTATAGTACAGTATGTTTTTCATTCTGTGCACTTTAACAGCTTGTCTTTATTAGACTTTGGTCTTTTGTAGATTTAGCTGTATAGTGCCAACATGTGATTTTTAATGAAATGCACTGGCTGTCAAAAATTTAGCTTTAGTTCTACCATTCTCTATTACATTCAGATTTTAAACTGCATTTTACAAATTTTGATAATGTATATTGCAAAGGCACCTGGGAGCACAGATGAAAAATGTAGCTATTTCTCTTGGTTGTCACTTTTTCAGTTTCTTGCATGTTGTACATTACATTTCAAACACACTGCTGTTAACCCTCAAATAAGCCTTGATCCTTAAACAGTGGGCTGCTATTTTTTTAAAAAAAGTTTTATTATAGATACAATATATAGGAATAAATACTTTCCTGAGTCTTTGATTACAAACACTAGTGGAGAATCAATTTTCCATGTACTTCAGACAAAAAAATATTATTCCCCTCAGTATCAAGAATCCATTTTTCTTCAGCATATTGGTGATAGACCTGGGGGTCTCATCACAGATGCTAACACAAAGATTAATGTTTTTCGGGCAGAGAGTACTGGTCTGACTCACTGTTAGTGACTAGGATGTGGATGGGTTTTTCCCAGTGGTTAGAGCACGGGTTGGTAGTCTGGACTCAGAGCAAAGGTCAGAGTGAGGCGAGATAAGGCAAAGGCAAGGCTGGGAATGAGCCAGCACAGGAGCTATAACAGCCATGGGCACATGCGTTGAACAGCCACTGAAGTGCAGTTTCTGCTGCTGGGCTTAAGAACCAGTCTGATAACTCTACCAATCAATCAGGCAGTTTAGACAATGATGCACACTACTACAGGCCAGCTGTGCTGGTTAGGTTGCCCAGAGACTGGCTCTGCTGGAGGCCCTGCTGCCTGACCTCTAGTAAATGTTAACATCTAATTTTCCAGAATATCAAAGCAACCAACTGGAACCAGATTCTCATTGACCTCTCTGGCAGTGTAAATGGGATTCAAGTGGATAACAAAGAAGGCCTAATGTGGGTGTGATGTAATTTTCTACCCCATTAAGACCCCATTAGACTGTCAGAGTTAGTGTAAATAAGAATCTGGCCATTATATTTTGCCTTCACCACAGCAATGGTTTGCAGTGGAAATCATGGTTTATGGTTCAACAATCAAGTATGAGATCATGAAGTAAGCATTGAATTAATTCCTGTCACCACTTGACCAACAAAATACTAGCAGGAAACCTGCTAACTAGACAACTGTGGTGTTTGGTACCAAAACATTGCACAAGCCATCTACTGCTTTTCACCTTTCTTAACCATCTGTACCTGTGCAAAGTGGTGCACAAAACTACCAGTCTAATCTGAACACATGTAAATAACTACCCTGAAACAGACCCACCAATGCCATTACATTCATTTTTTAAAAAAAAACTAGCCAAAAAGAATTAGCTAATCTGCTGCAATCAAAAAGTAATACATTTACAAGATGATATAAATTATACTTATATTATTAATTTGCATTCAAATGGTTTTGCTTTTCCCTTTTTATTTGCTTAAATTGTATATCTCAGATATTCAATGAAGCTAATATCAGATCACAGGGGCATTATTCATGCTGTTGCTATTAGTGAGAACCATTCTCCAAAAGGGATGCAGAAGACAAGCTTGTGAACTGAACTATCTACCTTATGTGGCATTTCAAAATTGAAAAAAATAAATACATTAAAACATGAAATGCCACTTTGGAAAAAATGTTGTTTATAACACTTGTATATAATAGTATACAGTGGATAATATTTGTATTATATGTTTCTGAGAGAGTTTGTAAAGTATAGTCTAGATGATGCTGCCCTATCACAGAGACTGTTTGCATACATATTTTTACTTTTACTAATATGAAATTAATTAAAGCAACCACATCAGGCACTAAATCATTCTACCTTTTGAAACTAATGTATTTATCTGAAAAACATCAGAACACAAAAGGTATTTTGTTCCTTTGAGGAGGAGGAGGAGGAGGAGGAAAGTATTTTAATTCACCGTGACAGATATTAGGAGTATGACTTTTTCTAGCAAAACTAATTGATGATTTTATTTTCCCACTACAAATCATTTGTTCCAGCCCTGATGCTGACATCTAATACTCCCCGATGGTTTCTAGTCTTACACTGAGGAGAAACTGATTACAAATCAATGAGATTATTGCCTAACTAAGTAACAGCAGGATTGGGCTCTGTGCATAAATAGTGGAGTATTTCCACATCTTCAATTTCCATTGGTGTAGAAAGCTAATCTGAGGTGGTGACACATATGAGGAGAATAGGGAGTCTGGCATGCTTTCTCTCTCTCTGGTCCCATAGTAAACCCTTCAGTCCAAAAGCTAAACACCACTGTGGCCCCAACTGGTAGCAAACCTCCTACTGACCTCATTCATATAGGCTTGAGTTCCATTGTTAATGAGGGCACAGTGGCTTCCAGTTCAGGAGGAAACATGACATGGAAAAAATGTATGCCACCATATGGGGAAATTATGCATGCTCTGTCTGAAAATTCTCATTGTGACAATAAGGTCTGGGGTTGAATATCAAATAAGAAAGTAAAAAAAAGGGCCACCTCTGAATAAAAAGAAATCTCTGCTTGATTGTATTCAGGAAAACCTTTAGCAAGCTGAGAGATCCTCTGAGACAAAACTACCAGAACTCTCAAAGGGACACCCCTCTTAAAATTAAGACTCCCACTACTAAATTGCTAAAATGTCTCACTACTTTAATTTTGATCTCTTAGGGCACAAGAAAGTTTGTTGAAGTTGCCACTGTGATGACATTTTTATGTGACCCATGTTCAATCTTGCCAAAAGTTTCCATATTCTCTTGCTTGAGAGTAAGGCATGTTATGCATTTTCAATCAGAGCTCTACCTTAGCTGACTTCATGATGAAGAAAGAGGTGACATTCCAGAACTGACTGTCCAAATTTATGTACTGCCACTGCTCGTAAAGATCCCTCCAGTAATGACACATATTTCCATTTCTTTCTTAAAGACTAATTTTCCACACTCTCAACTAAGAATAAAATGTTACTTGACTTTGATAATATTGAAAATATTTGAATTAAACACTTGAAAATATTTCTCTAAGAATCTGCTTGTGGGATGCACAAAACCAATGTCTTAAAATCTTGATACGAGAAACACATTGAGGTCACATTTAAATGTATGTTATTAAATACTTTGGGCTTTGATCCTCTGCTACCTTGCAGCTTTTATGATCATCTACACCTATGCAAAATAAGTTCAAACCATACCGGCAGCATTTTACACCTCCTTTGAATGGGGGTAAATGACCACACAAAGTGCAAGCGGAGAAGAATTTCTCATATAGTAATCAATATGAAACCATAAGTTTAATGCTTCAGTTTAATCTTCTGAGCCAGCCAATCCTCTCTACTGCAATCTTCTATGGAACTAGATTCTGCTATTAAAGTCAATAGGAGCATTGCCATTGATTTCAATAGGACCAAGTTTTCACCCTTAATATCTCCGTATCTCTCTGTGTAGAAAAGGAATGACTCACCTAGCAGGGATGTTGAAAAGATCAGATATTTTATGTTCATAAAGATAATTGAGATCCTCTGATAAAAAGCCTGTAAGGATATAGGTGCAATGAATTATGATTGGAGTAGAATATTAGAGTTTTGTAAATTATTTTGTTTTGGTAATAAATAAAACTAAAATGTGTCTAGATAATTTGGAAGGAATTGAGTGTCCCTCTAGCCAACAGTTTCATTTATGAATGTTTCATAATTTAAAAAACCCAAATACTAAGGATCTTGATAAAAGTTTGCTAGATTTTCCAGAATTGCCTTTGCAGGAGAAGATCACAATATGTACCAAATAACAATATAACAGCGGGATACTCTCACCATCTCAAGCTTCTTTTAGATTATTCACAGGATGAGACAGAAAGATAAACATGGTGGTTGATTTCACGGTGCTTTAAAATATTTCAAACATTTCTGGTAGTCAGTTGAAAGTTAATGATCCTGCTGTGTGCTGATTGTATGCATAGCTAAGTTAGAAAGTCAAATTTGAATTTCTGACCTTAACTGGGCTTGCAGGGATCTAAGGGAGTTCTGTGGTGGCTGTAGTCTTAGATTTCAGAGGGAGGCCAAACGCTGTGTTGCTCTGATAGATAGCCTATTAGCAATACTGATGATCTCTGAAGTACAAGTGGTCAAACTTTCCTTAACAAGGAACAGATATGATGATATGGCCTGTGTGAAGGGATTGATTAAGCAGGCCTTTCAAAGAGGGACACACATAAAATCTTTAGGTATGTTTACACAGTAAACAATAAAACTTGTTAATTTTTTTATAAAAGGTCACTTCTAAACTCTAAATGAGAATAGTTAAATATTAGAAATGTGTCCTATATGCTCTCTGCATCATTTTTATATTTAATCTTAAATTTTTTTTAATACATTTCTTATTCTTTTTAATCATACATTTACCTTTGAAGTTCTTTCCCCCCTATTCTAGCCCTTGGAGACCAAGCCAAGAAATCTGAAGATTGCTCCCCCCTCCGCCCAGTATTCATTAAATGTATTAAAAATTTAAGGAAATAAATGAAGCCCTGGGTAAACATCTTGAAGACTTTAAACAGAACATAAAATGGTGAAAATGGGCATTCTTCATTAACTTTGTCATGTGAAATAATGTTTATTTTTTTACTCTTATGACAAGTATATATCATTTCTCACCTTTGCTGTCATATATACACATATATATATTACATACAATTCCTGAAAATGCCTTTTTCACACTTAGCTGTATCTGAGACTGATAGAAACATTATAGCTCCGTATGGCTTCACTGAGATGGCAGTCATAAGAAGTAAACAGCTCTGTACAAGGTTGCTACTGTATTCCAATTAGATCAAGAAAGAGAAAAAAATCATCTGGGAACACTGACTGCAGCAATCTCTCACACAAGATCAGGAAGGCATTTTAAGCACTTCCAGAATAAAACATAATGGTAACACTGAAAGGAACACAGAGTGAAATGTGGGCCCCCATGAACTGATTGGGAATTTTACCATTGACTTCAGTGAGGTCAGGATTAAAACCCAGGCCATGTATCCTTCTGTATCTCAGTCTAGCTACCCTAAAAAAAAAAAAGACAAGAGGAGGCAAGACTTCAGGAGGAAAATATAATGGCAGCTGTGCTTTATCATGATAAACTGCTTCTTCACTGAGATTACCTGCTTTGGAATTCTGACTTCGCTTTCTAATTGCCGGACAGGATATAGTATAAATATGCACACAACTGATTCCAGAGTTTCCGAAGAACGACAATGCCTACCGTCCCTCTGCTTTTTCTTAGATTTTGACAACCTGTTTATAAACATGAATGAGCTGATACTGGTTTACTGTGTTATGATATTGAGAAATATGTGCAGTGATTCCAAGCACAGAAATGTGGAGGTATTTTTTAATTATTAAAAATATCCCCATAGTGTTCCAAATAATTTATATTACATATACTGTATATTTTTAAATTAGGGATTTGTTTGTATGTTTTAAAATGTCAGGTTTGTGCTGCAGTGTAACACACAGACAGATCTGTTAGACTGACTGAAGAACTATGTGCATAAACTTTTTAGAACTGAAGAACTTTTCTCCAGAGGCTGCTATAACTCAGCAGCTATGCACAGATTTATTCAGTGAGATTCACTGGGTCAAACAATCTAAGACATTTAGAACAGTCAGAATTTTTGAGCAATGGGATCTGTAACAGCTTTAGGCCTTGATCCTGCAATCAGATACACCAGACCCCTTCACCTATACAGAACAACTTTGATTGCAGTGGAGCGGAGACCTAAAATCTGATCGCAGGATTGGGGCCTAAAATTAATACATCAAAATATGTAAAATTCTAGAATGAAATTGCTAGGGGAGCAAGCTCTTCCCTGTGAGGAAAATTTAATCAAGCTTATGAACAAAGCTCTATAAATTTAAGTTAATTAAAGATGCATCTTTTGCACTGTTGTTGATGTTGTGGATATAAACCAGGCATATTTTCAAGTGACCCAACTTCAAAACTCTTAAAATATTTATTTTACTATTTATCCTTTTCAAAAACATATTTAATCACAGATAATTAAAATTTAAAAAATGTATGCTGAATATTTCTAAAAAAATTTTCACTTGTCATAATTCATGTGAAGTTAAAATAGGCCTTCAAATATCATGGCAAATAAAGAAAAAAATCCACCCCCTGAATGTGCAAATCATTATCCACACATTCAACTCCCACATACAAGCACTTATTATTACCCATCCTTTGTATGACAGTAGCTGGGAAGCCCAGTCAGAGACCAGGCTGATCCAGCGGATAATGTAGCCGTACCCTTAGACTCTGTCGTAGCATAAATACATTCTCTCCCAAAATTCTAGTCAGGTGGGCACTCTGGGTTTACAGTTAGCTTTCACTCTTACATGTCCCTGAAGAAATTAACAGACACACAGAATTTGCACTGGATTCTAAACACAGTCACTCTTTATTTAGCGAAAGAAATACACAAATCTAGCCAAAATAATAAACACACCAACACTTACTTCCCTGCCTCAGTTTCCCCATCACTCTTGAGACTTCTTTGGCATGTGAACAGAGACCTCTAGAGTTGCCAGAAACCTTCTCATGCAGCTCATAGCTTCTCTTCAGAAACATGGAGCTTCTCTCCCTCTCTAAGTTAGCTAGCCTTCCCTGACCTTGGCAGGTCCCACAGTAGAACAGGACACGTCCACAAAAAATAATGCCCTTCTCTCCCACTCAAAGCTTCTTTTATTACTCTGCGTGTCCTCAAGTTTATAAGTCCCTACCAACATCTGGTTTCTTGTTCTGCTGCTGGGGATTTTCCATTTACCCTCCCTGAAGAGAAGTTGGAGGGAATGAGCTTCTCACTCTTTCAGCCACCTTATTGTCACCACGTGTTTCCACTTGAATAGACCAGTGGCTCTCAACATTTCTAAACTGCCGCACCCCTTCCAGGAGTCTGATTTGTCTTGCACACTTCCAAGTTTCATCTCATTTAAAAACTACTTGCTTACAAAATCAGATATAAAATTACAATAGTGTCACAGCACAGGATTACTTTAAAAATGCTTACTTTCTCATTTTAACCATATAATTATAAAAATTCAACTAGAATATAAATATTGTACTTACATTTCAGTGTATAGTATATAGAGCAGTATAAACAAGTCATTGTCTGTATGACTTTGTACTGTATTGTACTGACTTTGCTAGTGCTTTTTATGTAGCCTGTTGTAAAATTAGGCAACTATCAGAAAGAGCTGTTGTACCCCCTGGAAGACCTCTCTGTAGACTGGTTGAGCACCACTAGAATAAGAAACTGTTAAGGTTTAACAACTAACTATGGTCTCTGGTCTGGCAAAAATGGGCCACAGCCCCTTAACAGCAAATGCTCACATGGACTAATGAGTTAATGGAAGTGAACTTAAAACTTGTAGGCTTGGAAGGTCTTGTTTGCTAAAATATAAATCGCTAGCAAGCAGTTTATTACAGCTTTAATAATAAATGAATGGAAAATATTAAAAGATGAGTTTTTAGAGATAGATTAAAATTGCAGCTAAAACAGAAAAAAAACAGAAGTGGGAAAATATAAATTGCATGTTTTTTCAGCCGTAATTGTTTGTTTACATGTTTTATTTTCATTATAAATAAGATTATAAAATTATAAAGTCACATAGCAGTGGAAGCAATGTATGGGAAAAGTGATTGGTTCGGTGTCTATTTTACTGTAGTACAGATAGAGAAATATACAGATTCATGAGTTTCTAGACAAAACACTTTCTCAGTACAGACCATGTGATAAGAAGATCCATGAAGGCTCATGACAGACAGTAGTCACTATGGAGTCTTATTTCCTCTGTGCCCTGTCCTTTCTATCCATTAAAGTAGTAAGATGACTGTCCTTGGCTGTCCAGTTAACTTATGCTCAGGCAAGTCCACATAACAAATTGGAGAATTTGAGCATATGACCAAGAATTCTTAGATGGATCTGATAACTCTACCTTTCAAGAAAATCTTCAGACAGACTGTAAGATTTAATAAGCCTTCCACTATGGTCATACCATATAGGTTATATTTTTAACCAGGCAAACTCCTTTCTCTGAACCTAGGACCCCTATTTAGGAAAGCACATAAGCATAAAAAACATAAAAACATAAAAAAATGGGTACCCCTTCTCACTTCACAGGAGTTACAAAAGTAACCAGAGGAATACAGTGCTAAATGAGAGAGAGGGGAACAGCCAGACAGGTGTGTATGTGTGTGACAGAGAGAGAGAGAGAGAGAAATTTGCACCCATGCCTGAAGATCCTACAGAGAAAATATTCAAGATTTCCTGTAGAAGGGGGGCTAATCCTTCACTTGGGGCAAAGGTATTTATTACTGTCTCCAAATTACCTTCAGCCCTCCACTGTAGATGGATGCACCTACTCTTTTAATTTATTTTATTAAGTATTTTCATATGTTCTCTCCTTATAATGTACTTCCTTTTCCATAGGAAGTTAATGGATGTATATGCAAGAATTACTACCCCTTTTGTTTTCTTTCAAAGACAAAAAGAACTTCTCCCAATCCAATTATGCTTCAGTTTCCTGTGGTTTTGCAGAAACATGCATCCTTTGCAAACATGCCAAAGTAAGTCTTCTTCCTCTTTAAATAAGAAGTAATTTTCTCTCTCCCTAGACTTGTTGATGCTATTTACATTAAATGATGCTATCTTGAAGAAAGATGTTGTTCAAGAGCATAAAGATAATGCAAAAGAAAACGTAAGGTAGGGTAGAAATGGAAATGCAGAAGTGGCAGGAGGGGAGAGGGAAAAAATTCTTCTCACATCCCTTCCTTTCAGTTCTGTCTCTTAAGTACTTAAATGTGCTATTATATCTTTACATGAATGCTAGTATGAAAAAAATATACAGAGGGACAGAATCTTAGCTGATGAAAAGGGGAATTCCGAGCTTCACCAGTTAAACCAGCTACTGTATTTTGTATCAGAAACATATCTGACAACTGGGTCATATATTTTTGCTTCATAATTATTTCTAATGGGACAAAATATTGCCTTCTTCTTCTGCACTTCTAGGCAGAGATCTCACTAAAAAAGATTTGTCATCCCCTTTATAGGAGTCACTACTTTATGTACTTCACTCAGAATAATTTTCTCTTGCTAAAGCAATCATTTTACAGTTATAGCCAGCAGACAGTCACCATCAGGGAGCCTTGATAATGAGGTCAAATATGCTCTTTAAATTTCCTGTATAGTCCTGTAAAGAAGATCCAAGGAGCTCCCAAAATAAAGCATTGAAAAGGAGAGATGTCATGCCTTGACATCCCAATAACTTGCAGGTTGAAAATACAAGTGTGAAGGACCCAGAGAATAGCTTATCAAGAATCCAGAATTGCTTGGCCACTACTTGTCTGAGCCTTGTCATCTGCCTTGATCTCTTAGGCAGGTTTCAAGCAGCATCATTTTCTGATTAATACCTTTGAGAGCTGCAGTGTTACACTGAACTTGTTCAGCAATCTGCAGGACCTAAAAGCTATATTTTTGCTAAGCCTGTGGTCGGTTTTGCCCTTGGGTGCGTGAGCACTTCTAATACTCCCTCTGGGGAGACTGAGCAACCATAGTTCTCCCATATAGGTTCCTGTCTGCATAGCTTAACCACCACCACCACCACAACAACAAAACCCTCTAAACCAACACACGAAGATGCATCAAAAAAGCTTTAGGACTGAAATGAATAGAGTGCAGGGAAACCAGAGCTCATCCGCCACATGCTGACATGGAAGATACTTCTACTATAGAGATTTGAGTTGCTTACAATTAAATACTAATACCTCTCTCTTGTATGGTACTTTTCATCCGTAGATCTCAAAACACTTTACAAAGGGAGGTAAGCAGGGGTAATGGAACAATTTTTATAGTGGGTGTGCTGATGATGGAAACCATGCACACCATGTATTTGGCGTTTGCTGTTACTACACCAAGCCCGGGGACACAGTAGCAGCCCTAGTTCCATCACCACTGGAGGGAAGTGTCCCAATTCCCAAGCCAGTGCTCGAGCTGCTAGGTCACATTGCCTACAGTATACTCAGGAGTCTCTAGTATTCAGTGGTATGATTTATGTAATGGCTTCATAGCTAATTCCACACGGATGGCTCTGAATCGAGTTTATCTCCCTTTGAATTTATCTCCCTTTGAAAAGATCCCTCTATGATCTTTTCTCTCCTTGGTTTTCTCTTGGTTTTCAGCTATTTTCAGTAATTCAGAAGAAATTTTGGTTGAAATGTCTTGATCAAAGTGTTTGCTGACAAGACTGTTGTGTCACCTTGCAGTCTCCTTCTTGTAGGTTAGCACATCAGCGAGACTCCCTGGAATGGTGACACTAACATGATCTCAGTAACAGAACATGTATTATTTATTATTGTAAGAGGGTACTGAGCAGCTTCCCTCCAGCGGCTGCTGACTTTGCCTTCCTCAGGTAGGAAACATCCCCTCACTTGACCATCCTCTCAGGGGTCCTTTCCCTCTGGCTCTGTCTGTGCATGTGACAGATCCAGATCACACAGTAACTCTGTTAGACTCCCTTAAAAGAAACTGAAGCCCAAATCATCAAAAGGTATTTAGGCATCTAATTCCCATTGAAAATAATGAGAGTTAGGTGCCTAAAAGGATCTTGGCCTAGCCTTTGTCTGTTGAAAGAAGCAGAGGCTGGGATAAATTAAAGGGGATGCAGAAGCAGGGGATTGGACAAACTGGAATTATTCTGCTACTTGGTGATGAAATCAGAATCAAACAGTCATCCCATATGTAGTCAGTTTATGGCACGATTTATCCTGTATATCATTTTGCTGGAATATACTGATAAAAAGGCTATCTTCTATATCTATAATTCCCCGCAGAAATAATGTAGTGTTTTATTTCTCAGGGTTTGAATTTATGAAGCAATAATAATGCGAGGTAAATCAAATTAAGAAATAAAAATATCATGTTCCATTTTTCAACTCCACAAATTATGTTCTGGCTTAGTGCAATATAATGAAAATACTCTTCATAGCCCTCTGTCCCCAGAATAGGTACTGAAGTCCAGGTCAACAGTCCTTAATGAGACCTGTGAGCCTGATACAAGAAATTTGCTGTTCACTCAACTCCCATTCTAGTCCATGGGAGGTCTGCAAGTAGTGCGTTTGTAGGATCAAGGCCCATGTTATGTTGATAAGATACTTAATGCTCTAGGTTGATATTTAATGGAGGGTGAAAATATATGAAGTTTATGATTTACCATAAAAGCCAGAGTCAAGCACTATTGCCTATTGTAAAATGGAAAGCTTATGAATTCAGAAGATTTTATTTAAGAGAACACAACAGATAGTCCAATGATTGTTCAATAAAAGTGATGAAGCTTTACCATTGATTAAATATTTTGCCTAGATCGCGCCTTCTCTCACCTGTCTAAGAGATAATTAAAGATGTGCAGATAAAAAAGTATACTAGATTTAAGAACATATTTTATGGCACATTTGGTAAAAAAATAGTGCCAAAAATAGTTCTTTTTCACATTTAAGCAGCACAGCTTTCTGTGTTTCTCCACTTGTCGGAAGTATTAATGGGTGCACATTTAGGGCTAGATTTTGAAAATGGATCTGCCCAAGTGCACCCTTGTGGAACCCAACTGTCTCCAATAGGCTCCAGAGGTGTTTCTAGGCAGTCTTATTTACATCAGCTAACCTTTAGCATGCAATCACTGCTAGAATAAGTGGCTCTACCCCTTAGAAAATATAGAAGGGTAACACTACCAGCATGCCCCTTTGTGGCTGAACATGGCATAAGAATCTGTTCTGTGGATTTCTTTCCTGTGGCTAGTCCTATCCATTCTGGGGTAGCAGAGAGTCCTACAAATAATAGCCCAATACCCTTACGTCAGGTCTTCATACCTGACTCTAGGTTCAATAATCCTTACACTGCTTGTGTCAGGGGGCTTTCACACCACGTTTGTCAGTGGCCAGTAGGGGAATTCAGTCTGTCCCTCTACTATGGGACCTAGTCCAAGGACCTTGTAACAAGTAGTTAAGATCTGCTTCTTGAGACTCCTGGCTGCCTCTCTGGACCAATTCCTACCTTGGCCTGTCTCTAGGACTTTTCCCCCAGCCCCTTCCCAGACTCACTCCTCCACAGACTCTTCACTCTTGCCTGGACTCTGCAAAGTTCTGTCTGTCCCTTGTACTGTGTAACACAGTTTATGCCATGGATTCATAGATTCTAAGGCCAGAAGGAACTATTGTGATCATCTGACCTCCTGTATAGGCCATAGAACTGCCATAAAATAATTCTCAGAGCAGATCTTTTAGAAAAAAAAACTTCCAATTTTGATTCTAAAATAGTAATGGAGAATCCACCACAACCCTTGGTAAATTGTTTCAGTGGTTAATGACGGTCACTGTTAAAAACTTACACATTATTTCCAGTTTGAATTTGTCTAGCTTCAACTTCCAGCCATTAGACCATGTTATATTTTTATCTTACACATTGAAGAGCCCATTGTTAAATAACCATTCCCAATGTAGATACTTATAGACTGCAATCCCCTTAATGATCTCTTTGTGAAAATAAATGGATTAAATTCATCAAGTCTATTAATATAAAGCATATGTTCTAATTCTTTAAGCATCTTTGTGGATCTTTGAATCATTTCCTATTTATCAACATCCTTCTTGAATTCTGGACACCAGAACTGGACACTATTCCAGCAGCTATCACACCAGTTTATGCAACCAAGGACTGCATTCATTCCTGTGGCCATAGAATCATACTGAGAGCTCATGTTCAGCTGATTATCTGCTACAACTTTCAAATATTTTGCATCCCAGGCCAGAGTTGCCCTTCATTTTTTTCTCCGAAATGTATACATTTACGTTTAGTCATATTAAAATGCATATTGTTTGTTTGTGCCAAGTTATCAAGCAGTCTAAATCACTCTGTATAAATGGCCTGTCCTCTTCATTATTTATCCCCAATTTTTTTTGTCATCTGCAAACTTAATCAGCGATGATTTTATGTTTTCTTCCAGGTAACTAATAAAATTTGTAAATAAAATGGGGCTAAGAACCGATCCCTTCAAATCCCCACAGAAACACATCCGTTTGATTATTCCATTTACAATTACTATTTGAGGCTTATCAGTTAGCAATCTTGTATTCCATTTAATGCGTGCCATGTTCATTTTTTATTGTTCTAGCTTTTAAATCAAAACATCATGAGGAGCAGAAGTCTAAATACATTATCTCTAGCAACCACATTTATAATCTCCACAAAAAAGGTATCAAGTTTGTTTGACGGGATCTGTTTTCGATAGACCCATGTTGATTTGCATTAATTACATTACCATCCTTTAATTATGTATTAACTGAATCCTGTATCAGCCACTCCATCATCATACCCAGGACTGATGTCACACTGAAAAGCCTATAATTACATGAATCATCCCACTTACCCTTTCTAAATATTGGTACAACAATAGCTTTCTTCTAGTCTTCTGGAACTTCCATGGTGTTCCAAGGCTTTTAAAAATCAACATTAGCAGTCTAGCAAGAGTCTCATACAGCTCTTTTAAAACTCTTGGATGCAAGTTATCTAGATCTGCTGATTTAAAAGTGGCTGACTTTAGTAGCTGCTGTTTAACATCCTCCTCAGATATTAGCTCTCAGTACTTTCTCCATGCTCTGACTCCTCCCTGGTCCAGGATCTCCATGTCAGTTTGTCTTTCCTCCAGCAACACAACCCCCTGTGCTGCTCCATGGAAGTCTTGCCCTTTTGTCAAGGCTTGCCACAAGGACCTTACCCAACACCTCTGTGGCTTCCTATTGTCTCACTTGGCCTTTTGCAGAACTCCCTTCTCAGGAGTGGATCCCAAAGCTTATTCACCATGTTGGGCTTCCTGCCTCCTTCTGCCCCTAAACCTTTCCTTTAAGTTAGTCACCCAGCTTCTTCCCAGCTAGGTCTCATCCTTAATCGAGCTTGGCATGGCCTATACCTGCCACCAGGTATCCTAACCGAGCCCTCCAGCTCCCTTTAACTCTTTCAGAGCCGGTATGGGGTATTCATCCAATCACATACAGTAGTGGATGAAACACTTCATAAGTAAAGAATCACAGAAGAACAGGGCACTGACTCGATCACTGTGAGACTTAGTAAAGAGAAAGTACCTCATGCTGTATGAATACCAGGACAAATCCTCATTGGACAAACCAGACTGATAGATAAAATAAAATTAGCTGAACAGTTGTTTCCCTCCTCTCCTCTTGGTAGGAATTGTGTGTTTACAAATAAATTCCTATTATGGAAATTTGTTTATGTTATAATTGTGTTGACAAAATGTCTGATTAATAGTAACTTCCTGTCAAAACTATATAATAGAGTACATGGAAGCCAGAGTGGGGGCAGCGAGCAATGCTAGTAATGGTGGAAATAATTTTTAGAAAATAAACATGCTTTTGTAGCCTCTATTAATTAGTTGAGCCTTACACAAAACCTTTTGAAGGCAACAGAATTTTTCAATTTATTTTGGTGAACTTTGGACCAAACTCCTTCTTGCTTACTGACTGACAGTATATTTTGTTTCTTGATGTACATTACAGTAGGCAAGAATATATACAACTAGCCAGGCATAATAAAGAATTGTCTGCAAAAGGCATGGCCCTCCATATGCAGTAAATGGTTTATTTTAAGACCTTGCTGCCTGGAGTAAATAAGTATATTTTATTAATGCCAAAACAAATGCAATTTCAGAAAGTACTGGCCATGTGCTTGACACTAGAGCCACTGGCTCAGTTCCACGATTTTTCTAAGGTGCTTGGAGCTGATATGGAGCTCTTAAAGTATGTTTTGCCATTTCAGAACAGCAAAAAGGTGAAAAATGCTACCTAAAACATAGTTTTACTAAAGTTGAATTGTTCCCATAATGCAGAATACAAGAAGTGCATGTGAAAAGTACTGTACATGCCTTTTAAACAAAGATAAAGAAGGGTAATGAAGGACTTTATGACCAGGCAGCAGGCATAGCACATTCGGAAAAGGCAGCCCTTGACCCTTGCCCTGTTCTGTCAGTTGCCAGATGGGTAGGGATTTGAACTTCAGTGTGATAGCACAGGAGAAGGGCCAATAAGGAATAAAAGGTTAGAGCGATTACAGGAAGATATATGTGCCATTGACCCAAATTAGAAAAAAGCACATGTAACCAGCAAAATAATGATCTGCAGTATCCAGCAAAAGCCTGAGCAAAAATGTTTAAATTGTTTCTCTCTTTATCCTCTCATTTCTCTAAAGGCTTTATGATACACTCACATAGATCTGAAGCTAAATGACTATTTTAATTATGATAGTTTGTTTTACCGTGATATAGATATACTCTCTCACTAGGCTGATTTCTTAGAAATTTCCATTATTTTATTACTATTGGTCCCTCAAGGTAGCAATATTGAATTTTCCTAGTCTCTGAAGTAATGAATATTATAATTAAATCTTGGTTAGAGGTAGTTCACGACCAAATGTTGTTGAATTCTTCCAATCATCTGGCTGCCAATACAAGTTTTATATTGTAGACTTTGAGAATTCTTTGACCCTGATGGGAGAACTTTTCAGTTAATGACTAATTGCATTAAAAAGGCAAATGGGGGAGGGGGAACACATTGTAAAAGCAAATTAGTCACTAAAATCCTGAATTGTCCTCTTCACAGAACCAGGATATCCTGCACACTCGATATAGTTCACCTTCAGGATAATCACAAGGATACAGAGGTGAAAATAATAGGTGGGTTCAGCTAAAAACAAAGCTGTTCACTGCTCCAGAGGGATTACAAATTACTTGAAGGAGTTGATCCTGCAGTCTCTAATCCCATGGAAGTCATCTGCAGTTCTGACTAATTAGTGAAGAGTAGGCCCTAAATGATACATTTATGCAAAAGGCGGGAAAGACAAATTAGAATACACATTACTGAATTTAGTGAAATCTATTTAAGCTGCAACTGATGAAGTACTTGCCATATGTCATTTGAACTTGTGATGACTAACTCTTTCAGGTACCATATGGTTTTTACTCTTAGATTTAATCCCAAAACAAAAGCTATTATACTTTGCAATACACCAGGAGGGCAGACGGACTGACCTAATCCTTCTTGCTATGTACCTTGCTATGGTCAGAGTTCAGTCAGCATAATTAATATGCTATTATTTTGATGCTAGAGTTTAATTATACATGAGGCTGGTAGAACCACCTATTAAGGTTGCCTTACATTTCCCATTGTAAGGCCTGTATAATGTTGCCAAACTTTAACCATTAGTTCTGACATTGTCCAGGCTGAATATCTACTGCAGATTGAATTTTTCTGGGAAATTTCAGCCAGCTGTTCAGCTGGCCCTAAGCATAAGGCAAGTAAAAAAGGTTGTTTTGCTATGTTAAAAAATTCTAGCAACCTTTTCTTTGAAAAGCGCTAGTGCCCTTTTACCACAGAACAGGACCTTGAATTTTGGCAGGGGGTTGGCTTTTGTGTCAAAGATGTGTCATCCCTGTCAATATTTGTCCAGACTGGGCCATGTTATAAGCTTTTGACAATCTCAATATATACATTGTCAGTAAAGACTTGTTACGGTTTTATAGCTAAATCGCTAAAGATTCCATCTGCAACAAGCATAGTACAGCCTGAAGGTGCATGGAGCTGAATAGGACTTTCTCTGCAATTGCATGTTTGGGCTGTTGTGGACCAGGCTAGGGCCAAACATCTGATCTAAAAGCAGGAAGGCTGTCTCTCTCATGCTCTCAGTGACCCATGCTGCTGGCATGAGAAAGCTGCATGATTTATAGATTCTAAAGCCAGAAGGGACTATTATGGGCATTTAGTCTATCTCCTGCATATCACAGGCATTAGGATTTCCTTGGATTAATTCAAGTCTGAAATAGAGCAACATTTTTAGAAAAGCATCCAGTTCCTCAGGGCTACTTCTGATGTTTTAAATTCCAGGGGAAATAGTGAGACTAGCTGGGCAAGGAGACTGGAACCTCAGAGGGACAATTGGGACTGTTTGGACAAGGAGACTGGAACTGGTAATTGGATGGAGGGAGACTGGGATCTGAGAGCCAGAGGATACACAGAATTATAGAATTTAAGTCCAGAAGGGACCATTAGATCATCTAGTCTGACCTCAGAGAAGACTGGAATTGCTTGGATAAGGAGACTGGGATTGGCAGACAGAGGGAGAGCTAGAGGGGAAAAGAAATCAGAGGAGGGCCTGACAGAGGACACTGGGGACCAATGCAGTGGGAGGAAGCAGATTAAGGGAGGAGAGACAGATCTAGTGAGGAGCATGGATGCACGGGGAGAACTAGGACTTGCTGGGCAAAGAACCAAGGCAGGGGGAAGGAGGAGGGAGAACAGATTGGATGAGGAGCCAAGGAAGAAGACTGGAGGCCAGGTGACGGGGAGGGAGAACACGGTGCAAGAAGAGACACAGATAGAGATGAAGAGCAGGGAAAGGAACTAGATTGGTAAGAAGATAGACTGAGATTGGGAAAGACTGGGAATGAAAGTGAGGGGACCAGGTTGAAGGGAATGGAGTAGACAAATCTGTGACCATGAGAGAACTCCCCTCCAGAGTCTGGAATGAAACCCATTATTTCTCAGTCTCACCATTACTCTGTTGTCAGCAAATATCCATGGAACTAAGTGGCAAAATGTTTAATCTCTCTCTCGTGCTGTTCCACATACAGGACAACCCACTACTTTGTTAAGTTACTCCATTATCTCAAGTGGCAGATCTCTGTATTGTTCATCTATAAATTCCAATTCTGCTGTTGCCCCATTTGAGTGTCAACATGATGCCAATATAATGGAACTTCTAGGTTTTCAGATTTCTTTTTTAATTAATTAAGGAAATTACACTCAAAAACGTGTTAAAAGAATCTTATGCCATAATCAAATTATGGTCTCCAAGTCAGACAAACACTCAGATGTCAGGAAATGCCAGAATTCAGATTGCCTGTGCAACCTTATTTTGGGCTCTTTGTGTGTGTGCATTATGATACAATCTTTAATAACATCACCACGGACTATATTTTCCCTGCCTCATTCAGTACACATAATGGAGTTCCTCTGGGAATGAATCAGGAAACTTACTTTTAGGGCTCTTGCTTCATTTGTTGCAGAAGTTGGAAGGTGCATAGTGAATAAAGCCGGGGATTGCAGTCAGAAAAAGAATTGTTTCATGGTTTAAATAGCTGAAAGCTGCCCTGGAGAATTAGATTTTATCCCTTCCTCTGACACAGAGTTCCTATGTGAAGCTAGGCAAGTCTCTTCATTCAAGCATTTCAGAGGTAGACACTAATTGTGTGTGCCTCATTTTCTGGGTTCCAGACTTCAAACCAAGAGACTGATTTGCACAAGTGCTGAGCATTCACAACTGCAACTGTGCTTTGAACATGAAGTACTTTGAGAAATCAGGCCCTAGACATTTCGTATAGGGCATGCAAAATAAGTGGTCACATTTGATTGGAGTGATGGAACCAGAGAGACTAGGGGGCTAGCACCCCTGCAATTAAAGTATATGCGGGGAGCAGAGGCAAGAGCAGAACCCACAGGAGTGGCTGGAGCAGCCACCATGGGGCACCAGTTTGGGCTGGCTGGTGGGGAGCAGGTACAGCTCTTCTCTCCCCTGCCTTCCGGAAACTGCAGGTCCTGGGAGAGACATTTGGCCCAGGGAACAGGCAGAAGCATGTGTGCCAGGGTGGGGTGTGGGGATAGGGCTTCAGCACTGTGCTGGGAAGCAGGGTGCCAGCTGCCAAAGAAGGAGGAGAGAGAACAGGGCACAGGGCAACAGCCACCAAGGAACTGCCTTAGAGAAAGTCAGGATGCCTCTTCCCAGCCTGGAGCCAGCTTTCCTTGTTCCTCCTCCTATGCCTCACTTCATTCAAAATGAGCTTCCACCATTTCCCCACTTTTGATAAGAATCTCTCTGCCTCTGTTGCCCATCTGTGAAATGGGGACAGTACCTCTCACCTCACCGGGATGTTATGAAAATACCGTAACTGATGTTTGTGAAGCACTCAGATACTCTAGTGATGAGCAGAAAATCTCATGAGGAAACTGAGTTCTATCTTCTGAGAAGGGTTTGAATAGTGTGCAGTAAGTAAGGCCTGGGGCCACACATTAAACAATGGGGAGAAACTAAATTTTGAATAGCTGCTTATTAAGTGAACACCAGCCATTTGGTACACTGAATGAGGCATAGTCCTGTGGAAAAAACAACACAGTTAAAGACTGCATCATAATGCACGTGCACAAGGAGGCTGAATTAAGGTTGTTCAAGCAACCTGAATTCTGGCATTTCCTAGCTTTGAGTGCTTGTCTCTGAATCCTTAATAATGTTCTTTCTATGTAGTTTTCCATGTGTGCGTGTGTGATATAAAATTAATTTGTGAGTAGATTAGAGAGTGATGCCATCTAGACAACACAGTCATAGGTTATATATACTACAGAAATAATTACATATTTTCTTCTTTCCATAAGCAATACCTGATTAAACTGTGGAATAATATTAAAACATGCATGTTAGGTAGAATGATTATTTCCATAACAATATTAAGATATCAAATATGCAAATATGCTGAGTAAAAATATCTCAAAAGAAAATGTAGCATTTGATCACAATAAATATCCATGTTTCATTAAATACAATTGTAATCTTTTATAGTAAACAAATGTGTGATTTCTACTAAAGAACTAAAATATCACCTGTGTTAATTTCCTCATAAGAAAACAGCAGTGGAAACTAACTATGCCTTACCAGGCCCCCCCTGACTGTGCGCTTAATTTCTCTTGCAAGTCACTGCCTAATTGTTATGTCACAAAGACCTGTTCTACACTGGGGGGAGGGGGTGGATCTAAGACATGCAACTTCAGCTCCAAGAATAACATAGCAAGTTATTCGTACTTAGTTGAAGTTGACGTACTTATTTGAAGTTGACGTACTTAGATCCACTTACCGCAGCATCTTCACTGCAGTGAGTTAACTGCTGCTGCTCCCCCGTTAACTCCGCCTGCACCTCTCATGGTGGTGGAGTACAGGAGTCGATGGGACAGTTGATGGGGTCGATTTATCACCTCAAGACTGATCTCTATCCCTCAATCCGGTGGGTAGTGTAGACATACCCAAAGAATGAAATACTGTCAGTGCTTAGGCGTGTTATGGGAAAAGAATAATTTGGCTCTTGTGGTCTTTCTTTTGGATGTTAGCCTGGTGATCCCCATGGGTCCCATCCCTGACTGTAGGGCATCCTCCCAAATTTAACAATTTTTAAGGGGTACACAGTCATCACACCCAGGGAGCTGGCCAACTGGATATTTACTCTCTTTAACTTACTACATAGTATTTTATATTTGAAAAGGCAAGGCAAGTGACAGGTGAAGGAAAACAAGGTACCCTGCATTGACCTTCCTATCATTTCTCTGATGATGGAGACCACTTTACTATTAATTTATGAAACACTACTGTCTCTACTATAACCTTGTCTTCCCTATCTCATCGCCTTCATTTATCAGTTTATTCACAATTGCATGTTGTCTGACTCCTAGGCTGGGATTTCTTGGGAGCAGGTTCTATCTGTGTTATTTGTTTTTATAGTGCCTCATGCAATGAATCTGTAATCTCTGTTTGAAGTCTTTAGATGATATTGCAATACAAATAATACATAAATTAACAACAACAATACTAGCAGAAAGGGATAAAGTATGTACTCCCTTACTGCAGGCCAGCCAGACTACTGAATGCCCAATCTCCTCTACCTTAAACTGATCATACATTTTCAAAATATACCGGACCCTCGCTAGAATGGGGGATTTGGGGTCCATGCGTACTACCACGTTAATGCAGGGACCGCATTACCATGGATTGCAATTAAAGTTACTAAATTTGGGATCCATGGCTGTGACCGTGCTATACGCAAATTCGCGCTATATAGATACACGTTCTAGCGAGGGTCCGCTGTAGTAATACCACCTTATTTAGCACTTTTCATCTGTATATCTCCAAGTGGACAGAGGTCAGGATCATTATCCCAGTTTTACAGATGGAGAGACTGAGACACAGAGAAGTGAAGCGACTTGCCCCAGGTCACACCGTAGGCCACAAGCAGAACTGTAAATAGAATTGAGGTCCCCTGAAGCTTAGTATTGTAATCCATCCATTATCCATGTTGCTATTACAACTATTTTGTAATAGCCACACCCCCACATTATTATGCATCAGCAAGATTTGAACACTGAACCTCTAACACTAAAGAATGCTACCATTTGAGCTACAGAACCACCTAATAAAACTAAAAGCTAAATTTATTAGGAAGAAGAGTATGGATTGACATTAAACAAAGAATGGTTCTTGGCAAATAAGTAGTCTTTGGGAGGTATTAAAAGAGATCCTACAAACTGATAAACCAGTGTCACCATGTAGCTTCAGTTATTTTTTTACTACCACAAAAACAAAAAGGTTAACATGTGAAGGCATGTGGACAAAAAAAATGTAGGTATTTGTGAAGGGGGTACAAAGTCTATGAGAAGTGGCAGGGTCTGAGGTGCTGTGGGAGGACCCTGGGGCAACCAGGTCTCTGGGGAAGTGGGAGATAGGACCTGGATGGAGCTAGAAAGAAGGAGGTTGAGAAGCCTGAGCAGGGAGGAAATATTATGAGGCCAGTTTCCTCCAATATTCCATTCCACAAACCCATAAATAGAAATAGGCCCATCCAAGGTCTAGATCTGACCCAAAACCAGCACTGCAAGTGTCAGCACTCATGCAGATCCCAAAGTCCAAACAATACGGATCAAAAGTTGAGGGGGGATTCAGATAATTTGCGGGCTAAGTGATGACTCAGTGGTCCTCTAAAGGGTTTAGAATAGGAGCAGTTTTCAGTGATCAGATCTGCTTTTTTGATTAAGATGGAAGTGCCACCTATTCGTCATAGCCATGAAAGTTTATTATATAAACAAACACTAAAACATGTGTGTTTATCTTATTTGGAAAAAAGCATTGGGAAATTTCTAAAAATCTGAGCTATGTACTACAGTGTGTGAAAGCAATATACCCTTTGAAGGCAGGTATTGCATGTACCAGGGCAAAACCAGTTATATCATTCATTCTTTTTCCCAGCATCAGCTCCATAGTTCTTGTCTCTCCAGTTTTCCCAATTGGCTATGGAACAGTGGCAACAAAAGACATGGGAATTATATGAACAGTCTATACGTCCAAGCATACAAGGATTTTAGAAAGGATTTTCCTGTGAGGTTTTTGTTGTTCAAACAAATTAATGTATGGATGTTATTGTTTCAACCCTTGGAAGAGATACTTTCTGGCAGTGAGACACTTGCCACAAGCCTAAGGCTTCCTGTTTCGTTAATCCTATTAGTTAAATAATCATGCTGGCATGTGGCACTGTCTCATAACTGGCACAATATCAACATTTCCTATTACATTTCATTACTGGCAGAGCAAGCTATGTAAGCACATTATATCCTGTCCATGCTTGCAAGGCTTTCTCTTCCTTTGCAAAATAGCATGATGGCTTTCATAGATCCAGGCAGAGTATTGCATCTATAAACTCAAAGTAAGCATGGTAAGGAGCAAACAACTATCCAAACATGAAAAGAAGAAAAAAACAATTATTCACTAAAAACACATAGCTAAAATTGGAATGTGCTACATTATTTAGTGGAAAATGGATTACTCACAAAGCTCTGTAGCAACTCAAAGTGTGTGTTAGTTAATTAAGCATTGAAGCAGTTCAGAAGTATGAGCAGATGAATAATTCCTGGAAACTTACTGAACAAGTCCTTTGGTTGGAAAATCTTTGCAATACGAATAGCATAAGACATAACATTAACATAATATACAATTCATCATGTATAATTAATGCATGCAATCATTTAATATTCACATCTCTCTACTTCATTTTCTTCATTAAGATGATACATTCCAATTGCAGCTTTATCTAGTGTGAATGTCATGTATTTAAAATTATTTATTATTCAGTATAATTTATCCTGCTTTTTAATATATGCATCCCCCAATACAGTTGGATAGGTCAGTGTCATGTGACCAAAAATACTTTTGCATTGTTCACCGCTTGACCACATTATTGACCTCTGGGTCACATGCCAAATAGTCAATACTTTATGAACTCTTGCCATGAAGTGGTATAGAGAACCCATATAAGCTCTTGCACACCATTTAGCCCTTCAGTTTTGTTTTAGAGGGGGTTAAAATGAATCTTGGGCCGATGTTCTGCACTTGGGTGAATTTCATCCTTGGCATATGGATTAATTAGGCCATGCCATCATGCCTCACCCAACTGCAGTGTGTCTGACAATGTGAATATAGGGACCTTTGAAGTTCTTGCACCCTTTTTTCCAATGTCACAATTCCTGGAGAAAGTTAAGGACATCTTCTCCATGCTCATTCTTCATGATCTGTTCAGTGCCTGCCACACACATGAATCACAAGCCTGACTGACCACTCCTGGCACCACTACTTCTGCTCAGTCTTGCATCACAAGCTGCCTTTGAAATATCTTACCCACAATATCCCACCATGAACTCAAACTTAAGATGAGCAAAACTGAGCTACACATTTTAGACCAGAGTCTTCCCTACAGCTGAACTCTGTTAAACAGGTGGGGGCAGGAGAAGTTATATCTCCCAGATTCTGCACTGGCCTAGTCCCAGCATGAGCTGTAGCAGCCTAGCTAGGCTTTCATTTCTAACTTCTCACCCAGTTGCTTCTTTCATTCCACCAATGCCTCTTCATTTACTTTTTTCCAGACTCATCTTCCTGACATCTTTCCATACTGCCCCTTATACTTGAAACTCCATCTTCCACCTATGCAAAAGGTTTCTTCCACCAAGATTGGGAAGGCTGCCATATCATTTACTAGTTTCTACATTACGATGCGAAGTAGGTTGGAGCTTCCTTTGATAGTGCAGGTGACTCATTAAAATGGAATAGAAACACTTCCCAGAAATATGAAAGCCTGACAGTCCTGCTAAGTCAATGTTCTAATCCACAATATCTAGGTTTAGTCAGATTTATAGTGACAAATTATTTACTTATACGTCACTGTGACAGTGATGAGAACTAGCAGCTGAATCAGCACTCTGGTCACTGCAAGTCCTTTTAGTTTTCCCAGAGAAGAGTCTGAATGAGGAGAGCTAAAGAGTTAGGTGGCCCATTAACTGGAAGATTATAAAGGCACACAGGAGGGAAGTGCAAAGAGAAGGAGGAAGGGGCTAGCAAGGCCAGGGCAAAGGGAGATCTCCATGTGGAGAGATCTCTTCTCTCTGTTCTCTATGGTAAAATGACGTTTGTATGTCACTGTAAACAGGCTGAGCAGGACTGTGAAAGGGTGGTGGTGGTAGAGAAAACTACATGTTGGCATTTACAACTGTGATTGGGGAGAGGACAGGGTCTCTTGCATAGTGGTTACTGTCTATGGTGGAAGTTTCCCCTAATGGGTCTGCTCCAGGGGGCAGTAACCCTGTCTAGTGGATACAGTCCTAGGGTGGCACCTTGCTGAGTGGATATAGTGCAGGATAGGGTAGGGGAACCTGGGCCCTCCCACTCCACCAGGTTCCAACCCAGGCCCCTGGGAGGTTGATTTGAGTGTTCATCTGTCAGCATGGGGAGTCAGCTTCCCTTGGTCACTTCCTACCTCAGTCTGCACCCCATCCAACTGCTGCATGTCTGTGGAGAACGTCACCTTCCAGGCTTCCAGCCCTAGACTCTGTCACTGTGGCTCCCCAGCTCAGCTCGGGTCCTTCCCTAGAGCACTCATGGCATGTCCTCCTCCCTGGCTTGCCAGCCTGACTGAGTTGCCTGGCTGGCTTTTATACCCCACCTCCACCCAAGCATGCTCATCAAAGGTAGAGGGGGGAAGACTCTTTAGCCCAGAACTGCTTCTTAGACACCCCGTCAGAACAACCCAGAGGTATTAGAGCCATTGATACAAGAAAACAGAAGTGGAGGGGAAATGTTCCTTGGCACAATCACATATTGTAATGTCCTAAAGCAGTTGTGTTTTCAAAGAGTAATGTGAAAGATATGGCTCCCTTCTGGTACAACTGCTGGGTATCTTCTATTAAGATTTTAATGACAACAAATTCCACTCAATACCAGTCCAAGTGGAAAATTCAATTACCTTCGCAATGGTATGACAATGATATGATTATTGAACCAGATAGCTTCCAAAAGCTTACAGTCTCTTTTTTTGTCACAAGACATACAACAAAAGAAAACCAGTGGTTTTTACTTTGGAATGTAGAATGCTCTCAAAAATATCACAAGAATACCATGTTTAAGATAAAACAATAATACTAGAAATAAGCCTTAGAAAATCTCTTTAGCACATCACAGCAACAATGTCTTCATAGACTTTAAGATCAGAAGAGACCATTATCATTACTGGTCTGACCTCCTGCACACTTCAAGCCACAGAACCTCACCCACCCACTCCTGAAATAGATCCCTAACCTCTGATTTACTGAAGTCCTCAAATCATGATTTAAAGACTTCAAGTTACAGAGAATTCATCATTTACACTAATTTAAACCTGCAAGTGACCCATGCCCCGTGCTGAAGAGGAAAGTGAAAACACTTCAACATCTCTGCCAATCTGACTGAGGGGAAAATTCCTTACTGGCATCATATATGGCAATCAGTTAGACACTGAGCATGTGAGTAAGACCCACCAGCCAGACACCCGGGAAAGAATTCTCTGTAGTAACTGTGAGCTCTCCCTATTTAGTGTCTCGTCTCCAGCCATTGGGGATTTTTGCTACTGGCAGTTGCAGACTGGCTGCATGCCATTATAAGCAGTCTCATCATACCATCCTCTCCATAAATTTATCAAGCTGCAAGCTGCAGCATGAAGTCTCAGCTACCTCACTCCCTCCCACTTCCTTTCCTGTTGATAGCTGCCAAGGGAATGCTGGGGAAAAAAAGGAATGGCCCAAATGCCACCCAAATGTGCCACCCCAAGCACCTATTTGCTTTGCTGATGCCTAGAACCGGCCTTGGGCATATACTGGCCCCTATCTGGAGATTATAAAGATCAGCACACATACCTATTCAAAGGAGCATCAAAGTGTGCCCCCACCATACATATTGATTAGAAGGATTACTGTAATGTACGGTGCAAAGAGTAATGTCTCCATGCCCCATACTCTCTCTGCCACAGGTATGGCAGTATTTGGCCCGTAGGGTGTTCCCTTGTACACATAAAAAACTAAAGGTAATTCACTAACTAGAATATAATATATAAAGAAAAGCAGCCCTCATCCCTCAGGACAGCTGCCAGTCACTGACTGACTGGTAGGAAGAAACTTCCACCATGGATATGCCAGTGCAGAATTGTCCATTATGCCACACTCTTCCATGCCCTTTCACATTGTTCCATATTAAGGCATGCATAGCTATGCTCCTCTCCCTCATATTACTATTGCCCCAATCCTTGAAAAGCTATGCCTATCCCCAACACCATCACAGTTCCATATTATGTCTCCTAAATCCCGCAGCAAGTTTAGGAAACTCTACTAAAAAGACATAATTCCACTTTACAAATGTATTGTGTGTTAGTGGGTCCTAAAGAGAACAAAGTCAGAGTTTGTGTAGTTTGAGGGTGATTGTGAGGAATTTGATGTGTGTGTCCTGGGTAATAATATGTTGGAATTAGACTTATACACTTTAAGGTCAGAAGGGACCATTATGATCATCTAGTCTGACCTCCTGCACAATGAAGGCCACAGGATCTCACCCACCCACTCCTGTAGTAAATCCCTAACCTATGTCTGAGATATTGAAGTCCTCAAATAATGGTTTAAAGACTTCAAGATGCAGAGAATCCTCCAGCAAGTGAATTGTGCCCTATGCTGCAGAGGAAGGTGAAACCCGCCCAGGGCTCTGTTAATCTGCCCTGGAGGAAAATTCCTTCCTGACCCCAAATATTGCAATTAGGTAAACCCTGAGCATGTGGACAAGACTCATCAGCCAAACACCCAGGAAAGAACTCTCTGTAGTAACTTAGATCCCACCACATTCTCTGTAGTAACTCAGATCCCACCACATCTAACATCCCATCACAAGCCATTGGGCATACATACTGCTAATAGTGAAAGATCAATTAATTGCCAAAATTAGGCTACCCCATCATACCATCTCCTCCATAAACTCATAAGGCTTAGTCTTGAAGCCTGTTAAGTTCCCTTCAAAGATTCTTATCACCTGTCAGACACAGATCCACTACAAAAGGTTTTTTCCTCCTGCTGATAATGGCTCATCCAAATTAAAAAGCCTCTTAGAATTGGTATGGCAATGTACAACTTTTTTTTGCTTTCTGTGTATATAAATACATCTTACTTCTGTTCCATTCTATGCATCCAATGAAGTGGGCTATAGCCCACGAAAGCTTATGCTGAAATAAACTGGCTAGTCTCTAAGGTGCCACAAGTATTCCTCATTTTATTTATGGATAGAGACTAACACTGCTGCTAATCTTAAACCTGAGATACTTAAGTTTACTTAAACCAAAAAAAGAGTGAAAGTTTTATGTCTGTTGTACACATATACACAATATAATTACAGACACACACATACACACAGACACACACACTATCATTACAGGAAAGGAAATCAGAATTGATTTAGCTACATCTAAATGAAGCTATAAGGAAAGAAAAGTAGAATTGTTCAAGCTGGAATTAGGCCAGGACAGCTGAGTTAGCAACACCATTCGTACAAAAATATGCATATGCACACTGGTGTATGTATGGAAGCATTAAATAAATCTTTCCACCTTTTGCTAGTATAAATAAATTAAAGGATATCATGTTACATATACACTCTTGATATTATATAAAGTCTGTACTTCTACAGTTTAAATATGAAAATTATTCTTTTATTTTTATACAGTGCCGATTTTAGCTTGTATTTACAATACCCAACAATTTTTTTTTAAATAGTCTGACTTTTTAATGGACACAGTAAGGTTACCACATGGAGGACATTCATTTATATTTTGGTTTGTGGCCTGAGCCTATGTTGAAGGATGCAGTGTCTTATTTATACTATGACCTCTATCCTCATTATAATGTCAGACTTGAGAGTCAAGCTTTTTTAATCAGTATGGAAAGTGTTGCGGTTTAGATGGTTATAGTGAGATTTAATAAAGCAAGGTGGTCCTTTGGACAGAATGTCATACAAGATTGGGCCTTATTAGCTGTAGAAAGTGTATCTGGCTGCATTTGTAACATATTCAGGAGGGATTCTCAATAACTGTCGCAGTATCGGTCACTAATTGTGATTCATTGCTTTGAGAAATTTATTTTTAATTTAATTTTTTTACATCTTCTGGAATTTTTCATTACATTTAGGATGCTAAAAATTCATACTGCCCTGAAGCAAGTTTTAGAAAGCCAAAGATTTCAGGAAGGTTCTTCTCATTAAGGTGTGCAGAACTGTGGGGGAGGAGAAAATGAAGCTGGCCATCACTGACCTAGCTTAATAATATACTTTCTCCTGATGTGCAATCAGCTAATGTCAGAAGAAGAATACATTTTTGCTGTATTATTCTTTATAAACTTAACAGTTTCTTTTCTGCCACAGCAAATATATCACCTAATTCTGCAAGAAAACATTGCCCTAGCAAATGTAGTCTCCTTCTCTTGGTAGAATTAGACTAGTCACACTTTTATGTGCCACAATAATGGAATTAGTTAACAAACATACTGTATTAGAGCTAAATTAACAGTCCAGGAATATAAATGTTTTTCAATTTTACCAAATTTGTACATCATTGTGACACTTCCCTCAAGTCACTAATATTCAAATGGTATTTGTTCAGTGTGAAATCAGTGGGTTATGTTCTGTATTCCCTATGGTGGCAAAGCTCCCAAACTAAGCAGTGGAAGTTTTGCCTTAATAAAGCTGAAGGCATTAGCCTATGGGTAATTTTTTCCTCACTGCAGCAGGCTTGCACAAGACTCTTATTTTCTACGTAACAGCTTTAAGTCCTGATTCAGAAAGATTCGGCCCTGGACAAAATGTGCTGTCAGAAACTAATGTTTTCATCGACAGCTGAGTTCCTTCTCCTCAGACAATCAGATCGTCTGGCACTCTCCCGCCTTTCACAAGGCAAGTCCACCACAACCTCTACCCCCCATCTCCCCCACCACAAGGCAACTCTGTAATCTCCTCCCACTTCAATAACCATTTGTAGTATCTAGAGAGAGAACACATATAGATAAGATTGATAACATAATTTTCTTATATAAACTGTGGAAGTGGGAATACTGCACCATCTTTAGCTGGACACAGACACTTCTAACATTAGATATCCTAGTGTATTGTGATAATATACAGATCTTTAGACCCACATTAAAAAAGAATGGCAAATTAAATTATTTTTCTTACAATTGTCAAACCCATAAAAGAAACTGGTTAGGCTGGTCAAATACCGGGCAGGTGGTAACCTCAGTTTACATACCTTACTGAACTGGGACATAAGTGGTATATAGGGCCTTTTGCAGAATTGCTGCACCAAGTAAATTTCACCCTAAAGAAATAATAATTTTAATGTATAGCTAAGTGTACGTAGACTGCAGTGTAAATGGCTTCAAATATTGAGGTGTTTTGTTGACGTTGTTGTGAGTAGACATGTCTGACCACTTTTCTTGCTATTGCAAAAAGGCAAACGTTAAAAATCAGTGTTTAATTTCAGAAGGTATTTGAAATCTGGATCTCAATTGTGTGGCTTGGGCCCATTTTATTTCTATAATGTTAACATGTCCATATTGTCTTTCTTTCAGAGCAATACTTGTCTGTCAGCTGAAGTTTCACCAGCAGAGAAAAAAAAGATGAACTTGTGATAGGGACATGTTTGCTTTCAAGGGAAAAGGGACATTTCATGTTAACTAAAATGAATATAAAAGATTGAGTTAAAACAATAGGAAGGTAAAGTGTCATTCTTCATTTTCCCAGAAATCTGAGCTACACATTGGACCAGCTCCCTAGCTTAAACTGCTAAATTAAAAGCAAAGCCTTTATTGATTTTTCTGTCACCAACCTTAAAATGCTTATGGGAAGTATCATGAAGCTTGTCTAAATATGTTTGCTAAGAGAAATGCATGTTCAGAAACAAATACAGATAACTGCTATTTGGTGAAGGACACTAAGTGACTGAAATCTAGCTGCTTCTTGCTGAGATGGATGCAAAGAAAAAAGGCACTCCTTGAGAAGCTATATACATCTCTGTCCACAGAAGCACAGCTCATTTAATTAAGTGTATACTGTGTAACTTGCATGCCATTAAAGCTATTGAATGCTTTAAAAATGCTGGTAAAAACATTCTGTATAGCTCTGGAAACTCCTTGGTGGATATTTCATCTTTCTGAGAATTGTGTATCCAACAAGTTACCAGAGAGCTAATCCTCTACAAAACATGAGAGTTTCAAGAAAGTCCATTGCAAAAGTTTTGAAAAGTTTTGGACTTAGTGTATAAACTAGAATGGTTTGGGCTGAATTTTGTTGCCCTTACTGATCTTTTCTTCCCTATTAAGAGGTAATACAGTATCTGTCAGACAATCTGCTTATTTTACTGCTGCTTTCTGTAATACTAGATGTTAGGATGACTTGGGAACCACTTACTGTGTTGGCTTCCTCACACCTAATCTTTTCTCTGTGTTCTCAACTTTTCCATAACTGAACTCTGCATGTTTCTCTCCAGTAGTTCTTAGGAAAGCTGTTCTTATGTGGTGTTCTCTAATTCCTTAACTGAACTCTTGCATGTTTTTCAATTGGGTATTTCCTTTTTCTTTCTTTCTTTCTTTCTTATGACCCTTAAGATAACTATTGACTGATGTGACACATGATCTATACAGAAAATAAATGACCCCAATGATATCTGTCTTTTTTCCACATGCTTGATATTGGCATGCATGTTTCTTTTCATCTCATCACTCTGACAAGAATTGCTTATGCAGATATTTTCTGGTATTTTCTCCTCTTCAAGCTTTAACTGAAATCTGAAACTGAGCTTCCTGCTGAATCTTTGTTATCATTACAGAATTCCTCCAACATGAAGTCTTCATTATAATTTAGAATGTGTATATAGCATTTGCTTTTGAATGTAAGATTCTGGAGTAAGAGATTTTTCTCCTTGATTTGTAGACGTATGTTATCTTTCCTCCTTGCTTCTGTTACTGTAGGCGACAAATCGTGACTCATAACTGACCTCTCCTTGTTCCAAAGAGGGAAATAAGCTACTTCATCTCTCTTCATGTAGCAGCTTACTAACTGCTTTGCATCTCACCAGCTGCTCCAGTGAATGACTGGGGAAGGTGAAACTATGGCTCCTCTCACTCCCTGTCCCACTTGATCACCCTTTCCACACACTGGCTTGCAATACAGAATATCAGGTGATTCTTTCCCCCTTCTTTATAGTCTGAGTCACATTAGCAGGGAAGTAACAGAGACTTTGTTTTCCCTCCAGTGAGACAGAGGATTGTGATAATCTTGCTCTCTACATTGAATGGAAAAGCACCTCAAACACAAATATATTCCTGTGATCAGTCACCAACTTTCTGATCTAGGATCATTCTAACATTATGCATATTCTAAATTGCTGAGGTTTGGGTTTTTTTAGTGTTGTACAATTGGTACATTTGAGAAATAATCAGTGAATCTAAAGTGCTTTTTTTTTTTTTTGTTTTGTTTTTTACTATTGCTTCTCTTCCTCTTTTTTGCATCTCTAACACTATATAGTACAAGAATTTAGTCAGATACGACGAGAGATTGACTTTTACCGAGATGGGGTTAGAGCAATAGGGGAGAAGATGGCACTCAGATATTGCAGTGATGGGTGCCAATATAAGTCCCTGAAGAGAGAAAATCCTTCCTGAAAATTGCCTTCCTCTGGACAAGTGGTCCTTCTAGGATAGGAACAAATGGGGAAGAACGATGAACTGATGAAGTTCAACTTCATCCTGAAGTTTGGTACCCTGCTGAGTGTCTTGAGTTTGCAAAATCTCATAAAAATTTCTTATTTATGGTTGAACTCACAAAAGCACTTTTTTTGTGGGGGGCAATATTTTAACAATTCTGCTTCCATGCCTAAGCAGGGACCCAGAGGAAAAACAACTCATGGCAAACCAAATTTGTTAAACTTCAGAAGTGTTAGGGTAGAGATCCTCTTGATTCTTCACAGGTTAAATAAAGTGGAATTAGTAGGAGAGATATGGAAATTGTTATGAATATAGTTTATTACAGTGGTGTGGAAATAATGAATGGATTACATTAAAGTTAATAAGGCTCAACAACTGTATAATTTGAATGGTTATGTTTCTTCAGTTCATCTATATTACTGGCAAAATAAAAAGGGTTTTAAAAAAGTTCATATTTTAGATGAAGTTCTGAGCATGTGGGGGGAAGGGAAGAATCATTAAATTGTTATCCAGTCTAGTTCTTCTGTTTCACTTGTACTAACAAATTCCACAGTCTTGATACATTCTGACTAGCCTCAGAACATTGTTTTATTGTCCTGAATTAAACTTCAGAGCAGAAAACTAATGAAAATTAGAACTCTCTACATCATTCAAGATTGTGGGCCAGATTCTCGGCTGGTGTAAATGGGCATAGCTCTATTGAAATCAGTGGAGATACATCAATTTTGATTTTGATCCTCAATGTGAAGAAAATGTGGCTGTTTATGGCTAATAAGGGTGCATATTTTGGAGCCAGTTTTTTTCTGAGCATGTGTCTGTCCCTCTGTTTCAGTCATACCCATATTGTTAGGAAACAAAACATGCATCAAGTGAGACTTAGACTTTCTACATTAGCTCTGACCCATGCTATCCACTTGGAGTATGCTGTGCTGTAGTTGGTTAAAGCAGCTACCTACTAAACAAATGATCCTGGGTTCAAATCTGGGCAATGTCAGGAGCAGCGTAAAGACATTGGACCAGTGGTTGTGGTGGAGCCTGACTATTTTAAAATCAAGATTGGGTGTTTTTCTAAAAGATCTGCTCCAGGAATTATTTTGGGGAAGTTCTATGGCTAGTTTATATAGGAGGTGAGACCAAATGATCACAATTGTCCTTTCTTGTCTTGGAATCTATGAAACAGTTCTCTCTCACACACATTTATTTATCACCAATCAATGTAACATTTAAGCTTAAATTTCCCCCTTACATTTCTGGTTGTGCTGCTAAAGAGATTACTGGTTTCCAGAGATTCTTGGAGACTGGTATTGATCTGAAACTGGAATCTATTCTTTTAATCCCTGTTTAAATGTCAGTCAATTATTACTCATTTTGAGGGCATGAAGTATGAGCCAGAAGAGTAGATAGTGTTATATAAGGACAGACACTTTGTTCTTCTGGTTTTCACTTTTCACTCTCTTTTTTTTTAATATTAGTTTCTCCTTCTGAATTCATTTGTCAAAAAAGAATGACCATAAACGTCTTCAATGATTTTCACTTCCTACAGGCAATTCTGACTTATCACTAGGTACACACATATCTTAACACATAATTTTCACTTAAACATCATTCATATCAGTATTGCAGAAAAAGGAGATGTTTTCTAGAGCCTCCCCAACCCGCACCCAAAATGAAATGCCATGAGCATTGAGCAAAAAATGTTATTTTAACATTTCTGACGGAACTCAGTGAAACAATTCTATGGGCAGCACTAGTCTGGCAAAAATACTGTACCAGCTACATCAATCTTCAGCATATGATGGCAAAACGCACCCTGTTCCTGTTTAAATGCCCATGTTTTCAATAGATCAGGCAATCACTGAGCCTGACTTTCATAGATTCATAGAAGATTAGGGTGGGAAGAGACCTCAGGAAGTCATCTAGTCCACCCCCACTCAAAGCAGGACCAACCCCAACTAAATCATCCTATCTAGGGCTTTGTCAAGCCAGGCTTTAAAAACCTCTAAGGAAGAAGATTTCTATCCACCTTATAGTCCATTCAATCAATCCATACTTTTTTTAAACTTGATGGCAATAATACTGTGGGACACCATATCAAAAGATTTGCTAAAATCAAGGTATATCACGTCCAATGCTTTCCTCATATCCACAGAAACAGTTATTTCATCATAGAAGGCAATTAGGTTGGTCAGGCATGACTTGCCTTTGGTGAATCTATGTTCACTGTTTCTGATCACTTTCCTCTTCTCTAAGTGTTTCAAAATGGATTCCTTGAGGACATGCTCCATAATTTTTCCAGGGACTGAGGTGGGGCTGACCGGTTTGTAGTTCCCCGGATTTTCCTTCTTCCCCTTTTTAAAGAGGGTCAATATATTTGCTTTTTTCCAATCGTCTGGGACCTCCCCTGATCACCATGAGTTTTCAGAGATAATGGTCAATGGCTCTGCAATCACACCAGCCAACTCCCTCAATATCCTTGGGTGCATTAGATCCGTCCCCATGGACTTGTGCATGTCTAGCTTTTCTAAATAGTCCTTATTCTGTTCTTTCATCACTGAGGGATGCTCACCTCCTCCCCATACTGTGCTGCCTAGCGCAGAAGTCTGGGAGCTGACCTTGTTTGTGAAGATTGAAGCAAAAAAAGCTTTAAGTAATTCAGCTTTTTCCACATAATCTGTCACTAGGTTGCCTCCCCCATTCAATACGGGTCCCTCACTTTCCCTGACCTTCTTCTTGTTGCTAACGTAACTGTAGAAACCCTTCTTGTTACTCTTCACATCCCTTGCTAGCTGTAACTCCAATTGTGCTTGACCTTCCTGATTATACCCTGCATGTTCCAGCAATATTTTTATACTCCTCCCTAGTCATCTGTCCAACCTTCCGCTTCTTGTAAGCTTCCTTTTTGTATTTAAGCTCATGGAACATTTCTCTGTTAAGCCAAGCTGGTTGCCTGCCATATTTGCTATTCTTTCTGCACATTGGGATGGTTTGTTCTTTGCCCTCAATAAGCTTCTTTAAAATACAACCAGCTCTCCTGGACAGCTTTCACCCTCATATTAACTTCTCAGGAGATCCTGCCTATCCTCCCTGAGGGAGTCACAGTCTGTTTTTCTGAAGTTCAGGGTCCAAAGTCTGCTATTATCTTTTTTTTTCTTTTGTCAGGATCCTCAACTTGACCATCTCATGGTCACTGCTGCCCAGGTTGTCAACCACTTCTACGTCCCCTACCAATTCTCCCCTATGTGAGCAGCTGGTCAAGAGGATGCTGTAGTTGGTTCCTCCAGCGCTTGTACCAGCAAGTTGCCCCCAACCTTTTCCAAAAACTTCCTGGATTGTCTGTGCACTGCTGTATTGCTCTCCCAGCAGATGTCAGGGTAATTAAAGTCCCCCATTAGAACCAGGGCTTGTGATCTGGAAACTTCAGTTAGTTGTCCAAAGAAAGCCTCATCTACCTCATCCTCCTGGTCTGGTGGTCTATAGCTCTCGCCTCTAAATTTAACCCAAAACTCTCAACAGGCTTTTCTCCAGTTCTCATACGGCTCTCTTACTTTTCTCCAGTTCTCATACTGCTCTCTGAGAACCCCCACTTCCATTGACATCCCTGAGGGCATTTAGCCCTCAGGGATGTCAATGGAAGTGGGGGTTCTCAGTAGTCACAGGATTTTGCCCATGTTCCTTTTTTTATCACGGTGCATAATGCTTCTACATATTAGTGCGTCCAATGGCTGCCATTTACCTAGGACTCACATATGGACTCCAACAGGTTTCCTAGCATTCCGTGTTCTGTGAGAAATATCAGCAATGTTACTGATAAACAGTAGTCTGTTACTCACTGCAAAAGGCCATGCCTAATTTCTTTCCAGGTAACTGCCTTCCAGTTAGGATAATACAAAGTGGTGTTGTCAGTCACTAGCTCCCTCTCCATTTCATTTTCTATATGACGATTTACACATTCCATTTCTCAGAAGGGCAAAACTTGCTCACCTAAGTGACTTAGGCTCCTAAATCAGTATGTAGGTTGCTATACCCCTGCATTCTCCAGTGAGATAAACGGGATTTGTTGGTGCTCAAAGCTTCTGAAACTCAGACCACTTCAGGAGCCTAACTTAAGGCACTGTAGGCTTGAAAATTATTATTTCACATATATCCAAAGCTTAGCTGTACCATTTTGGACTAGAGATCTCATTCCCCAGATAATTACCTCATTTCCACATGTAAATATTCAATTTTCTGCATAAATGAAGGTTGTTTTGCCTGGTAATACTGTACTAATTGGATCCAGAATAGTTCACCCAGCTCTAGTTAATAGCTAGAGTGCTCTTCCCGATCACAGTTATTCTACAGCAGTGCTGCTATCTGATTTTAACTGGATTGTGGTATGTTAATGAGATATCTAGATGGACTTTTGTTTTCATGTGTAAGGTCAGCACACTTAGACGTCAACATAGAAACTGCTATAGCTCAAACTGAGAAACTGTCAAAATCTTCCTTCAATTAGAAGCCTCGGCACATGCTGAGGTGTAGAACTTTTGAATCATTTCATATCAAGTGATTAAATGTGTGTGTTCAGAGACATTACAGTGAATATGCGCAATGCAGAGCCATCTGTGAGAAGAGTCTTTGACATGAAAGATTAAACACTGTTCAGGCTAAGAAAAAATCCCATTGGAATATCTTGCACAATTGGAAACTTATGTTCAAGTGCACATAGCAGCATGCAAATTGAAGAAGAGGCAAGTATGAATCTATTTAATCATAAACTCTGTCAGGTTTATATATATATATATATATATATATATATACATACACACACACACACAGTCTATTCATATTGGTCTATTTTATAAACTGAAACAACATCTGAAGGTAGGAAACAGCCAGTTCTTTTACTTAGCAGAAGAATTGATTGGTCTGCTTTGTAATCACAGTGGAATCCAACAGATTAAATCCAACATGCACACTAGTAATTATCCAAGATTCCTCTTTATCAAAGTATGTAAATCTGTCCCTTTCACTAGTCACACTAATTTCCAACACCATCATGGTCTAATAATTTTGTAAGCTCTTAAGTCAATATAGTCAATACTCAGAAATATATTACTAAGCCTGGAAAGGTAAGAAATCTATGAACAAAAAATAAAAGGCATCTGCTCAGCATCTGTTAAAGCTAACGGAATATTTACAGACAAGTGTGAATGGGATTGTTGATTTATAAAGTAAAAAAAATTGTTCTTTGATTACGAGGGCATTCAAATCTTTGAAAAGTATGAGCAGCTGAGTAAAAAGTGAACAGCTTAAAGTATTCCACTGTATAGATCATTTTAAAATAAATTTTATAGAACTTTTCTTCTGGCATTGCTTTTCCCCCAGATGGCCACCATCTAACAACAATCTATTTGCATTAATTTGTGGAATTATACCCTTTTACTGCCAGAGACTTCTTGGAAGACAGAAGTTCATCTTGTTTTGATGAAAGTATCTATAAATAGCATGGACAGTTAGACCACAAAAGCAGGGGTGAAAGTAACTGCAGAGTCTTACCGGTACGGGGATTTGGCTGGGGCCAACTCCAGAAGGGGCGGAGCCTAAGCCGCAAAGGGCGGGGCTGAGGGCAGAGCCAGCCCCAGCCCAGCCCCCATATCAGTAAGGGCCCCCCCCATCCCCCTCCTGGCTCTGGCAACAGTTTAAAGGCCCCGGGGTGGTAGCAGCGGCCCAGCCGCAGGACCTTTAAATAGCTGTCAGAGTCCGGCTGCCATCTTCCTAGGGCTCCAGCAACAGGGCTCCCGTCCCCGTGCAGCACTGCTGCGGGAGCCCGGGGGAGGCTGCCGCAGGGTCCCGGGCCTTTTAAACTGCCCCCGGAACCCCACCTCAGCCTCCCCCGGGCTCCCGCAGCAGGGCTTTGCAGGGACAGGAGCCCTGTTGCCGGAGCCCTAGGAAGGTGGCGGCCGGACTCCGGCAGCTATTTAAAGAGTCTGGGGCTGGTCCGCAGCTACCGCCCCGGGCCCTTTAAACTGCCCTGGAGCCCCGCCACAGCCTCCCCCGGGTTCCCGCAGTGGGGGGCTCCGGCAGCAGTTTAAAGGGCCTGGGGCTCCAGCCGCTGCTGCGAGCCCTAGGCTCTTTAACTTGTGCCCGGGGAAACCGATCCGCCCTGGTACGGCGCACTGGCTCTTGCCGGTACGCCGTACCGGGGCATACCGGCTTACTTTCACCTCTGCACAAAAGACAGTATTTTAATAAAGAAATTTTGCTTCTTTCACTTCATGTGTCTGAGACTGGTTAATGTGCTGGGATTTTTAATGTGTTACTCTATTAGAAATGACAATTATTGTTTATTGTGACACTAATCTTGAAGTCAAGTACTAATAAGGATAATATATTTTCACATTGAAGCGCCTTTCATTCAAAACATTGTGAACTATAGAATATATTTCTCCCACTATGGAAATATAGAAGTTTTGAAGTGGTATACAGCAAAATACCATAACAGTTCAGGATGAAAACGGAAGATTAAGTCAGCCATTTAAAACCTATAGGGGAATTTCAAGCAGGTAGAACTTAATTGCCAAATTGGAGTTTAGCCAGAAAACCAGGACTCAGTCCTCTTCTCTTGTTAAAAGTGCCACTGAATGTTTAATAAACACACAGGATAAAGAATTTCATCTGAAAAACGGATCTTCAAGAGCAGCAGACAAACAGTGCTAACATCAGATGGAGACATTATTGAAAAAGTGAGTGCCTCCTGTTGAATCAGCCCCTCAGCCTCCAGTGCCTAGGTTTTCCTTTGAAGTCTCCTGCTGATGCACTAATAGAAAGTGATCCTGCTTATTTTATAAGAGTGGATGAGATCACATGCATAAGCAGCGTGGCTGCAAGGTGGTACAAATCCCTAACTTTGGAAGCGAGTAAGTGACTTAGGGACTTGTGTCTCTGATTTTCAGAATGAATTTGGCTCACTTTAAAAATATCCCCTTTATTCCTAGACTTGGCCTTTGGTTCTGAGAAGGTCAGAGTGTGCTGTTTAGGTCCAGCCTTCAAGGTGAACTTTTTGGAATCATCATTACTAACTATCTGTATTACAGTAGCACCTAGATGCCCTAAATAAGATTAGGCACTGATAGTCACTGCACATACACACAGTAAGAGATAGTCCGTGCCCTGGAGAGTTCACAGTGGACACAGACAAAGGGTAACTGAGGCACAGATTGGGGAAGTGACTTGGCCAAGTTCATAGAGCAGGTCAGTATCGGCATGGGAATACATTGTGGCATGTGCCTATGTGCTATATGCCTAGAACTACACTATCCTTTGGGCCATGCTGCCTCTATAGTGAATATCTGCTCTAAAATAATATCACCTCCACACCAGGATTTCTGCTATTTCTCAAGCTAAACTCCTAATAATTGTCAAAAAATTTACTTCAGTGTGGCAAACTTCCATAGTGCAGTCGAGTACAATGTACACTGATGTAGGCATATTGGTTATGATTTGCCTGATGTACATTGCATGCCCACGGTCACGTATAGGTTAATCTAATTACCAGGCAGGGATTTTCCCTAACCCTGTTCAATAGACAGGATTCCATAAGTGGTGCATTATTAAAGTTTCATGTTATCCTCTGAAGCATTTCTCAATGGCCACTCTATAGATTGACTCTTGGACCCTAATTTGGGACAGCATGTAAGTATGTGCTTGATAAACCCATTGTCTTGTCTGTCTCCTCCTTTCCCTGGTCCCTCTAGTTCTGCATTATCTTTCCTATTTAGTGCTGCTTTGATCCTATTCTATTTTGCTTTTCCAAGACTGGATATTTTGGTCAAATATATTTAAAGGAAAAGTATCCATGGTTTCTTTTCATAAGTGCCTGTCATAAGTGTGAAGTAGCCTAGAATTAGTGTTTACCTGTAAGGGGTTAAGCTAAAGGTAACCTGAGAGGTGGACAACTGACCAACGAGAAATTCCTCAGGAGACAAAGGATTTTAAGTTTCAGTTTCTCTCTGGGTCTCTCTCTGTTCACCTCGGCTATGGGATGAACACAGCTATGTCTTTCACTGTAACTATAAGATTCTATTAAGTATTGTAGTCAGTAAGTTTACCTTCTCTTTATCACTTGGAGAGTTCTCAGTGGTGAGTGTTGGCTGGGTGCTTCTTGATATTGTAAGCTTCAGCAGAGATATCAACTGTGGGAGAAAATTACCTCGGGGGAGGGGTTTGGGTTTTTTTTCCTTTTGTTGATTATGGTAGATGCTGTTCTATTGATGGTTATAAGAGATTTATTCCTTTCTTTTTTTCTTTTATTAAAATCTTTCTTTTAAGAAGCTGACTGCTTGTTTTTCATTGTGTAAGATCCTGGTTTTGGATCGGGCACGTCTCGCAGGATCAGGCGAGGTTTGGTTTTTTTTTTTCTCTCAAGCTTCCCAGGGAAGGAAGAAGTTTGGGGGGTTAGTGGAAAGGGAAAGAAGGGTCCCCAAACTACCCTAGACCTAGTTTAGTGGTGGCAGCGTACCCGGTCCAGATACAGAAGAATTTATGTTCTGGGGAAAAACATTTTAACCCAAGCTGGTAAAATAAGCTTGTGGGGGTTATTTCTTTTTTCATGCGGGTCCCCACATCTGTACCCTAGAGTTCAGAGTGGGGAGGCAATCCTGACAGTGCCATAGTTTTAGAAAGCAGTATTATAGGATATGGTCCTACACTGTATTCATATTGCACACACTGTTTGATTCAGGAAAAATATTTAGGTTCCCTCTTGACCATATTTTGAAACATAAAACAAGCATAAAAATAACAAAAACAAGAGTGAAACATCATAAACCCAGAGAAAAAATATCAACCATATTAGAGCCTTGCAGTTAGGCATGACAGGTAAGTATTTCTTTTGCTTCGAAGACCCCAGTAAATCAAAACAATGGGGCTGATGGCATGGTGTAATTGTCTCTGATATGCTGCAGTGAGTATTATTTATGGTTGTTTATAAAATATGCTGTCAGAATGGCAGGCTGCATAGGACCTTAGCACTATTTATGGATTTGCCTGCCTTCATATGCCCTTTGGTATACCAAATTCAAAAAAATAAAATAAAACTTCCAACTCCATGCTCTTTAAACAAGCACATCTTCAGAAAACGAGAATGGTTGCACTCTGTATCTATCCCTTACATTTAAACTAGTCCCCGCATCATAATTTATTATGAGAATTGTTTACAATTTACGTACAATTCCCCACCACACTCCCTCAACATAAGGTCAAGGTCTGTACTGATTTATACGATATGCAGTTCCTCCTAGGGAACTGCAGTAGGGCTGTGCTGGATGTAAGTCAGCAATAAATTGGGCCAGAAGGTTGGGATTATCAAATATGCCTAAGGGAATTAGACACTCAACTCCTATTCAAGACAGCCAGAGTCTCACTGAATAGGGGCTGGGTACTTAATTCTCTTAGGCTTCTTGAAAATCCCAACCTAAATGTTTTGATTTACAGGTGTTTTTTTTCCCCCTGAATGTGTTTTTATATAGCGTGGTAACTCTCCTGTTTTTCAAACTCCACTTCTTTTTATTTATTTATAAATAATTTTAGGCATTTCAAAAGACTTCAGATTTCACTCTCTTTTCAAAAAGGCTTTAAGCAAAATGGAGCTTACAAGTTTACTAAATACCAGTGACATTGTTTTTCAGCTATTCTCTTCCCTCAAAAATTTTCATTTGGCAGCTGAACTTAGATACAAAAATAAAGGATGCAAGATAGATGGAGCTGTTTGATTTGTAACACATCTGAAGTTCTGAGAAGCCGTGCCCGTGTGATCAGAGGAGATGAATTTGAAATATATGCTGTAGATTTTCTTGAATGTTGGACTCACAGGAAATTGTAGTAATCTTAGCCTCTTGAATCAAATCCTAAAGAGATATAAAATAAGCAGTCTGATTTTTTTTATAAATCCTTTGTTACATATTTTGGCTGTTTGCAGATTTCAGGCATTGTCTAATTAGATGTAATTTGTCAAGATCAAAATGCTAGTAAATAAAAGAACAAGGAAAGAGGTTATTTTACTTATGGTATTCACAGCATATTTTAAAAAGAGATTAAAAACTTACTGCAACTTCTGTCATCAATTATTCAAAGACCACATGCAATATATACTGCCTGAGAGATGATAAAAGAGAGCATTTTAGCTCTTTTACCTTAATGGTTACTCTAGTCTAGAGTATTGGCTAATATTCACATGCATATGATAGTCAGACCTTTGTATCCTAATGCTTGCATGACTAACTTAGCTTAATTGTCCATACATCTCTCTTCCCACGCAGCCCTAAATAGCCAACACAACCAAATGACAAGACATGAGATGCTCTTGGCCTTCCACTAGTGGTTAAATCAGTGAGAATTTCTTATTCTTTTTGTTCAGGAGTCCAACTGCATGTTACATATGGGTAGCTAGCCAACAATGCAGGCTAAGATTAGCCCTAATGCAGACTTTCTCACCCATTTCATTGAAGAGATGGAGCAGGCAGGTAGTATGGTCAGCTAAGTTAATGCAGACAAGGGAATGTTTAGAACTTACAGACCTTTGGAACTTTGCCCCAAAGTACCCCAAATTCTGCCAGAATCCTGCTTGAGCACAAGCAGTGGTTTTATTTTTACTAATACTAAGCTAGATTTTCAAAACTATGCATGCAAATTTGTGTTTGCTCTGAGGTTCGTCTAACTTGTGCTGGACAATGAACCAGCCACAGATGGCCCCAGGACTGGAGAGTGGGCTGGAAGGTAATGGAAAAACAAAGGCCTCCTCTGTCTGTGCTTTGCCATTTTTAAAGGACATACTGACAGTTTCCAACGTCAAAGAACTGAGTATTTTCCCACTAGCTTTCACCAGCTGGTAAGGATGTAGACCCAAAGCACAGGTTGTGGAACCAAGTTCTCCTAAACTTCTAGTGAGTGAAACCAACTTCAATTTAAGCTCAGGACACCTCATCTTATGAAGACTCTGCTCTATTACCACAGATGCAATAGACTGGTCTGAAACTGTATGATAATCTTTGCAAACTATGAAGAAATTTTCTCACCAGGGGAGATACTCAAATAAGCTGCCAGGAAAAGACAACCTGGATTAAACAGGCCATCGTTTACATAGAATGAACTGACTGTTCAAGATTTTGTAGAGATTATGGCACAGTCGTGGAATGAGATATTAGAAAAGAAATGGTTACTTACTGTTACTGGGATTACTCAAGATGTGCTGCGGATGCATATTTCACTGAAGTGTGTGAGTGCCCAGTGCACTGGAGCTAGAGAATGTTGACTAGCGGTCCTCGTAGAGGGGCAGCGCTCATGCCTTTTGACAAGAGACCTTGTCCTGGTTAGATGAGGTAGCACTGCCCTGACCTCACTCTGAACCCTCAGAGACTAGATTCCGCAGAGGGACAGAGGGTGGAATACATATCTGCATCACATATCGAAGAACCAGTTACAGTAAGCAACCATTTCGTCTTCTTTAAGTAGATGCAGCCATGTATTTCACTTAGGTGACTTACAAGCGGTAGCCACAGGAGGTGGAGGTCAGAGTCCACTTAAACAAGGACTGCAGGACCATCTTCCCAAAGTTTGGATCTGCTCTGGATGCTCTAATAATTACATAATGGTTTGTAAACATATGTATCAAAGACCATGTGGCAGCCTTGCAAATATCCAGTACTGAGACATCACTTAAAATGCTATTGATGTAGCTTGTGCTCTCATAGAATAGCATGTGGAGAGCATGTTGTCAAAGCTATTTTGTATGCAGTCTTGTTGTAGGAGGTTATTCACTTAGGCTGTGAGGAGACTGCCTGTCCCTTTATATGGTCTTCATATGACACAAACAGATGAGGTGAAGCGTAAAAGGGTTTAGTCCTTTCCAGATAAAAGGCCAGACATTGTCTGATGTCTAAGATGTGAAGATGTTGCTCCTCTGAAGATGAGTGTGGCTTAAGAAAAAACACAGGCAAATATACTGCCTGGTTTAAATGAAACTGAGAGACCATTTTAGACACGTTTTGGCTATACACAAAATCACTTTGTCTTTGGAGACAAAGTGTAAGGAGGCTCTGTCCTCAAAGCCTGCAATCCATACACTCTCCTAGCTGATGTTATCAGCAAGAGGAATGCAGTTTTATGACATAAGAGATGAAAGAAGCAGGAAACCAGACACTTGGACAGAGGTTTCATGAGAGCCACTAAGAATGTGTTACGATCCTTTCAGCAATCTCACCAACATGACATTGGAAAACACCAGTCTTCCATGAATGGGCAGATGAAAAGCTGAAATGCACCCTCAGTGATCTAAGCATAAGGCCTGATGACTGAAGATGCAGCAAATACTCCAAGATGTTATGAATATTAGCTAGCATTAACTGACACTGCGGGTCAATGAACACATTGAAAAAAAGCTTCCACTACTGAATCAGCCATCCTGGTAGGAGGTTTTCTATTACTAAGTACAATCTATCGAACAGACACCAAACATTGTTCTTCTTCCTCATTCAACCACAGATCAGCCATGGATTGATATGCATAGAGATGAATGCAGATGCAAAGTGCGACCGTGATTCTGTGTGAGCAGGTCAGGATGAAAAGGAAGGGATATAGGAAACTGAACCAATCATGCAAGGTCAGAAAACCATTACTGCTTGGGCCATGCTGGGCCAATGAGAATGAGCTTGACAATCTGCTTTCAGCTTGAGGATGACCTGTGAAATGATTGGAATTGGAGGAAGAGCATACAGGAGAGCAGATTGCCAACTGAAGTGGAAAGGGGTGGTCAGGGAGTCCACTCAAAATCCCAATAGATGGTATTTCCTCTTGCCCCTTTCTAGTGAACAGGTCAATTCTCGGGATGCCCCATGCTATGCAGATGACTTGCAGAACGCTGGGCTTCAAGACTACTCATGATTCAGGGAAAAATTAGTGGTGTCCATGAGATGATTCTGGACCCTAAGCAAGTGATCAGCTATCAGATTAATACTCTCATCGATGCAGAACTACCACAACTTGATCACCTCTTGGCGGAGCACCCTTGAGCATGCTCCCCATGCTTATTCACATATTACATTGCGGTGGTATTGTTGGTAAGTATGGAAACTACCAAACCATGTCCTTGTCCTTGATAAGGTCTGGGAAAAAGAGACAGGCATTTTAGATGGCTCAGAGCTCCAGCATACAGTTGGTAAGGGCCGAGTGAAAGGAATGCCTGATATACATTTCCCTGAACCATGCACTACTGAAGGAGTTGATGATCAGACTGACAGAAGCAGAGTAACCTATCTAAGGGGTGAAGGTTTGGACAGTAAACAGTCCTGAGCCACATTATAAGAAGGTGAAGACAAAACCTTGTGAATTGAACCCCCTGCATACATACGGACATGTGGCCTAAAAGCCTCAGGCACATATAAACTGTTGTAGTAGATTGAGACTGCAAACGAAGACAAAGGCAGCAAATTGCCTGGAAATGGTCAGTCAGCAGAAATGCTCTCAAACCTGTAGAGTCTATTTGGCCCCAATGAATCTGATTTTCTAAGTGGGGACCAATGTTAACTTTCTCATGTTTAGAATGAGACCCAGAGAGTCGAGCAAGCACCATGTAATGCATACATGAGAAAGGCCTTCTTCCCTGGACCTGTCCTGCAATAGCCAGTCATCCAGCTACAGAAAGAAATGGATTCCTTTCTTCCTGAGGCACACTGTTACCACAACCATACATTCGGTAAAAATCCAGGGGGAACAAGACAGACTTAAGGGAAGGACTGTGTACTGAAGATGGCAGTTCATCACAACAAACCAGAGAAATCTTCTGTGGCTTGGGAGAATTGCCACATGGAAGTAAGCATCCTGAAGGTACAAAGTTGCAAACTAATCATTCTGAGTCAACTCAGGGAGGATCGTTGATAGAGTGATGATATGGAGCCTCATGTATCTGATATATTTGTTGAGGAAACAGAGGTCAAGAATAGGTCTAACTCCTCTCTTGGATTTTGGGGACCAGGAAGTATCAGGAATAGAAGCCCTGTCTGATGGGATCCTCCTGGGATGCAGTCTGGGACTGTGGGACTGCTGTGCTCCCTTAACTCTCTCCACCCTGTGCTGTCTCTCACAGTGCCCTCCAGGTGCTGTGATCACTCAGCACAACACCATGTGGAGCCCCACACTTAGCTAGATTGCATGAATGCTTCCAGAGCCACTCATGAATCCAGAGAAAGGCACCAGTGCCAAATACGCCCAGCTTCCAGCACTGTACCCCAGGAGTATGCTGTCTTGCACTGCTCAAGATGGGCCATGCAAACTTATTCATTGGTTCACCACTTCATCAATGGAAGGTGGACATACACCAGCCTTTGTCAAACCTGAGCAGATTTGCCCCATGCTTCATACTAACTCACTGGTAAAGATAAAAAATTAAACAAATTTATTGACTATAAAAAGTTGATTTTAAGTGCTATTATGTTGTAGGCAAAAAGTCAGTTAGTTACCAAGAGAAATAAAATATAAGCACGCAATCTAAATTCTCAACCCTATTAAACTGGACAGCAATTAGAGTAAGCAGTTTTTTCTCACCCCATTGGATATTGAAGTTATTAATATACAGGTTTGTTCCTTAAACATGGGCCAATCTCCTCTGCTGGAGTCTTGTCTTCTTCTCAGTGTCTTGGTTGCTTACAGAGTAGGTCGTGCAGGAGAAGAGCCCAGTATATGTTCACTCTGTCTGTTTTATACCCTCAATCCATGTGCCTGGAAAACACAAGACCAGGCATGTCTGGGAGAATTGTTGAGTCTCTCCAAGCAAGTTTGAGCAATTTCCCTGGTGTGTCCTCATGCAGGTGAGTCATTGCATTGTAGCTCCCTTACTGGACAATGGCTATTGATGGATCATTTTACACCCTGTCCGGGCATTGGTTACTTCCCTTGCTGCTGCCTCTGGTGAGCTAATATCTGGCTGATATTAACTTACAGCATATTTTAATGGCAACCATACAACACAATTCTCACAACTTCACATGCATTAATGATATACATATATGGATAGAGAAATGACTTTCAGCAGATAGTAACTTTTCCTCTGATATCTTACCAGGCATGTTCTATATGTAATATCACAATTATATATAGATGAGGAATATGGCGGTTACGGGGCACTCCCCCAAGGTATAGAATGTCATACCCTGATCCTGGTGTTCCAGAGGAGCTTCCTTCACCTCTTCCCAGGCCAGTAAAGAATGGACCTGATTGAGGAGCAGTATCTCATGACAGGGAGCCCTTGAAGAGGAATGTAGAGGAAAGATGGGAGAAAAGAAGAGTGGAGTCGAACTGGATGGAATAGCCCAATCTGATAGTGCTTAGGACCCAGATGTCAGTTGTAATTGAGTCCCAAACATTGTTAAAGCTAACCATCCTGTCCCTGAATAGAGATGGGGTAAAGGAAGTGATGATTGGAACTGCTACTCTGGGCCAAGAAGTCAAAATGGATGCTTGGGGGATGCTAGAGGAGGCCCTGTTGACTGGCTAAACCCTGGACTCAAAGGCCCTCTCCTCTGAGCTCTATGCCCCTTTCTGGAGAAATCCTGCTGTGTTAAGAGACGAAAAGCTGCCCAAATGTGAGCTGTAGATGTTATTGTTTCTACTGTTGGCCACCAAAGTGATGTCTCTGCACTGCCAGCATATACACCCACAAGGAACAAATTGTGGCCCTAGAATCCTTGAAGGAGTGCAGGGTCTCATCTGTCTTATCTGAAAACAACACAGAGCCATTAAAGGACAAATTCTCTATGGTCTGATATCCAGCATGGACTGCAATTATGTTCTGGCCGCTAAATAGCCTTTAGTGATAAATGCCAGAAATTCCTCTCTGGAGGTTTCAGACAGCTGGTCTGCAAACTTAAACGTAGTTGTCCAATTTACAAAGTCATACTTGGACAACCCTGCTGTTGGTTTACAATTCACATTGGTAGGAACAAGGAGGTGTAAATCTTCCTGTCCATTAAATCCATCCTTTTAGAGTCCTCGTCCTTTGGCGTGGACTTAAACCTGACTTTCCAGACCCTAGCATTCACTGAAATTACAACTAGGGAATTTGAGGCCAGATAGGAATAAAAGACCTCAAATCCCTGTACCTGAAATAGTTTTTCTCCATATGCTCTGTAGTAGTCAGTACCGAAGCTGGCATGCTTCAGAGAAACTTTGCAAGCTCTAGGAACACATCATAGATAGGAAAGGCTACTTTCCCAGGAGCAGATGGCTGCAGGATATCCACTAACTTATGAGTGTGGTTCTGCAGGAACTCTGCCTGAATGCCCAGGGAAGCAGCCACATGCAGCAAATAGGCCTTGAAATCCTCTCATGTTGGAGGAGTGGAACACCTGAGCACTGCTGGATCATCTGTAGATGAAGAAGAGAAAGCTAATTGCACCAAGTCTGGTTCCTGATCCTGGACTGGTAGAGTTGGAAGGGACGTCTCTATGGGCTCTGCACAGGGAAGGGTCACTGGTGCCTGAACCTGCCAAGAGTTTACAGTTCCTGTCACCAACCTGCCTGGTGACCTTGCCTTAGAATGACCCGAGGAGGGCAACCTCCAGAACCAAGTAGCAAACCATGGATTCCATGGATGCAGCTGATAAAGAGAGGGCATTGATTTTAGTAGGTCAGGCCTCTATTCCGACCGTGAAATTAGGGCCAATCCTGGTACACATAGCGCTCCATAAATGGTCCTTGATGTGGTGGTGGGGGCGGGGAGGAGCGATGGAGAGTGAGAGGAGGAAGATCCTGACCTCAATGCCAAAGAACCTCTGGTTTCAGAGGGTAAAGGTGGAGCCAGGTCTGAGGGAGTGATTCATTCTGAGGGAGTGCTCTGATTCATCCATCAAACAGAACAAGGCAGGAACTGGTGCTGATGATGGATGCAATACGTCTGGCACTAAGCACACCTTGAAGTCAGCAGTGGTCCAGAAATAGCTGGTGGTGCTGAAGTGGAGGGCCATGAAAGATGCCATAGTAACATCAGCAATGCTGACTGCAACAGTGCCGAGGAGTTTGGTGCCAAGGATGTCCCTTGTACTAAGCCCAGTAATGGCCCCACTTCCACAGACTGTGAAAGTGGAACATCAGGGTCCAGTGCCAACTGACTTAAGGTTTCACAAATGACACAGCCCTGGTAAAGTCCTGGACCAAGGAAGACATTGGCACTGAAAAATGGGAAGTCAGTAGCTACCCAGTATGCCACCAATGTTAAAACAGTAAGTGCCAGCATCGCCCTCATAAATTTCAGAGTCAGTCATTGCCCAGAACCAGTTGATGGTACAGGGTCTCAACCTCCCTACTTAGTACCAGGAAGTGATTGGCCCACACTCTTCATGGGGGATGTGGAAGAGACCCCTGGAGTGGTCTCGAAGGGTGACCATTTCCTCAGTGCAGACAGTGGAGAATGACTCCTCTGTCTCTTTGGAAAGACACTTGCTTCACAGTGTGAAGTAGCAGCACTTTCATAACCTAAAGGCAATCTCTGATCCAACAAGAAGTTCAGTACTAAAGCAGGCTGCATAGCATGTCTGAGCAGGAGCTGTTTTAGGTGAAGGTCCCTAGCTACCTGAGTATTTTTTGTGAACAATCTACAGATTGAATACCTCTTCCTGAAATGGGACTCACCCAAGCACTGTGTGTGAGGATCATTGTTGTGGATCGCTCCCCCACATGATGGACAATGTTTAAACCCCAATGAGCGTATCACAGGGGAATACTTAACAAAATATAACCGACACTAATCTAACACTAAGGGTACTACTAACTATATGCAGCTAGAAAAAGACACTAAAATAGTGAAAGACTGTGAAGGTTAAGACCACACAGAGCTCCGACTCCTGCCACAGTCTGGAAAGAAGGAACTGAGGGGATTAAGGAGGTGCCACCTCACAGAGTGAGGGGAGGAGCTATGGCCATGGGCATGAGTATCACTCCTGTATGGGTACTGCTAGACACAATATATGCTCCAGTGCCAAAGTGGAATATACGTCTGCATCTACCCAAAAAAGAATCTTTATGTCACAATCAGTTATCTGCAGCCTAGGACTTCTGCCACTGGCATACCAGCTGTCTTCCTTCACACTGCATTTGTTGCTGATCATCAATAAATCAAGGTGACCTGTGAGGACAAAGCCATAGGAAAGGAAGCCTAGGAGCCTCTTTATTAATAGAGAGGATAAAAGATGATAAAGTTTACTAATCCATCAACACAGGAGTCTGTTGGAGCCACAATATTCTCTCTTAGAGCCTTCTGGGAGATCTCCATTCTCATCAATCTCTGAGAGCAGACCATTAATATTATTATTTATTTGTAAGTAGCACCTTAAGGCCACAGTCTAGGATCAGGGCCCTCTAGTCAAAACAGGTCAATTAAGAGACTCAAGCCACCTGAGTTAACGATCAGACATGTGTACAAGTGTCTAACCTTCCAATTTTTTATCCCTCCTGAAACACCAAATCCAAAGCATGATTGTCTATATGAAAAAGCCTGCAACTTCCTACTGCAGCCTTGATCCCATCTTCATTATGGTGCCACAAAATCCTGAGAGGACTTCACAAACTCATCTGGTGTGGCTATTTGAAGGCACCAAACACTTTCAAGTCCAGGGTTTTACAAGCAGTGAGGAACTTCATAATCTTATAGGGTTCTCCAAAGTGCAACAGGGGATACATACACCAGAACCAAGCACATTTTTATTCTACTCAGAGGTTTACACACCTAATGGACAAACTGTATGAGATTCAATACAAAGTTAACTTAACATTTTGCACAATTGCTCAGTTCTTTTGAAGAGAGACTTGGGACTGAAACAGCATATTTGTTCCAACTTCAAAATGAGGTATATTCACAGATCCATCATCTGCCCATACGATATTTCATTCTAGTCAGCATCATTAGCCCTTTGCATTCGAGAGCACAAAATTCCCACATGGCCCTGGGGGCAGAGAAAAAAGGGAGTGGAGAAATATCTGGAGGGGCAGAGCTAGTCCTTAGTTCTTAAAACTGCACTTCCATCAGATCATCAAGACCTTATGGGTCAAAGAAGAAGTAGATGACCACACACCACATGCCCGGTCCATCTCCTTGGTAAAATGGGTGAGGAAATCATTATCAGAGCTAACCAAACTGCACTGTCTGCTAGACATGCACACAACATGCAGCTGGACTCAGTTGAAAAGGAAGAAAAAAAACACAAAGCAAAAAAAAAAAAAACAGTTAAGTTTGTATTGCAGCCAAGAACAAGTAATGGAATTGTGATTAATCTGAACATTAAGGAGTCAGACAGTCCCACTGAGGAAGTATTTTATAAAGAAATGTTTCCCATTTCCAACTTGAAGGATAAGATACAGCATCTGGCCAGAAGCCACTCCTCCCCTTTCCTTCCATTACCCCAGTGATTATATGTCACCTAGAAATCATGCGGGCTTTTTGCTTGTTGGCTTCATCTCGGCGCAAGGACAGGTGCAGCGAGCCTCCCATTAGCACCAGGCAGACACTAGCAGCACTTGTAAATCAACCAGATAGATTATGCTGGGGAATGAGCTGAATCTGATTTCAGTTTCAGGCATCACACAAGCACAGAGATAGGCTCTTTGGCATTCCAATAGCAGCTCACTATTTTTGTTCTCATTTGCTATTCTGCAAATGAATTAAGAGGTTTGATTGGTGTTTTTGAAGTCATAAACCGAGGCCATATATTAGGAAGAGAATATAGTTAACCTTGTGTGAAACATCAACATACAAAAGTGATATGAAATATCATTGCAAAATTATGACTTCACGGGCCAAACTAAGTTACTTGTTTCAGAGTAGTAGCCATGTTCATCTGTATCAGCAAAAACACAAGAAGTCCTTGTGGCAGCTTAGAGACTAACACATTTATTTGTGCATAAGCTTTCCTGAGCTGAAACCCACTTCATCAGATGCATGGGGTGGAAAAATACGGTAGCAGGTATATATACACAGTACATGAAATGATGGGAGGTGCTTTACCAAGTTGGGGGACAGTGCTACCATTAACTAAATTGTCTCATTAGCACTGATCCCCACTTGGTAAGTTTATGCCCAAATAAATTTGTTACTCTCTAAGGTGCCACAAGGACTACTCATTGTTTTTAGGTTACTTAGAATTTTCCAGGTATAGTATATTTTGCATATGTGATCTTAAAACAGATATAGGAAGTATCCTTCCACCCGTTAGCAAAAGAAATCATATTTCCCAACTATGATTTAATCAGAAGGCTGACTTTCACAGATGCAAGGTCATGAAGTAACTGTGAAATGACTTTTTAAAGCACAAACGAATGTACAGAGCAACCTTTACAGAATTTTAACAAAAAAGATTGTAACATGTTGATATGTTTAATGAGTTTTATCTGATTTTGCAATCCCACCCACTCTTTCTTCATTCGGCCTGAATTTTCTAAAGCCAAGCTGGAAATTTACAAAATTATCTATATAGACTTACTTCCTCCTCCTACCCATTTTCCTGTTTTTCTACAAAAGTAAAAATAAATAAAGATGTACAAGAACATTCTGTTTTGCAGTTAGCATCCTGCAATGCTGTTCCAATATATAAATTACATAACAGAAAGGCCCTACGTGAAGTTGTATGAAAGGTTCTGATTACATCATCAGCTTTGTGTGTGTGTGTGTGTGTGTGACTAACAATATGTAATTGCCATCTTGGATTACTGCTGCGTGGGGGATGTGAGAGGATAGTTGGTATGGGTATGTGGATAGTCTGTATTCTTTTTTAACTCTCATGATGACCTCTTTATTCAACACACTTCACATACAAAACCTGATGTTAATAAAATAATTTCCACCCATTAACGTGTCACATAGTTAAATAAAGAAAGATGCAGTCAAGTTATGAAGGCTTGAACTGCTTACGGTCTGGTCAAAAGTTCACTGAAATCAACAGAAAGGTTTCCATTGACTTCAGTGAGCTGTGGATCAGGTCTATCTGAACAAGGTAATTGGAAATATATTTCCCTGTCCCTTCAAGTTGATAAACCCAAAGATAGATGATGTTACACCTACTATTTCCTTCAATTTGGCCATTTAATAAGCTAATACCTTTTCTAACCTGGATGTCGGAGTAAACATCTCATGTTTACAATACATATTGGATTAATTTAGTCATTTGAGATGGGAATATTCTGGATCATATAGTTTTTTTTTCTGTACTTTAGAAAAGCAATGAGTATGAATTGATAATTGCACTGATGGAAAAAGTAAATATAAATTGGATTTTGGTGTCCCATCTTGGAACAATATGCACCTGTTTCCATCAGTGGTGCACCTTTTCCATTATTTTCTGTGATTAGCATTGGTGGTACTTTGAACACCATGAGCCTGATTTCAACAGTGTAGGATCAAACTCTATAGAATTTTCTATCTTCTTATGAGGGATTTTTTTTAAAAGTAAGACATTAGAGATGGTATAGAAAAGATCCTAAATCTGAGGTAAGGCCTTATAAGTATTTTGCTCCATGAACATGGTGCTGAAGCATAGTGGAACCAAGGTTAACAAACATCACTGGAATACCTGGTCCTTTGTTTGGCTATAGGAAGTGGATCTGTGAAACAAGTCCCTTTTCATACTTACGGTAGTAGTTTTAGAGCATTCAGATGTGTCTTAAAGGTATTCTTGCAGCAAAAGTAAAGACTCCTTCTGTGGCAATATGCATCTCTTCCTAATTTTGAGTCTGAATTTGGCTTTATTTCCAGACTGCACAAGACATTTAAGGTTCACATGATATTATGCTCTGAAATCAATTGAGTTATACCAACAACATAAGAACAGGCGTATTGGATCAGACCAAAGGTCCACCTAACCCAGTCCAGTCTTCTGACAGTGTCCAATGCCAGGTGCCCCAGAGGGAATGAACAGAACAGGTAGTCATCAAGTGATCCATTCCCTGTCACCCATTCCCAGGTCTTCTGGGAAACACATTGACTGATATCCCTACAAAAGCAACTAAATGCTAACAGAAATAACTCCCTTACTTTGTTCTAAAGGCATTACAGATGTGTTTATTATGTGTTTTTCTCAGCAAGTTTCTCTTTTCATTTGTAAATTCAAAATAAATGGTGCAGATTAAATTGGTTAAAGAGACTGGAAAGGTCCTGACATCAATCAGTATTGTACATTTCTGTATATGCACAAAGAATGCAATTGAGTTGCAAAATAGAATCATAAACCACTTTTGAACAAAGACTATATTGTATCAAATCATTCTTGTTTTGTGATTCACGGGGACCATGATGTATCAGCAACCTGAGGATTGAGTTATCTTGTGTATTATCACATGTGTTATATTGAGTTATATTGTGTTACATTGAGGTTAGCTACAATGCAACTTTGTGTAGCTGGAAGTCAAAACAGACTATTTTTTTGAGTTGACATAGCATTGAGCATCTCAGCGAAGGTAGCATGAACTCATTTGAACAATCCAGTCTAACTGAATAAGTCATATGTGAACCCATTAATGAAGTGTAAGATGATTCTCAACACTGCTAGAGCAGTCTAAATGTTTTAAGAATATTCTGTTCCTTTTCTAGCCTGTTCCATAGATGCCAACTCAAAGATTCTGCCCAATTTTGAATCTTGATGGATAAGGGAAAGTTGTGTTTATCCTTGATGGTTGAGGGAAAGTTGTGTTTATCCTTTCACACTTTCCCCCTCCACAATAATGGAGGTCAAAGACTTGCTTTATAGTGTCATGTACCTTGTATTAATCATTTCCAATTGGCACAAAATGACAACAAAAGGTGCAAGATAATGGAGAATGAAGTCCCATGGCTTCTGCTATTCCATTTCCAATGAGAACTCTCCTGTTGCAAAGAGTTAAGATACACAAAGCTTTACTAAGAACAATTATGGGATATGTGTAACCAAATGCAGCTTAAAATAATCATTGTGGAACCACTATGAAACTACAGCATTCAAGAATGAGTAATCAATTAAACTGTATAATATTGAATATTAAATATAGTCTAGATTACAGGCCTACATTTTTCAATTGAAATATGTTTCCTTGCTTGATTTTTTCCCTACTAATAACAAAACTCCCCTACGATACAACAATTAAAAAGAATCTTAGACCTCAATGTAGAATTTGTCTAATTTATGCTGTGTGTCATGCATCCTTTCAAAGAGAAAAATCAGTTCTGACAATCTTTTCAACAGAAGTTTTAGTAGTTCTTTATCATGTAGATGTTTTACTTTTATCATTTTATTAAATAGTATTAGCATACCTTATTTGGTCATCTCTTCTCTTTTATGAAGAAGTTTTCTAACTACAGTTGCTATTTTATAAGATTATGAAGCAAACCTGTTAGACAATTTTGAACATTTTTACTTCTAAATTATTTGACAAGATAAAAAAAAATCTTGCTAGTTGGGGTTTAATTCACTACTATGTCACTCCATTGATCCCAGTGAAGTGAAAGTCACAATGAAAAGCATAAACAGAAACATATATGGAGTAATGCTGCAGTGATTCAGGCCTTCAGGCTCTATTCAGACTTTTTATATCAATGCACATGGGATGGAATTTCCTGTTGGGGAGAGGACCTACACAGCACCCTGTGCACTGTTAAGCCTTTACAGTGGAGATTAGCGTCTACCCAGGAAAGTGTTACCAGTTACCAATACAGTTATATTTCCCCAAGTGGACTGTCCTATTTCAGTACCAGTGGCTTTTGTTGTTGGTGTTGAGCTTAAATCCCTTCCCAAGCAACATAAGCTAAACAGGAAAAACATATCAAGTACAAGGCCTAAGAAAGGCTTAATGTTGCCCAGTGGAGGGTTTAGACTTTTTTGCAGAGGTATTACTTTTAGCCAGACTATATCTTTTACAGACTGCAGAGACAGACCCCTCAGCTGCTATAAATCAGCATAGCTCCATTGACTTTAGTAAAAATATACAGATTTATACCAGCTAAGGATCCAGCCCTATGTCTTTCTTTTTCCCTGCAAAATGCCAGTGATGTGGATGGCATGTTGTCTGGTAAGTACAGGTAAGATTTAATTATGGTTTGGGGCATCCAGTCAGGTAGGCCATGTCTGTAAATTCTCACACATGTATGTAATTCTACAATTTGTGGGCCAGGTTGTGCCTGTTCAACACTGCCCAGGCACAGTACCAGGAGACATTCTGCTTCATCACTCTCTGCTACACTAGGGAAGTCTACAGAAAAAAATTCCCACTGAGTCAATCACTAGTGGAAGGCTAAGTGTAACCAGGTTCTGGTGGCTTCTGGCTCTTCAGTATTTTTAACAAATATGGTGATAAAACCTTTTGAAGCAGCTGAATCATGATCTACATTAGGGTTCCCGCTACCATTCCCACTGGTTCACCTGAACCACCAGTGGAAATTCCTTTTGAAAACTCCTCAATGAAAACATGGACACAGAAGCAGGGACTGTCTTCTGAGTCTGTTTGTACACAGTGGGTCCTGGTCCATGACTAAGGCTCCTAGGTATTAGTATTATTTATTATTGTAGAGCTTTTCTGTTTTTCCCATGGAGTGACTGTGCCAATAAACACAGCATGACTCTTGCTGATTATAATGTGGGAATATGGGGAGGAGTTTGGAGTGAGAGCCCACCTGTTCTCCATTCTGTTCAAGGTCCGTGTCTCCCTAGGAGAGCAGAGCATCTACTTTGCCAAGCACAGAGACTGTGTTTATGCCTACCTATTATGCAGACAGAAAAATGGGGAGTCGGGGGGGGGGGCATAAATGCTCCCTGCACTTTACCTTAGATGCACACCACTATGAAGGTTAGGCAAAATTTGGCTGTATGTATGTATAATAGTTATACTATACATATACTTCATTCAACAACCTAAGAGAACACTAAGAAGAGTGAATAACATTGTCACTCTTCTCAGTTTTGCTTCTTTCCATTGCAGAGTAATATCTAGAGTGCACTTTTAGTATGTTTTCCCATGAGAGCATAAGGAACCCATTGATGCAACTGTAATGGCTTTGTATTAGCATGAGACTGTGTTTATCTAATTCACATATAATCAACTTTCTGGCCTTAATTTTATTCTTATTTAAAAAAATATCTCCAGGTCATTGTGGGGGTTGAACGCCATGCTATTGCATACAGACTTTTCACTAAAACACTGCTCTCTCAATCTCTTTCTACTTTACTCAGGGATATGCAGCCCTCCTGCTGAGATTTAATGTATACTACTTGTCCTCCTGCCCCCAATAAACACTCCTATGGACTGTCCAAAAATCATTTCTTCTGAGCACTTGATTAGGCTGGAGATGAACTAAGCCATCTTTGACACCAGTTTCCTTTAATAAACTTTGATTCCGAGCAATTTGAATATCCACCCATTTGGGAATAATTTATTTGTTAGACCCTTACACAAGGCAGTTTATGATAAAGAGTTGACTCATTCTATTATATGTCTTCTGAATAAATCTGCATGCAGTGTTTTAGGATCTTCTTTATTTAAACGCTGAACTGCATTTGTGGCTCAGAAAATAAAATGCATAGCATCTTCCTCTTGATAGTCTGAGTATTTTTCCAGCATATGCCAAAAAGCTATTTCTTTATGAAAAGCCCTGAGATCTGTTTTTCAGTATATGTTAATAACATATAAATATGAAGAAATGAAATCATTATTGATTTACAACACAGATTATTATAGATGAATATGTGATAAGACTCTCTAATAGAATTCTGTCAATCAATTCCAAACACAAACGTTCCTATTATACGTTTGCTGAAACTATATGATGGAATTCTGCTGGTGACATTTGAGTGATAGTGACTTTGATTTCAAAGGAAATGTTTCAGGTTCATTTCATTACCTTCAAAAAGTAAAAGCAAATTTGCCTTATAAAAAGCAATTACTTCTTAGCTGACCAGCGCACAATAGCAATATAAAAAAGATTTCTCATTCCACTATTCAAATCCTGAACTAACAAAATAATGTTTGATTTTGCTTTAAACCAATTTTACCTTGTTTGAATTGCAAAACCATTTAATCTTCATAAAGTAGGTTATTATAAAGGAGATCATATTGCATTGGTACAGTACACCAGCTACGGGACAAACAGAATTTTTTTATGAGAAGAATGCTTAAAATTTGAAAAAGCTGTTTTTAGTAAGCACATTTGCAGACTTTTCAAAAGATTTATAGGAAATTCAAGTCTTCGGGGATTAATAAATCACTAAATAATGATGACATTAATTTGGATACATTCTATAACTAATAATTTCCCCTTCTGAAGTCACTAAAACACAATAGTATCATCTCTTAAACCCAAGTAATTAACTGGATAGAAATAACTGAAAATGACAAGAAGTTGCCATATTTTCTCCTTGAGTTTAACAAGGGACAATAATAAATTCCCTAATTATTTGTGGAATGTAATGTAGCCAAGATGTGTAAACCACAAAGGATCTGGAATTATGCATATTTCATCTAAACATTATTTCACTAGGAAATCTAGACCCAGAAGAGAGACAGCAAAAGTGGAAAGAAGATATGAACACATAATCAGCTATGTTCCACAAGATGAAGTAGAGAGGTCTTAAAATCAATACAAGCATGAAATAGGAGCCACAGTAAAAGTTTTTAAAAGTAGTAATATAGGAAGTGGGAGCAACTGAAGAACAATCTATGATGCAGCTCTGTCTTTAGGAAGAAGAAAAACAAGACCAACAACTGGCTTGCTGCATATTCCAGTGTGTTGACACCAATCAGAGAAGGCAAACTCACAGCCCAAACCAAGTATAAGAGAGGCCCAAATGAATAAAACCTTACAAGCATTGAGAGTGCCAAGAACCAAGGTACAACAAATTACCAAGACTTGGGAGGCCCTTATCCAACACCTTCTTTTTGCTGATGATGCAGCAGTGATAACCCACACGGAAGCTAATTGTGCCAATGACTATTGGCTGCACTTATGTGAAAGCATCCAAGTAGCAGCTGATGCAGGCAACATCAGAAACAAGTATTACGGGATCAAGAAATTCTTGGGTCCAACTTCAAAGACAGCCCCATTTAAATCAACAAAGAGGGGAACAATCAACGACTGCATCAAGCAGATTGATCGCTGGGTAGAACACTACTCTGAGCTTTACTCTCATGAAAATATTGTTATGGTTGCAGCCATCAATGCCATCAAAAGCCTGCCTGTCATGAACCAACTTGGTGATGAACTGACTGTTGAGGAACTTAGCCTTGCCATAGATGGCTCCTGCAATGGTAAGGCCTCCCAGAAAAGACTGCATATGGTCCAGGGTCATAATATGCAGAAAACCTATTCTACTGCAACATCTTCATGAGTTGTCATGCCTGTGCTATAAAGAAGGTGAAGTACCACAAGAAATGAGAGACACCAACATCCTCACTCTTTATAAAAACATGGGTGACAGTAATGACTGTAACAACTATCATGGCATTTCCCTTCCTAGTATCATTGGAAAACCCTTTGCCCAAGTTATCCTGAACAGACCTCAAACCCTTGCAGACAGAATCTATCCTGAATCACAGTGAGGCTTCAGAGCTGAAAGGTTTACTATCAATATGATCGTCTCACTGAGACAAGAACAAGAGAAATACAGAGAAAAAAAAAAAGCCCCTCTATATAGCTTTTTACCTTGTCAGTAGAAGTGGACTATTCGTGCTTCTAGAAAACAAACCAATTTTTGACAACCGAAAACCAAAAAAAAAAAATATTCATCTGAAAACCAAAAAAATTCATGCAATATTTTCCTCAAAAATATTATTCTATTTGCAAACCAAATTATCTTTCAGAAAAATGACAGATAATTTTCAGTCAGTACTAATTGTTATATTTGTTTATAGTTTGTTAGTCCTCATTATTTGGGTAAAAAAATTTCTCTGTGTCTGTATAAGAAAATGTATAATTACATTAAAGAATTTCTTTGTGTAATATGAATCTGAAAGAACTCAGCTCCCCAAAAGATCAAAAAAGCCCAAGAACCAAACAGTTAATTAAAATCCCCGGATGACTCTCTTCATTTACATCCAAAGGGTTTAAAGCCTGGTTTGGGCTGAGAAAGGATTCTTGAATTAGAATGTTCCGACTGTTGTTTGACCCTATGCTTGTGCACACAAAAGGTGAATTCAGTTGATTATTTATGGGTCAAGAAGCCTTTCCCTCCTCACACAGGATGCAGACACAATCCCAGTAGAAAGTACAGACAGAGGACAAACCTACCCATCAGCAGAGCTAACAGCCACAAAGGACCCAGGAGGGCAGAACCACGGCTCAACTCCTTTTGCATCAAACAAACAAGCTAGGCTATTGTACTGTATTGTGTAAGCAAATGTTACAGCTTCTGTAGTAGAGTGCACTCCTCAGAGTTCACTGAAGAATTCTGCCTGATTCAGTCAGAATGTTTTGCAGGGCTCCCACTCTCGATCTCTCTGTATCACTGCCTCCAAGAACACAGGCTTACATAGACCATGGAAGTTCTAAAGGAAATAGGGAAACTCAGTCTGTGAACTCGAATAATAAGGATGTTTTGTTCCCTGATTTGGCTTCTGAGAATTGATTCTTTTCCCAAAATTCTGAGACCAATATTACAGAAACTGCATGAGTGTTAGAAAGGCCTGCTATTACCAATTTTTCCCAAAGGACTTGATTACACCTGAACAAAATTGTCTCTCTTATGAGAGATTACAAATTATTTAATCTGGAACTCTCTAATTGATTATTTTTACTTCTAATTATTTTACAAATATTAAAGTTCAAGATGAGAGTTATGATTTGTATGTATATGGATATTCTGCTTTAATTAACACAAGATGTGCTTGTGCTACCAGAAGTAAAACTTAAATTTATTTAAAATATTGCTATAAAATATAAGGGAGTGAGAGGTCAGAACATACTCAATGTTTTATGAATGTTAGAGAATTTTCTCTTTTGAAAATCACATTTCCGCAAAGGAACTAATACTGCATAAGTCAGAATCTGAAGCAGAGAAGCATCAGGAACATAGTTCAAAAAAAAAGATTAAAACCTGCAAATTTAACAGGATTTTATTGGTCAATAAATTGGTCAAGTTACAATTTGTTTTGCACAGACTGAGATGCAGCCAATTCCCTTCCACCAAATGATGAATATCACAAAACCAGGCAGAGATGAACTATAGCATTGTTCCTGAATCAAGAGAAATGTCAAATGCAGTTGTGTATCATCTACATAAGAACAAAAAGACAAATTATTACTGTGAATGATACCTCTTAGTGGCATCATATAAATATTAAACAAAGGGAACTATGCATTTGTAAAGGACAGATGGATGTAAATCACCCAAATATAACAGAATAAGTCCAATAGGATACAAAGGGAATGGAACCAAGAAAGTGAATGGTTAGATAAATGAGGACACTGCTTCACTCACAGTACAAGATTCTTTTATTTTTTGATCAACATTATTGAATTTCAGAAATATATATAATGTATCAACATGACTATTGAGCGAAACAAGAGGTTATTTCACACTCGTCGGAGAAAGGCTACTTCATCATTACAACTGCAGAATGTATAACCAGATTGGGGTTTTTTTTGTTTTTTTGTTTTTGAAAGGAACAGCAAATATTCACAAAACTGTGTTTCAGTTACATTCTCTATGATTTTAGAAAGAAATGAATGGTACTTTAGGAAAAGGGTATAAGAAACAGTCTGTGAAAAAATGATCATTTATTTTAATTAAATAATTATAGTAAATTTCTTTTATAAATATGAAATTTTCCCTTGTGCAGCATAAGGCAGTTGCACCACTGAGGTCCCAGAGAAGCCATGTTTTACAGTCATCCACAGCAGTAAATCCTTTTAAAAGGTCTCTTTAAATAGAAGTATCAGCAGAAGTGTCATAAATCAAGGTGGGTCCAGAATGACACTGTTCACTAAGTTTATTCATAGCAAAATTGTGCTAAGATTGAATGAAGAGCATATACAACCCCTCTAGGAGGATCAAGAGATACCATTAGCAACATCCATCTATTGTCTCTCATCTTATATTTCTATAGTAAGCCTTATGGGTGCAGGGGCCTTCCAAGGGGAGTAGTGGAGACAAAAGACCTATCTGGCTTCAAGACTAAGCTTAATGAGTTTATAGAGGACTTGGTATGATGGGATAGCCTAATTTTGGCAATTAATTGATCTTTCACTATTAGCAGTAAATAAGCCCAGTGGCCTGTGATGAGATGTTAGATGGGGTGGGATCTGAGTTGCTACAGAGAATTCTTTCCTGGGTGTCTGGCTGATGAGTCTTGCCCACATGCTTAGGGTTCAGCTGATCTCCATATTTGGAGTCAGGAAGGAATTTTCCTCCAGGGCAGATTGACAAAGGCCCTGGGGGTTTTTCACCTTCTTCTGCAGCGTGGATCACGGGTCACTTGCTGGAGGATTCTCTGCACCTTGAAGTCTTTAAACCATGATTTGAGTACTTCAATAGCTCAGACATAGGTTAGAGGTTTATTGCAGGAGTGAGTGGGTAAGATTATGTGGCCTGTGTTGTGCGGGAGATCAGACTAGATGATCATAATGGTCCCTGCTGATCTAAAAGTCTATGAGTTATGTGTGTGTGCAGGGCCTAGAACAGGCCTGCACAACTCGGAAAGCAGCAAGGGCCATGTTACTGCAAAAAACCAGCTGTGGGCCAAAAAGCCCCACCCTCACCCCGCCTCTATCTGCTTCCCTCCGCCCCACCGCTTGGCTTACCCCGCCCCTACTTACCCCCCCCGTGGGCTGCACAGTGAGCCTGTGCGGGCCGCATGTGGCCCCCGGGCCGCATGTTGTGCAGGCCTGGCCTAGAACAATGTGAATTGGGCATCTAAGTGCTACTTTGATTAATGTAAAAATGCTTGAAATCTATATTGATTTTAGCGGTCATAGGATATGCTACCAATTAAAATAAAGCATGGGAAATATGGTCCACAATAGCTAATATATATTTTTTTAAAAAAAAGACTTGTCAGCAGTGACAGCTCTAATATCAAAATAATGTCGTTTCAAAATCTAGGGTGAAATTCTGGCTCCATTGATGTCAATGGCAAAATTCCCATTTACATCAGGGCAACCAGGAGTTTCACCTTTGGGATTTTTAGTCTGATTTAGAAACATATTTCCCTGCAAAATAACAGTGAATTGCTTTTCATTTTTAAAAGACCTATGTTAACCCAAGGTGGTAGCAAAGATTTCAAGATCTTTTGCATAATAATGCAACCACACAATTTAATCTGTAACAGAGCAGTTAGAATAACCTATGGCAGCTTGAGCTGAATCAGATGAGTGCTCATTAAATTTGGAGTTGAAAGTTCAAAGAAAAAACTTGGGGAAATCAGGCTGTCCTGCTAACTTTCTGATGAGAGATGGAGGTGAGTAAGTCAAATTAACCAAAGGAGAGATAGTAATAATCATAGATTTTTAAAAAAGCAAGAAACCATCACATCAGAAATGGGAGATAGTTTAGGGGAAATTTGGGATGGAGAGTGTGTTGGAGTCCATAAGGTATAAGGTGTGTTGGTGTCCAGGTTGTGAGCCAAAGCAGCAGAGCATTTAAGGCAACCATGGTAACAGGACAGGCAATGACACAATCCCCCTCCCCACTGGTCGGGATTGCACCCCAAAACCTGACAGTTATTCTGCAATATAGACATCTAAGCATTATAAATTAGTGTGCCTGAGCACTCTAAATTAGACTGAGACTAGCAATTAATGTTATGCAAGTGATTGGAGCCCAGAATCAAAAGAATGTAGGTGTTGCAATACTGAGCATTGTGGCTCCTAACTTTTTGCCACCAATAAAAATCACAGGAAAATCACTGTAACCCATTAAACATAAGTTAGGTGCCTACACTCCTATACAATGACTGGGGCTATAGACAGTGATCCATAAAGCCAGAACACTAGGCAATGAGTCACCTAAACTACCCAATGGAAGACATCAACCAGAAGCATGTATACTACATATATGCTCCACCCCCATACAGAGATATTCACCTACGTTGGGACTAAATGTTCCATGAACCAAGGGAAGACAGAAGTTGGACGCCTAAGTTGGCTGTAGGGCCCAATCGGGTAGTTATGCTCAGAGGTCATTTGACTCCACTAAACAGCCAGATGGGTGGCAATGAAGGAGGATGATTTTCCTTATAGCATTTAGTCCAGCGGAAAGGATAATCACCCATGATGTGACAAACTACTGGATAATCACCCATGATGTGACAGTCCTCCTTCCTCTTCAGGGAAAAATGAGGTTTGAACAGGGATTGGCCTCCTTGCAGGTGAGAGACCTAACCACCAGGCTATAGAGTCATTATAACTCTTTCGCTGGCCAAATAATTTAATCAAAGTGGTATAACTTCAATAAGAGAGATTGAGGGAAACACCCATCAGAACATTCCACAGCGTAGTGATTACAGCACTCCCTTCTCCTCCTCAGAAGGAGTGGGGACTTGAAACTGGGGGTCTTTCACATCCTGGGTGAGTACCCAATCCACTATAAAGATTGTAAGGGAGGTTTTTCTCTTCCTTCCACCCCAACCTCTCAGGCAGTTTTGTGTGAACTTGCCTCAGGACCCCAATCCAGTGGGCAACCTCTGAGCATGCCTGTCAGAGTGGGTCTCAGCATGTGACGTAGGTGGCCAACCACCTATCTTCTCTGGTTTGTTACTTGCGCTGGACTTTAGGTGAGAGAGAGCTCCCCAGATGCCTAGTTCAAAGCGGAAGTGTACAAGTTTAGGCACGAGATAGGCACCCAGATGCTTAGATTGAGGCTGCAGTGCACATGCCCAGAGACAAAAACTTAGGCACCTACCGGGTTAGGCAGCAGCCATGTTTTGTGGATTCCAGTGCTGCCTAAAAATAGGATTTAGGCATCTAAGTATCTTCATGGATCGCACTCTGAACAACCAACAGACCATTTTCAATCACTAACAGACCTGTACTAATGGCCACATTCAAATTGCTTACAGGTAAACACAACAAGGAATCCTTATGGTACCTTGGAGACTAACAAATTTATTTGGGCATAAGCTTTCATGGGCTAAAACCCACTTTGATCTGATGCATGGAGAGAAAAATACAGTAAGTAGTATATGTATCACAGCACATGAAAATATGGGAGTTGCCTTACCAAGTGGGGAGTCAGTGCTAATGAGGCCAATTCAATTAAAGTGGAAGTGGCCTATTCTGAACAGTTGACAAAAAGGGGTGAATAGCAAGAGAGGGAAAACTACTTTTGTAGTGCTAAGGAGACCAATGCAATCAAGGTGGATGTCACCCACTTCCAACAGTATTCACACCTTCTTGTCAACTAGAGTGTGCTTGCCTGTAGAACAAAGGCCACAATCGTGCCTCCATTTGTGTGCATTTCAAGTGGCAGCTTCATTTGCAGGACACTCTTGTGGAGAACATCAGCACCTGCATGTACAATTGGTCGATTCCGTGTGTTAATATTTGGAAGGTGTGTATAAACATTTTTGCAAGTCCACTCACTCACCCAGAGGGAGGTCACTTTATGAAAGCTTGGCCTTATGTATGTGATGCCTGTTTTCTTTATTACAGACAGAAAACATATTTTGATCAAATGTCAAAATCTTTCTGTGTTGATCATGAGACACAAACATGAATTTTACTTGGGTGCTGATAAAAATTATACCGGCTTAACCAGCAATGACAATGACCATATTTTTTAGTTTCAATTCTCCAAAATGCCTGTAAAATAGAATCACTCATCCCAGTGTACCTCTCTTCACTTACTGTGTTAATAATATTTGTACCAAGTATTACATTAGAGCTCCTGCTGTCAATGTAATGGTCTTCCTCTGAAATGATTTGGTAGATTTTATTCCTTCAAATAGTTAGTATCTCCAAGGACATACTGTGAAAATAAAAATAATTTTTTTCTCCTCCTTGATTACTCATATAGCATATAAATGAAATTTTAAATGAATGTAAACATATTTGAGCTGCTACTGAATTACTTTTAGTTGCTTCTGAACAGCAGTTAACCTACAGGTTCTCACAGGTACAGAATTCCAACAGCTAATTCTCATAGAGAAAACTTTTGATTATAATGGATTAAAATTCAATTTAGTGTAGGGAATTCCTAAGATGTCTGAACATAACAACACATGCTGATTGATACTTTGTTATATATATTGATTGTTGGAAGCAGGGCTAGAATTAGGTTGCCAGAAATGTGTGGTCCCACTTTCAGCTAACCTGACCTTCCATTATAAGAAGGGCCAGGACTTCACTACTAGCAGGTCTTTCGTACCTTGACAAAACACAGCAGCTGATGGAAATAACTAGATTAATATGGTGAACTATGCAAAATCATACAGGGTCAGATTCAAAGTAAAGGGAGACTGCCTAGTATCTCACAGGAGATGTTCAGCATCTTGCAGTATTAAGACTATGATTACTAAAAATGTCGATAATTTACTCATAGTTTTGAACACTCGACTGTCAGAGTACATTCATCACCGGTGCACCCCCTAATGGCTAGATGTTACATAGCAGGCTCTCCTTATCTAGCGCCTTCTACCTCAGCCATTCCAGTGGTTTATCCCTTCTTGTGACTCGGTCCTCTGGCCATTTTAGTCCCATCCCTTCCAGGATAATCAAAACTCTAAGAAACTGTAAGTACCACAGCCTTAAGCTAAGCCTTTGGCCTGAGTCCTGATCCAATAGTCCTTTCATCCCTGATCTCTGGGGTCTTTGTGTCTGGTAGGGGAATCCAAGCCCTCCATCTTCTTAGGGTACCTGGCCAGAGACCCCATAATAAACAAACAAGGTCTGTCTTTTCAGGCCCCCTGCATGCTCCTTCAGCACATCTGCAGGCTTTTTCCACAGTCCCTTCCTCTGCTCACTGAGTGTCAGCATTTCTCTGAGGGTCCCAGAGGCCTTAGGCTTTGCCCTGCATTCACAGTTGTGGCTCTCAAGATTTCCCCTAGAATTCTTCAGCAAGTGCCAAACCAAAAGTAGAATCCTAAACCATTTCCACCCTTCCAGGCCTTGCATGTTAGCTCTGTACACAGCTCCCTCAGTATTCTGCACCAAAGCTGAACCCTGGCAACCACCTCCCTGGAGTCTCAAACCTAAATTTAAACCCACCACAAGAACCAACTCCCATCTGATGGCTTTTCCCAATTCTCTCTTCTGACTCATCAGAAGAGGTCGTCAGATCATTTTCAGAGAATAGGAAACCCCCTCCCTGAGATTCCTTAGTCCTTATAAGGAAACCTGACTCCTTTCCAGGTGAAACTGTTAACTGTACTACTTCACTCCCCTGCAGGCTCCTGTAAAGCCTCAGTACCAGTGTGGGGTTAATACCTCATCACAAGGACAAAGTGAAATTTCCCTAATTTAGTTCCAACTTAATCAAATCTTAAACAAATGCATGACTTGTTCTGATTCAACTCTATACATCAAAGAAGGACAGACCAAAACAAAGGTACATAAGAACATAAGAATGACCGTACTGGGTCAGACCAAAGGTCCATCCAGCTCAATATCCTGTCTACTGACAGTGGCCAACACCTGATGCTCTGGAGTGAGTGAACCTAACAGGTAATGATCAAGTGATCTCTCTCCTGCCATCCATCACCCCCTTCTGACAAACAGAGACTAGGGACACCATTCCTTACCCATCCTGGCTAATAGCCATTAATGGACTTAACCCCCATGAATTTGTTATAGGCTACCAGGATTCTTTCTTATGAGTATTCAAGTAATGTCTGGAAATTTTCCTATTAAAATAAATGCTGACAGGAATTGAACACAGATAAAAATCTCAAAGGCTTATCTCAGGTGGGGACTCTGCAAATATACGTCCTCATACCTGTTTCTCCTGGACACACTACAGCAGATCCATCTATGAACAAAAGTGGGTTGGATCTAATTTGCAAAAGGTGCTTATCTCCCTCTCTTAAACTGAATTTCTCCACATTAACTCAGGATTAATCCCTGAGAAGTGATATTCTCACTGATCAGTAATGGCAAGATTTTCAAAATGCTGCTTTTGCACACAAAATGTGACAAGAATGACATTTTAAAATATGTGAAGATAAGCTAATTTGTTCAGCACTTCTCACAAAGAGGAGAAGGGTGGATGGGGTTATGCATATAAGCCACCCAAAGTAATTTTCATTGATAAAACTGCAGATGCAATTTTCACCACAACCAAGCAATTTTAAGGAAGGAAAAATCTCAACTAGGAAACATTAGAAATGTATGAATTGCAGAAGATGGCTTCTATTCATTACTTATTTTAAGGTACAAGGCATATGGGATTAGAAAAGTGATCCTTTAAATAAAAAGATTCAGTATCCCATAGATCAAAGAGAGAGATAGAAATACAGTAGTTTATTCTGCATTTTTCTAGTTAAGTCTCTTTCACGGATTCTTATCAACTATTAGACATTTTCACCACAAAAGGTTTTTTTCTCCTGCTGATAATGGCCCATCCAAATTAAACAGCCTCTTAGAATTGGTATGTTAATTTACAACTTCTTTTTCTTTCTGTGTGTATAAATGTATTTTACCTCTGTTTGTTCCATTCTATGCATCCGATGAAGTGGGCTATAGCCCACGAAAGCTTATAGTGAACTAAACTGGTTAGTCTCTAAGGTGCTACAAGTATTCCTTGTTTTATTAAGCAATGAAACAATAAGTGATGAATGTAAGACCAAACAATCCTTTTGGATCACTGATGTAACATTCAAGAAAGTTAGATTCAGAGGTCCTATATATCTGCCAGATATTCGGTCCGAATAAAGCTTCTTTGCCATTCTCCTTTGGCACAGAGAAGGCTTAAAGATAGTTGAAATGGCCAGGTGGAGACATCCTAGCATAAGGGAAATATTTTATGGCATAGAGCAGATTTCACAGACCCCAATGTAGCAGGGACACTGATGGGATGTCAAGGAGGAGAGAAGATGAGGCTAGAACTTGCTGCAGCCTGCACTCTGGCAATCTCCTGCGTTCTTGGGTGTCTTTGAAGGTGTTCATAAATGAAGCAGCACCAACGCTCTCTCTAATTATGCCAGTGGCCAAACTGGCTCAGGGTTTGAGGCATCATAGATGGGTCTTGCACTGAGTACATCTTGGCTAGCCCTTAGCCTCAATGTCTTTATCTGTAATGGTAAAATGGCATCATTTGTAGCCTTTTTAGAAACAGATTTATTGAATAGCACATTAATAAATGTTACTCTGAGAGACAGTCTTTGAATTTGTTTTACTTTAAACATACAGCTGTAATAGAAAACCATGTCTAATTCCAATACCATCTGGAAATATGGTATTGGAGTCTAGGAAAAATGAAAGTATAGAACTAATCGGCTGAGCCTCAAAATAACAACTTATGTCAAGAGATGAAAATCATTCCATTACTTACAAATGAAAAGAAGGTGTAATTTAAAATGCCATGCTTTGGATGTCTGAGCAGGACTTCTATAGTCAGTCATTCCAAAATAAGCTGGAACTCATTTGAAAGCAGATAAACTGAAAACATATTCTTCCATAATGCAAAAAGGGGTTTACAGTATCTTATACCTACATTATTTTTATTTGTATTTATTTTTTACATATACAGAACATATTGAGCTATCCTTCAATGAGTTCACAATACATGGCTGCTTGCAGTCATAAATGAATAAAATATCATGGATTAAATGGGTTTGGAATCTATTAAAGTGTGTGGGGGGGGGGGGGGTGTGTGAAAGAGAGAGAGAGAGAGAGAATATAAGACCCAAATAATTGGTTAGGCACTTTTATAAATATAAATAAATATGCACTGGTATAAACCCAGATTGATAAAATTGTTTACAACTATCACAATGCTAGCCATTTTTGAATGTTTATTTGTTTACAAGCATTGTCCCATCCAAAATATTTCACTCATGATGTCTTGAAAAGCTAAGCCTGTTTGTGTGCATTATAGCAATCTGCCAATGAGAAAACGAAAGCTCAATGAGGGAGCCACTGAAGGCTCAACTTGAAGGTTATTCTGACTATAATTCAGTAATTCAGTTCTTCCCTGACTCTCATACTAAGTCCCATAAGACAGAGAAAGCAAAACTAGACTTTGGATATACACCTTTTATAGCCCTGACTCATCTGACTGGGGGCCAGAAGCAAAGCACTTCTGTAATCACACCTTTTATCACAATGTATACAATTCCATATGAGGTGTACTTACTCCAATGCCAGATGTATGGTTATCACTTAGATGATCAGAGTGGTCCTTCCTTGCCTTATAATCTATGGAAAACTTTTAAAGTTTTAGGGTTGCCATATGTTAATCATTAATTGTTGCAATTATACTTATAGTATTTCAAATACTTTTGTAATATTCAGTACAAAGGCAAAATTGAAACAATATTAATTATCACTTTTTTGTTTTCAGTTACACTACTATTTTTCAGTATATTGTGAATACATTTTAGTATATGTAATTTCCAGTATAAAATAATGCATACAAAAAAAAAGGGTACACATGAATTACATCTCAAGGGCTCCTTATATAGACCAATCCTCCATATCAAATACAACTAAGAACTGGAAGTTAATATCTATTCCTTTACTTCCTCAGAGTCGAAATGTAGCAGTTTTAGTTACCAGTTTATAAATAGCTACATTTCTCTCAAGGCGACTTTGCAGTTCTTTATATTACTACAACCAGCTTTGAATTCATATGTTAAGTCTAGCAAACGAAAATATATATTCACATTACTCCAGCTGATACAGCAATGTATCTTCTATTATGATAAAATAAAGCTAATGAGTCCCTACTTCAGCTATAGTAAATACTCTTAAAATTGGTTGTCTTGATTACAGCAAAACAAATTTCCTTCAACCAGCTGCATCACTACATATTTCAGATGCATGCTTGCTGTCTACAGACTCATTTATTATACAGTCATGCATTCTCTTTAATTATGTTTTATTTTTCAAATTTTTAAAATTATGGAGGACACTATGATGCATTATTGTATTTTCAACAGACATAGACTGTATTTACACAAGGACTACAGTCACTTTGGGATTTTTTCCTCCTAACAATAATAATAGAGAGATAAAGATCAATGATGCTTCATTCTTTTATTCTGTTATTTCTAAAATCTTTTTTAATCCATAGGTTTCTCTGAATAATGGTTTAAAAAAGACTCTTTAAATATTAAACATACCAAAATATCAGCGGATTAAATGAGACCCAGTTTGATAATCATAAAGTTTTCTCTGGGTGTGCTTAACACCAGCTTTGGGGAGGATGGTATGCATTTTAAAAGAGACTTAGTTTCATTATCGTAAATTTTTTCCCCTCTTGAAATCATTTAGTCACCAAAACATTTATGTTAATTTCCCAGATAGTAAATCCCCTGGTGGGATAATCTTCTACCAATCCATACGTGGAAGGCAATTTTTCAGATCAACAAAGCCTACCATTATTTGATTTGCTCTAAGAACAAAGATTGAAACAACAGAAAACCACATAGTTCTTAAACACATTCTAGTTAAGATTAATGAAAAATAGCTAAAAAATGAAAAAAATGTATGCCTGATAGGTGAATCCCTTCTCATATTAAATAAGTCCAGAATTTTATTCCCCATATAGTGCACTATCCTTGCTCACATATATTGGTTAGTTTTATATATGAAAGGGAAGGAACTTTTATAACAATTTATATTTTTCACTATCTGATTGCCACAGTACAAAACTGAAGCCAGTACAAATATTCAAGGTGATCAGAATTATATCCAAAGATATACGAATGGAAAGGCTCTGAAACTCACTATGTAAATAAAGGAATATTATTTTGAATGTTAATATTGAAACTATAATGATTCATCTGCCATGAAAAATGCCTCATGAAACTACAGCTGCTAATGCATTTGATCAAACTACGTTTACAATTAAAGCAAACACTATCCCTTAGTCTTTAGTATTTAGCTAGCATTTAAGGGAAATAAGCTAAAGATATTAATAATCCATTGTAACATATTAAAACTACAAGGAAAAGGGCTATGCTCAAATATAGCCTCGTTCCTAGTGGACTCTAAGGTCCACATGACTGCATCTCTTACTGAATCTACTGCATGCATTGCTTCTTCAGAACAAAATGGAAAACAAGAAGTTTGCTACCTTTTAGTTATATGTTTATCCATAAAGAGAATACCCATGAAAGTGTCCTTTGCATGTAATGTCATTATGATTACATACACACAAACACATGCAAAAAGATTTATATATTGAGCATGGTCAGGGAGACACTGCAGAATCATCAACTAGGCCTAGAACATCCTCTGCCATGGAAATACCTGCAAAGGGATGCAATCTGAGGGAGGAAAATTAATGAGGATTTCCTGGTGGAGTTCTGCTAAATCATTTCAGGTAAGAAGTGGGAGAAGAGGTGTTCGACTCCCGTCCCCATGTTAAGATTAGTAATGAATTGTGCTCTCATTCTCAGAAACTATGGACCTCAGAAGGTTTCTAGAGGAGACTATGGCTAGCTGCATGGAGTTCCCAACCCCTACCTGTCCACAACCATCTCCCTGTAAAGTAAAGCTGTCCTCTGACTGTAGCAGCCCTCTGTATTCTCCTTAAATGGAGTCTGCCAGTGTGCAGAGAGTCTGAGGATGTGATATTTTATGATGATAAGGTAGCTAGGATGTATATTTTATGATGAAATTGTACTGAGTTCTTGGGGATGATGCCCTATCCTGCTCCCACTACAAGCCTGCAAACGTCCCAGCTTCAGCAGAGACTCAGCAGAGTCCTGGAGGTCGAAAGGGAGGAAGGGGATTGCAGCAATAATGAAAGGAGAAAGATCTGTGCATGCTGCAGCCTCCTTCCGTAAGGATCTTGTAGGAAAAATCCGATACAAGGTTTTCTGGACTGTAAAGAGAGCTGTGCAGATACTGCAAATTAAAAGGAATTTGTTAAAATTCATCTATATTTTGAAATTAATGTATTTCAATTTATTTGTAGTGACTTTCTACAAATATTCATGGAGTCATGAATATTACTAGCATGGATGTTCACAGAAAGGGAATTTCAAAGTTGTGTGCAAATACATTCACAGAAATTTGAATATAAATGTGTACATAGAAGTATTAACCAAACACTGCTATCCAACATGGCACAGATAGTTAGGGTGACTAGACAGCAAATGTGAAAAATCGGGATGGGGTGGAGGGTAATTGGAGCCTATATAAGAAAAAGACCCAAAAATTGGGACTGTCCCTATAAAATTGGGACATCTGGTCACCCAACAGACAGTAAACATCACAAAACTGTTGGGAATCAAGCTACCAAGTTAAAAATGTTCTCTCTCTCTCTCTCACACACACACAATATATATATATATATACACACACACACACACACACACACACACAGATACTTTCAGTTTGCAAAACAAAATAAAGCAAAATCTACGAATTGTGTTCCTGGATATTGCAGGAACAGAGAGATGGCAAAAATAAGTGAATAAGATATCTGCTGAAATCATACCCTTAGCTCTAAATAACAACATTTATGTCTGTAGCTATTGTGACAAAGCTCTGTCCTTATCTTTGTGGATCCTGCATTTCCTGGCGGATTTTTACTAGCCTCAGCGGCTCACTGTGACCCTCCATGGAGCCCTTCTCTCTCTGGAGACAAGGTCATTGCCTACTGAGCCATTTTCATCACAAGCCAGTGAGGAGAAGCTATCCTTCCTGGCACAGTCTCTATTGTCTCCCAATCTCAGAGACTAATTAGGGGAGGCAGAAAGTGGGGAGCCCAGGCCCGCGCTCTACTCTGGGCTCCAGCCCAGGGACCCTAATAGTTTCAGCTAAGATGGCTGACCTTTTATCCACAAAACACAATACAATTCCCTGGGCTACTTCCCCACAGCAGTCACTGCTTCTTCAAACTCCACTTCACCCTTACTTCAGGGCCTCCTTCCTTGCGTATGATATGTTGTTCACCACTCAGTCTCACCAACAGCACCACTTCCTTCCACAGCTCCTGACACCCACAGCCCACTTGACTAACTGGGAGGTTTTTATCTGGTTTCAGCCAGTCCCTGATTGGCTTCAGGTGTCCAAATCAGGCTAGCTGTTTCTACTCCTTTCTAGAAGGTTCTTAATTGGCCCCAGGTGTCTTGATTGGCCTGGAGTAGCCTTTGTTTGGCTATCCAGGGAACAGGGACCTGCACATCCTGAGACTAATATACCTGCCTTCCAGCACTCTCCTATATCCTTCTGGTCTGACTCCGTCACACTATGTATTTCAGGGTAATGTGGGTAACATGTGTTGCCTGCCTCAGATAAAGCAATGAGTCTTTTTACTACCACAATTCCATGCATTGACTTTATACACATGTAAGTGCACAATCAGATCTATGTTTATCTTTTAACTGAGGTTCAGAAACTTTTAACCTGTGTTTTCTATATAACAGATATATTGGCACACAATCATCTTTGTTCCCTCAGAAAAACACCTGGCTAATGAAAGTAATTTGTCTTTTAATTCGTTGTCTCTCTCATCTTCTAGGTTATACCATAAGCTCGGTATAAGAAAAGTGGTGTATATCCTAGTGATAGCCAAGTATAGGTATGTGGGCCCACACTCAGCAAGTGTAAATGAACTACCGCAGTTTAAGCTATCTGAAATTCTGATCCTTGAAGTCTGAAGATGGGATTTCTAAAGTGCTTCACACTGGCTGCTATGGAAGTAGACTTAGGCCATTGGCAAGCTCTTTGAAAACACTAGTCCTAAATGTGAAGAAAAAAATAATGTCGTGTTGCCACCAAGTGACTGCTGGTTGCTTATAAATCTAAGCTATTGTATTTTATGTTTAATACAAATAAGACCCTACAGAGGAAATTAATTTAAGCATTAAACCTGTAAGTGGCTTTCAGGATGGAATATTAGGCCATAGTTTATGCAGTATGATAGGCAGTATTACATGCAACATGACTGTAGGCCTGTGAGATTAAGTAATCTTCTGGGAGGTGAAAACAAAGACATACCTCTTTGCAAAATACTGTTAAATATTTTGGGCTTCTTGTATATTTCTTGCCTGATTAATACCATTTTCATCATCTTTGTGAAAGGCAAGAGTGACATCTATTGGTTAGCCAAGTTCTATGAGGAGTGCTTCGTGTTGATATTTTAACATTTCAAGCGGGGAAGATTGATGAGAGTACATATTTCCAGGCCTTGTTGGTAGAAATATGTTCGGGGAGGCAGGGGAGGAAGAAGTGGGAAAGCAAAAAAAAAAAAAACCTGTGCTACTCTATGACATTTTGATGAGTGTGATATTCCCATCTTGCACACTCACGAGTTTGGGCTACTGTCTCAAACTAAGTTTAACTTTTTACAAAAAGATCTAATAATGTATTTTTACAGAAAAAATCAATTCTGTACTTCTATTCAGGTGTCAGATAACTATAGATTGCCTTAGCACATAATATTAGCTTCATTAAAAGCAGAATGGTGCAAATGCAGAATATTTCACTTCAGAATTTGGCTCTGGCAAACCTCTATTCCCAGTTTATTTCATCCCACCAGTCTGTAATGTTTCCTCATTACCTGCTATAACGGTGCTGGTTCTGGTGGGACTCAATTGAGAGTGCCAATTCAGGACAAATTGCTTCAAGCAGGGCAGTTATAGCCCAAGGCTGGGTTTTTTCCACCTCTAAGGCAAACGAAACCAGTCAAAGAGAGAAGACTTTGGTTTCACCCCACTGGCTAACCACAAGTCACACAAGCAATTCCCTAGACACTCCAGTTTCCCAGTATCACCACCATTATGGGGATGTCTGATTATGAAAACCAATACCCCAGTAAAAGAAAAAGGTTCTCCTGATCCCAAAAGACCAAAGGACCAAGCCCCAGACCTACGTCAATATACAAACCACATCTCACCCACAAATCATGCTGTTGCCAAACCTTTAGTATCTAAATCTAAAGGTTTATTCATAAAAGAAAAAAGATATAGATGAGAGCTAGAATTGGTTAAATGGAATCAATTACGTACAGTAATGACAAAGTTCTTGGTTCAGGTTTGTAGCAGTGATAGAATAAACTGCACATTCAAATAAAGTCTCTGGTGTGCATCCACAGCTGGGATGGGTCATTAGTCCTTTGTGTAGAGCTTCTATTTGTAGCAAAGTCCCTCCAGAGGTAAGAAATGGGATTGAAGACAAGATGGAGATGAGGCATGAGCCTTTTATAGTATTTTCTAAGTGTAAGAACCCCTCTTTGTTCTTACTATGGAAAATTACAACAAAATGGAGTTTGGAATCACATGGTCAAGTCCCTGCATACCTTGCTGATTCACAGGATGTGTATATCTTCTCTCAATGGGTTAATTGTATAGCTGATGGTCCTTAATGGGCCATCAAGCAGGCTAGGCAGAGCTGACACCAACTTGTCTGGGATGTCACCCAGAAGCATAGCATAAGTTTGAGAAACAGACAGTATAGAGCCAATATTCATAACTTCAACTACAAAAATGACACATGCATCCAGATAGCATAGTCATAATCAGCAAACCATAACCTGGTCTTAGACACATTATGACCCCTTTTATATATGATTTGGTGCCACTACAGGACCTTGGTTGCAACAGTGACCTATATGGTCCCAGTTTATGTCAATAATGTCACACCTGCCCTATCAGTTTACCAAGATAATAATAAATAAATATTTTTTTAGAGGCATCAGGTCTCCTAAAGGAACAACATATGAAACCATTTATTTCACAATCAACTATCCATATTGTGGAAGGTACAAGTCTATATTTTATACCAGTTAAACACAAACAAACATGCAGATGAAGAAATATACTTTCCCCGCCTATAACAGCTTTTTATCATCATGCACATTTGTCATGAAAATAGGTTGCTTGCTTTTAAAAGTTCATGTGCTGTTTATCTGAAATCATAATCCTCTGGCTGTGACATCACAATCGGTTACTATGGAGATGATTATGGTGCTGAAAATAGAGGATTATTACTCTAGGTGAGGAATAAATTGCAGGAGTGGATGAATTACAGTAAGAAACAAAGATTCTGTTATTTGTGAAAAGCCTTTAGCAATAACAAATGAGTAGAAAATAGGACTGTAGTTGATACACAAGCAGAATTGTTTAAGTAGAATGTTTCCCACAAGGCATCTGCTGCTCTTTCAAGTATATTTAAGTAGAACTAAAAGTGGGGAGAAAATCAGCAGAAGAGAACATTCAAAGTTAGGACAAACTCTCACTCCCTAATTCATTTTGTTGGGTCATTCCAATATATTACAACATATGTATCCTGTGATCACACTAAAACCCTGATTCAGGAAAGCACCAAAGTACAGTCCTTAGCTCTAAGTTAAAGTTAAGCATGTACTTAAGAGCATTCCTGAATTAGGGACTGAACTGTGATTTCTACAAAAGTTAGACAGAGTTAGATCAGGGGTCAGCAATCGAGAGCACCTGTGCCAAAGATGGCATGCAAGCCGATTTTTAATGGCATGCCTGCAGCGTGCCATTAAAAATCCTGCCCAATCCGGCCCGCTTTTCGCCGCCCTCCGCCCCTCATATCCCTTCCTATGGAGGCAGGGGACAAGGGGCAGCGGGCAGAAGCTTGGGCCTGCTGGCTCCCCTGCCTCTTCCTGCAGCTATCTGGGTTCCTGCCCCTCCTCCTCCTCCTCCTCTTCCTCTCCGTCCCTCCCTCCCTGCCGGCCGATCAGATGATGGCCCTTGCGAGGAAGGGGGAGAGAGAGAAGAGGGAGGGGGACAAATGGAGCTGCAGTGTGTTCGCTGCTCTGGACCAGTGGAGGCAGAGAAGAAGCGGAGGCAGGGCTTTGGGGAAGGGGCTGGAATCGGGGTATATCCCCTCCAGCCCCCTGCGGTGAGCCGCTCAGGGCAGGGGGCTGGGAGCATCCCAAGGACCCTAGCCCACACCCCCAGCCCTCTGCTCTGACACCACCTCACACACACTCAGCCCTCTGCCCTGAGCCCTGCAGCACACCCCTCAGCTCCCTACCCTGCACCTCTGTACATACCCCAAGCCCCTGCTCTGACCCCTGTACCCTCTTCACACACACCCAGCCCTCTGCTTGACTCCTTCACCACTCCACGACCCCAACCCTGACTCTGGCACCCCCACACATATCCAGCCCCCCCACCTCATCCCTTGATACCTGCAACCCCCTCACATGCCCCCAGCTCTCTGCCCTGACTCCTGCACCCTTCTCACACACACCCAGCCCCCGCCTGACTCTTGCACCCTGACACATACCCAGCCCCCTCATACTCCTGCACTCCTCACATCCTGACTCTTGAACCCCCCACATCCGCACTCTCACTCTGAGCACCAAATGGGGGCTCCTGCACCCACCCTCCCATTTCCACCTGCACCCCTCATGCCAAATGGGAGCTGCCCAGGTAAGCGCTCCACAGCAAAACCTCCTGCCCCAACCCTGAGTCCCCTCCCTTATTCTAGATCCTGGCCAGACCCTACACCCTAATCCCTAGCCTGCTCCTTCACCCCGAGTCCTGAGCTCAGTGCACTCCCATCCTCAGCTCAGTGCAGAGAGAGGGGAAGAGAAAGGGCCAGAACCAGGGAGAAGGTAGGTACCCACTCGATGTGGACGGGGCAGGGACCCCAGACCAGCAGCGGGATGAGCGGGTCTGGCAGCCGGGGCAGGAGCTGGTGGATGGAACCCCTGAGCGGCAGTGGGCTGAGCCACTCAGCCCACTGCCAGTCTGGGGTCCCAGCCGCCGGCCCCACTCAGCCCGCTGTCAGTCTGGGGTTCTGGTTGCCGGCCCCTTGCCAGCCGGGGTCTCAGCCGCGGGCCCCTCTCAGCCCACTGCCAGCCTAGGTGAATGGAACCCTAGACCAGCAGCAGGCTGAGTGGGCCGGCGGCATAAGATCAGCATTTTAATCTAATTTTAAATGAAGCTTCTTAAACGTTTTGAAAACCTTGTTTATTTTACAATACAAAAATAGTTTAGTTATATAATATATAGACTTAGAGAGAGAGACCTTCTAAAAAAAACATTTAAATTAATTACCAGCATTTGAAACCTTAAATTAAAGTGAATAAATGAAGACTCAGCACACCTCTTCTGAAAGGTTGCTGACCCCTGAGTTAGATGGGGTTTCTTTTAAATTATCCAGCTATTTAAAATATCACTTCTCTCTATGTATTCACAAAGCCATATACTTAAACTTCTTCCTTTTAGGATTTCTATTAAAGCAGCATAATTCTGTCTATTGCTCTGGAACAGCTAGGTTCTCTGAATCTCCATGTAATCACACAGTATAGACAGTAGAACAGTCTCTTCTATTATTGGCAAGTGGAGGAGTAGATCAGCTCTTCTCCCATACTGACTCACTATGACGTGATCCATTCTAATGATGCACCAGTCTGAGGAGGTTATAAAGGCCATTGCCTTGCACTTTCAGCTCCGAGTGGATGGTTACCTATATGCTCAGAGGTACCCGAATATCTCTAAGGGCAGTTCAACAGATCAACACATAAAACAACTGCATTCATATAATGTACCTTTCTTCTCTCAGGAGATAGAGTCACTGATTGATTGACTGATTAATTACATTTATTGAACCAGAATACCCACACTCTGCAATGTCACATCTCATTCTAATCTGGTTGTTGTCATAGTGGGGTTATTTACTAGATATGTTGTTTAAGAGCCATATTTTTGTGGCAGATAGAAATGTGTACAAACTAGGGGGAGATAAAGAAAAGGAGCTGAACACAAAGCTACAACAAGGAGGGCTTTATGTCAGCCAGCCAGGATGCAGGCAGAATAGCCCCGTGATCTGAGCAGGCATTGGGAACCAAGGACTAGGGCAGGAGTTTTCAGGAAAAAATTTTTAGTGGCCTCATAGTGTGGCCACCAACTTTTGCTGGTGGCCACTCCTCACAGTTTCCTAAAATACTTGTGGATTGAAGTATGAAGCCCTGTGTCCAGATCCCAAAGTCCCAGGGACAGGGTATGGGGCTTGGAGATGGAGCCCGAAACCGTGCAGCTGGAGCCTAGGGCATGCTGCCACACAGCCAGAGCCTTGAGATGGAGCCTGAAGCACCATGGCCAGAACCTGCCTCCCCACAAAGCCTGAGCCCCACCACGCCTGTGAAGCAGCCACTCACCAGCTGCCTACTCCTCCAGTGTTGTGCCGCAGATGTCCCCAGAGAAGTGCAGAGTCCAGCTCCTACTGGCAGCCCCAGAAACCAACACCAAGGTGGTGCATCCAGGAGCAACAGGGAGGGGCTGCTACTTCGCCACTCCTTCTTCCCCTCCCCCCGACCACAGCCCAGAAAGCTGGGGCTGCAAGAAAAGCCCCTGGTGGCTGCATTTGAGAAATGTTGGACTAGAGTCAGAGCCAGTAGTTGAAAGCTAGAGCCCAGGGTCAAGCCAAAGGTCAGGAGCTGGATGTCAGAGCCAAATGTTAAGTCAGAGTCCATAGTCAGATACCAGAAGGACAGGTCAAACTGAAAGTCAGGAACTGAAGGAAGCAAGGGTTCAAGCCTGGGACAGCAGGGACAAGGTAACACAGGAGCAGGCACAGTATGAACATTGAGCAGCCAGTGAGCTGCTGCTGCTACTAGTGGTTTAAGAGGCAGTCTGCTGGTCCCTCCAGTCAATCAGGCATCTTGGCCAATCTGGGGGCCTGCTGAAGGCCAACTATTCTGATGAGGCTGCCTGGAGACTGCTGCAGGTCCGACTCCTGACACTGTAGTTAGTTAGCAGCAGCAATGCTATTTTATCATCACATTAAAAGGTTGGTCATTCTTATTAAAGTGAGTTGTGCTAGAGAATGGAATCACTTGTGTATCCTTTGGCTCTGTCATGATTAAAAAATTCAGGAAGGGCTTGATCTATTTAAGTCAAAGGAAAGATTCACATTTATTTTAACGCATTTAGCATCAGGCCTTAGGCCTAGCTCCTCAGAGGTATTCAGGTGCCTATTTGCCTCTTTAGGTATCTAACTCCACCACTAAAACACATGAACATTTTCAAAACCACTGCTCAGATTCCACCTAACCACATAGGTGCCTAAATTACCACAGGTTGGCATTTTCAAAGATATGTAATCCCTGGCACCCTCAGAGCTAACAAGCAGCTCAGAGCCCTCGCTCAAGCCAAAACCCTGGAGGCCTTGAAGTAGAATTCTTAAACTAGGCAGGAGAATATCTATCTCAACAGTGGGGGTATGAATATGCCTAAGGCCTGACACCTATCAGACCCACAGCAGGAGGTCCTGGATATAGGCCACCAGTAGTGGGGAGAGAGGGGAGCACAATATCCACCCAGAAAACAGGCAGGAGCCCAGAGAAATGTAGGGTGAGTATGAGCAAGAGAAAGACTATTTCAGCTGCAAAGGCCACATATTGTGGCTGACCTGCCTTAGGTGCCTAATTCCAGGAGAGCATTCACAGCTGAGCATCTGAAGTAGGGGAAGTGCACCAGGTCAGCCACAGCACCGAACCTCCCCTCCTCTCTTCAGCATTTCCCATTGGCTAACTTAGGCAGCTCCCTGCTCAGCTTGGCTAGCTTCTGAGGACCCATTCCTGGGGCATTTGACTCTCCCCAGGCACTGTATGAGGAGCCTGGGTGCCTAGCTTGGGGCTGAGAATTTCACTAGACAGCAGGCAATCTAGTGGCTGGGCTTTGAAATGCTGAGCAGAAGAATGCCTAACTACTTTTGAAGGCTTTAAATCTTCCAGCTTCATTTGCTATCATATGTATCAATCCTACAAGTTAAAATGACTGAGAGCACTTTAGCCTTCAGTGCTGACTTGATACAAACACTAAGTCTTATTTTTGTGCTTTCATTAAGTTTTCTTGTTCAACACACACTTTTCTCTTTTTTCTAGTCTCCTCGATTTCTCTTTGGATTTCTTTCAAGGCATGGTCCAGCCTGGTGAACAGTGCAAATTTTCTCAGTAGCCTAACAAGAAGAAATTTGGATAGAAATAATACACTTGGCAATCCATAAACCACCACAGACTTCCTGCAAAAGGAAATATAAAGACAAGAAAAGAAAAACGAAAGAAGAGATACAGAGAAATCGAGAGAGGGAGATCTATGCTCTGCTTGTGTTAGCCAGAATGGATGCCTCTGCTGAAGCTCTGGCAAGGTTTCACAGGTTAGGTTTGGTTTGGTTTTTAAATACTGACTTTTTTCAATATCTCTTGCTCTCTCAGCACATTCAATTAACATACCATAATAGTGTACTTTAAAAACACCATATTTCACCTACTGTGCTGCCTGTGCCTCTGAATGAATAACCACTAGAGATGCAATGACCTCGTTCTATGTGCACTTAAATGACTTAAATATTTGTGGCTGATATAATGTGTGTCCAAAATTTTAGAGCAAATTGTTGCTGTCCCAATGCATAGGACTTATTCACCCAGTACACATTTATTTTTCTTTAATTGCATTTTTTTCCTCAGGGGCAAACTTTGAAATGTCTGATTCATTTATGGACCAGCAAATATTCTCACTTCATAAGCTTTCAAATTACTGAACAATTTTGACACAACTGACATTTTATAGTACACACGTGAAATTGGTAAATTATAAATGATGTACCCTTATCGAGGCCTAATGAGTTTTCCATTTGTGATTCGTTCAGTTTTCCTGTCTTAGGTAAACTGAATAAACCATGCATCATCGAAGCACCAGAGACTCTTTATTATGCTTGTTATCATTATTATTACTACTAATAGTATCGTAATGCCTAGATGTCCTAGTTATGGACCAGGACTCCATTGTGCTAGGTATTGTACAAACACAGAACAAAAAAATGGTCCCTACCCCAAAGATCTTACAATCAAGCATAAGACAAGAAACAACTGATGACTGCAGACAGATGCAGGAGGACAAGAGAACCATGAGACAATATTGGTCACCATGGCAGACAGAGGTCTTGGTACCCTACTGGCCTACCCCTTCTATCTTATTAACCAGGAAGATGTTAATTCCTCCCAAGATCTCTGGGAAGGGCAATTCTGAAGCTGCATAGTGGAGGATCCTGTGGGTAAAAATCATACACATTCAAGTTTCTGAGACCGGCAAAGTACAATAATGGGAATTTTTAAATTTCATTTTCATCTTCAAAGTTTCTCATCCTTCTTTCCATAACTTGTACAGAACACTTGAATGTCATCTAATAGAGCAGTACTCTTTTTATATTTAAATGAAGAACCTATAAATAGTTTATATTTTTATTATTATCATACTTGTATTGCAGAAGCATCTCAAAGCCTCAATCAAGAATTGAGGGCTCATTGTTCTAGGCACTAATATACACACACAATTAAAAGATGGCCTTTGCCCCCAAAGAGCTTAAAAGAAAGTATGAGATGAAAGGCCACAGGTACACAGAACAACCAGAAGGGGAAGCAAGAGGAAACAGTGAGGTGATTGCTGCTTGCTATGCCTATCACAATCACAGCTCTAGGTGGTTTAATAGTAATTAAAATATGCAACATTAAATCTAAAATCTATATTCATACTTACTCCACATAGTACTTGTCTGTTGTGATCAGACTGATCATAACCACCTTAATCCCTCAAGTTCAACTCCACCACCAAAGTTTGAGAAAATAAAGATGTGTTTAACAGTATGTGGCAACTTAATCTAGGCTGTGAAGGACCAAATAGAAAAGAGTTCTACAACGAAGGATTCCTCACAGACAATGCCCTGCTGGTAGCTCCCCATCCGTCTGTGCTGGAGGACTGAGCTCTAGTGTTCTGTGCCTTTGTGGATCACAAGTGAAGAGCTATCACCTATGCAGATAGACCATCAATCATGTTACCATATTCCAAACCTTTTAAGGCTTAACAGGTTAAGTCTTGTCTGCACGGAATAGCAAAGCACAATACAAGGGTGTGATTTCTAAAGTACGCTAGCTGGTCCATATAGACAGGGGTGACACCTGTTTACATGGACAAGCTAACAGTTTGCTAGCGCACTTTAACACCGAATTATTTTCAACAGAAGGATAAGTACTTTGTTAAAGCACTCCAGGGAACTTTTAGTTTGCACCAGCAAGGCCTACTTGGACCATTTAGTGCTCAACATGTTAGTGCACTTTAAAATCACACCTCCATAGTGCACTTTGCTGTGCCACGTAGGCAAGCCCTTAAACTCCACCTGGTAACAGGCAACTACTGAATGAAACAGCACCACTATTAAGATCTCTCCACATGAAAGTTTGCATAATAAATGTACTCAACGGGAAAAGTGCTAAAACCTACAGCCAAGCATCTAGAAGCAGCCAAATGTCTAACAAAATCCTTAATCTGTGAAATTATTACAAATGGAGGTACCCTTCACTCAGTGAAGGAAAATCAAATATCTTCACTAGCTATCCAGTTACTTCCTCATGTATACCAACAATGTCTCAGTCTGGGTTGAGACTCAACTAATTGTCATACAGGCCCCAATCTGATGCAGACAATAGGGGTTTGTTTCACATCATCACTGCAGGAGCAGATATGGATTAATGAGTGTTTTCTGAAACAGGTCTAAATGCTCATGCACCTCAGGGATCCAAACCTGAACGCTCTCATGTTTTGAGGAGTTCTGGTTTGGTATTTTGATTCAGCTATTTTCAGAGACAGAGGGAGCACTGATCCAAATTCATAATTATTCCATTTAGTATTTGTTTGTTGTGATCAGACTAATCATAACCACCTTCAATCCCTCAGATTCAACTCCTCCACCAAAGTTTGAGAAAATAAAGGTATGTTTAAGAGTATCTGGCAACTTAATCTAGGCTCTGGGGGATGAAAGAGAAGAGTTCTACAACTAAAGGTGGGGGCCAGCCTTGAATAAAACATGGTGAGCATAATAATTAACAGATACATCATTCAATATTACAGATGTTATGATTATCAAATGTTCCTGGGGATTGTCATGACAGCCAAGACTACAGTACATAGCACATTAATCAGACTATCAAGGAAGAAAACCAACCCATAGTTGTTTTACCAGCAGAGTGTAGAACTCTGAAAGCAGCAACAACATACTGGATCTGAGGGCTTTCCTTTCTCTCTCCCTCTCACTCACTCACTTTTAAAACAGAACAAAACAAAGTAAAATCCACTTTATTTAACAAGGACTCCAAGTATTACTAAGAGCAAAGAGTCCCCCTAGAGAATGGATGTTTTTACTAATTGTATTTAACACTTTATAAACAAGCCAAGGGGCAAGTGAATCATCTTGTGAAATTACAGTAGTTGGAATATATTCCCCACTGGAGTCGGGGAAAGTGCTTTTCTTGTATTGCCTCAGGCTTCAGTAGGATCATCCCATCCTTGGTATAAAACAGAATTTGTCAACGCCATGCAATGCGCTTGATGCCCCTCAAGAAACAAAATCACCTACATCTGCAGAGAAACCTCCCCAGTGTAGAATATACGTGCTTCTTTGTTTTCTCTGAAGTATTTAAATTAGAGTAAGACTTCCTTAAAGATGAACTAATCCATGTGAAAATACATAACACATCCTAAAACAAAGTCAGAAATGGGGGTGGCAACTAGGCTAGAAAATTATATACAGGCAAATGACTACAGATCTAACGGTACAGTTCACCTTTATAATCACAAACATATGATACATCAAACATTTGATGATACAAGAGTTCCCCCAAAGAGGAGACTATTAATAGGAATCATATAAACAAGAAAGCCAAGTATTTTCTCCATCAGACAGCCAGCATCTCTAAGACAAAACCACCCTACAGGCAGCAAGCTACAGCAGTAATGAATGGTTCACAGTGCTTCTATGCTCCATGTGGTGCAGTGGAGAGAAAATGGGCAATAAAGTGAAAGATGAGATACAAGATATCAGGCTACGGAAGAAGACAGTAACTGGCAGGGAATCGGGGATGCCAAACCAGAATGTCAAAGAGAGGTTTCCTGATTTTCTCCAATTTATTTGAGGGACACCAAACGCAAGGCAGGGTGATTCAGTGGAAAGGACTCTGGACTGTAAGTCAGAAGACTACTGTGTTCCATTCCTGACCTACTGTGTGACTTGGGGTATGTCACTTCACCTCTATGCTCCTGTTGCCTGTCTCACCCTTTGTCTTGTTTATTTAGATTGCAAATTTTGACCGGCAGGGACTTCTTACTACAATGTGTTTGTACAATTCCTAGCACAACAGGGCTCTGATCTCAGTTGAGGACTCTAGGCATCACCATAATTCAAAAGGTAAATAATGAGCGTAGTAGCATATGGTGAAACTGGACATCAGACCAAGAGTTTCAGATCACTCAGATAATTATAGTTCACAACATTACTGGGTCTTATTCTCCTTTATACTTTTCATCTAACCCATATATTATAATGTAATAATGTGGAGTTAACTTTTTAAGGGGTGCAAGAGATATTTTCAGGTTTCTTGGTTTTCAAATGCTAAAGACATGCATGCAACCACTATGAAAAAAAGGGAGCAAAGTAAGGATTTAGAATGGAGTTTTTCAGACAGTGATAGTTTTATGCTTATCCGACATATGTGGTGGCCTTTTACAGCGCTACACTTCAAGAATCCTCACTCCAGTCACACACACACTAACCATTCTCATCGCTGTGTTCCAATGATCAGGCTGTGCCATTGATCCATGGCAGAAATTAAGTTTACCAAATGAATTTCTCTACTTGGAAAGAGTCTTGTTGGGTTTGAACACTTGACTTCTGAAATCCATGTTGGTGAGGGCCATCAGAAGCTAAAGAAGTGAAAGGAGAGCTTCCTCTGTATGAGGAAAGCAGGTGGAAATAGGCTGGAGGTGAGGCTCTCATGAATGTGTAGGGATGGAAGGATCTGGTAATAGGAATAAACAGATTTGGATGGGATCCCACATTTACCATGCATAGGGGCTGGGAAAGCCTAGTATCAGATCTGCTTTTCAAACTTTGTTCATGGCAGTTAGGTTGCCACCTACTCTTACAGGAAACCAAGACATCAGCAGATTTTTTTTTTTTAATTAGCAATTGCCTCAAATGCAGTTGAAATACAGTGGGAGAAATTTTGACACCACTGAAGTCAGTGGGAGTTTTGCCATTGACTTCAAAAAGATAGAATACCCTTTTTGCCTTAGGCAGACATATCAGGGGCTTTCCAGTGTCTAACTTTTCAAGCTAATCAATACTCTTTATGGTGTACATCTCCACACCTGTCATGTTGAATGGATTCATTATGTGATACACAGCCTCAGTACTAAGTTCACAGTCATGTGGAAAACCACCTCATCTATTAGATAACAGCCTCTCCATGCTTCATGTACTGGCTGGGAATTACACTGGGGATAGAGGTAGAATTAAATTAATTATACTGCTTAAGAATCATTCCATCTGGCCAATCCGCTACTGATAATTTGCTTGATTGAAGGAAATTATATCCTATAATAGTCATAAAAGCCCTGTCTACACTTTGTAGAAAAATTGAGAGCTTTCATAAACATGGATCTTTTATTTTTCACCTTCAAAATTTGGAGTTGGTTAGGATGCTGCAATAGAACTCTGCAAAAGGGACAATAACTAGAACTTTAGAGGAATGTTGACATGTTACTTTCACTTTTGTTCTTCACTGTAGCAGAACCTTTTTGAAATGACCCAGAAAAATGTTTTTTCTCCTTCCCCCAATACGGACAGATGGATATATCAGGGAACATTGAGACTTAGAAAAACAAATTATGCTCCTCTCCTAACTTGCTCCCTTCTGATTTTATGGACAAATCTAAGGTTCGCACAGATGCCCATGAACCAAACCTCAGGCCAACCTTGGTCAATCTGGTGTGAAACATGTAGTCACATTTTCCTGACACAAGCTAACAATGATATAAGGAAAACATTGTTTAATGGAAATAGAAAATGTTGCTCTTATTAAGGGGATCATGACAGTAGAAGTCTGTTGTTCAGTGCCCTGTTTCAGAAAATGGTCTTTTCTCAATCCATGATATTTTAGATCACAAACAAATAATACCTGGTAATACCTGAGGGCCCAACTGTGTAATATATTTCTATTCTGGTCACACATGCTCTATAAATGAATTTCAGTTTCATTTCAAAGCTTACAATGTTTTGCTTCTTATTGAAAAGACTTCCTAGTATTTTCTAGTTTCACATCTACTATCTGTGGTTTAAAATAGTGATTTATTGAATGCTTCAAGATTGCAATGAGACAGAGAGAGAGAGAGAGAGAGATGGTTTGTGGGAGGGTGTAGGTTTGTACTGTAGGGGAATATGGTGTGGTAGCATGTAGGATGAGAATGTAAATGTGTGTTGTTATGTGTTGTTGTGAAGTTTGGCAGTGTGTGGGTGGGTTGGTTTGTCATGTTTCTTTGCTAGATTTTTAGTGTTTACACTGATGAGAAATGCACTTGTGAAGTCTTAATAGCTGATGCATGTAAACATTTACAAGTGAAGCACAGCGGGATGCTGTGGCGAGGTGCATGAGGTGTGGATAGTAAGGTCTGGGAATCTGGCTGAGGAGCCAAGGAGCTAGTCTAGATAGTGAGAATGGAAAGACAAGGAATCAAGTAACTCTCTCAACCAAGATACACAGTTAGCCCCTCACAACCATTCCCCCATTTTGCCTCCAGCCCACTGCCTCTCTCAGCTTCCAGTGACCTGTTAAGTATCACCATAGGAAATGCTAACTTGCAAGATTCATCATTCTGGGACTGCTGTCCGGTTGACAATTGGATGTATACTAGCCACTGAAAGTACCTCTCCTATTTTCATCAACCATCTTCAGAGACTAACTCTACTGGGGGAGCACCTTCCATGAGTGGCAGACATTCTGTGAGCTGCCAGAGTGCAGCCCCAGTCCAAGGAACCTTACCTGGGGTCTCTGGACTGGAGATCCCCCTGGTGAACCTTAAGGCTGGAAAGGGGATATAAGTAGACAGGAGACAGAGGGAGGTAGAATGAGAAGCTGGCTGACTTATCCATGGAGCATAAGCGGTACAGCTGAGGTGCCAGTTAAGGCAGTGAAGTACTCATGCATCAGTACTTCATCCCTGTGCTATAAGGTGGTAGTTTTATTTTTCATCTGCTTCCCTTGGTGAGAACAAAAGCACTTATGATGAAGAATGCTCAATGTTATTATTTTAATCTAAAATATATATGATAGAGCTGGTCAAAAATAGGAAAAAGCAATGACTATTTGCTGAAATTGGAAATACATGAAAATGTATTGAAAAGTCTGGACTGGAAACATTTTTGGCCTGTTCTAATATAGACAGAGAAGGTGGGATTTTCAATAGCACTACATTGGTCAAACCCTCAGTGGTAAAGCTCTTACTGATTTCACTGTGAGCAGAGTTAAGCCAAGGCTGGGGCAACACTCCAGTATTTTCACATCCAGGAAGTTCTGCTGCTGAGCTAGTTCTTGACAATGGAAGCTGTGATACATGCAGGAACGGTGATTTTGGTGTAGTGGCTGCTTCTCACTAGGGGAAAGAAACTATTTATACTTTAGAGTTGTCATTTTGGCCCCTTGAGCCACTGTAAGGAGAGAAATCAAATTCTGAGCCAACAGGCAGCTTTTGTGCCCTCTTCAGGCTCTTGTTGTCTGTTTTAGACTAGTGAGAAGGGAGATAGGTCCTTTTCTGCCTCTGTGCTTGTAAAGTGGGGAAGAAGATTTTTCCATTGCTTTGGCTTGCTATTCGTGCCTGGGTACAATTCAAGGTCTTCATTTTGGTCTGCAAAGCCCTTGTAAGATCTTCTCCTGGCTACCTCAGTTGGTTTTGCATCCTCTGTGCAGCACCAACAGATGAAGTCATAGCTGGGCACTCAAGCCGGCAGTCCCCAATTTTAAATGATATGGGACTCTACCCTAGACACCCTCAATGGAGGGCCTTTGATTCTGGCATACATTTCTCCTATTAGTTAGATGCAGACAAAGTTTGTAAGTCTTCAGGACCCAGTGCAAGACCCATCAAGTTTTCAAAAGCATTGGTAGAGAGAAAGGAGCTAGAAAATTCTATTGGAGAGGAATGTATTTTTATTATTTAACATAATTAGAAATATATTTTTGTTACAGGTGCTCCTAAAAGGTCCTTATCAGAAACCAAGGCCCCATTTTTCAAGGCACTGCACACTCATACAATTAAAAGAAAATCCCCTGCCAGAAAGACCTTACAGTCTTTATAATCTTGATTTTTCAATTTAAAAAATCAATTTTAGTATATTAAGATTTTTTTTTAAAAAAATATTGCTCTCCCTCAGTATAAGGAACTAAATAATATGCTATTTTATGAGGCATTGATAAAAATCAGACTATTTGTGTTATTTGAATACTACAGCCATGCTCCTTGGCTTCTAAAACTTAAAAAAACACAACTGATATTCAAATAGAACACTAAAAACCTTCTAAAGTTATCATTGTGAGACACAGAACTATTTTAACATTACAACATAGCCCTCCCATTCCCTAAACTAAACGCCTCTCCAATTAGACATTCAAGCATTTATTTTCAATTCAATCAAATAAAGTTTAGGATGATTTTTGTTTTCCAGGCAGACTGAAAATAACCCCATTATATTGTTTTTTGGAGGGTAGAGTGGAACTAGATACTCTCTGCCAACTGCTCACAAGAGAGCAGCAATTACTACCTATAGGGCTTTTTGTTCTCACTAACCGAAAATATCCGCTTCTGATGCAGCAGAGATAAACTACTGCTGGGAGTCTATTTAAGTCTGATTTTAAAAAGATAGAGGAAAAAAACTGGGAAAGCATGGCAGATTGCACTTTTATGGTACTTATAAGATGATCTTATCCTCACTGCAATATAGCCATTATATGGATTATGTTTGAAGTGGGGCAGCAAGGTCTGTTTCAGAACTGCATTACCTAAAGTACCATAAAGCATTTTTTTTTCTTTTAACATTGGTGGCAGAAAATGTTGAAACTATTTCTTGTCTATGTACTCACCTACCTAATGTGCCTGGCATTTATCTATATCTACTAAAAATTCCAAAGAGATTATTACTGAGTTTATTATATAATACTTTATTATATAGTCAGCATTTTTAATTATAAGCCTGCAGTTTAACATAGATCCATGAGACAGACGTGATAGCATTCAAGCAGATGTTTTATCAGCTAGCCACCCAAAAAGCCTTTGTGTCTGGGGTTGGGGACAAGAACTAAGATGCAAACAAGTATCTGCTATATGTTAAAGGGATCATTAAAATACAAATCAGAACTGCAATCCATCGGGGCCTATTGTATTAGCAGAGATATAAATAAATTTAATAATACATGTTTGGAATGAAAAGAAAAATATTTTACATAGTGGCTGGTATATTAGCATTACATTGATTTTTCATGGGCTGATATTATTTTAAAATGAAATTCTTAATAGCATCTAATAATATTGTCGTTCCGAAAGCCTGAAACCAGTTAACTTCCAATGGTTGTATATTTACAAAATGTAAGCCAATGCACCAGAATGCTTTGATTTTTTGCAGTCACAATACAAGATTAGGTTAACAGGTTGACCTGGTGATACTGGCAACACTACAGGCCACAGAGCTGGAAATACAGGAACAGTAATGGGACTGAAGCCCAGATATTCACAGGGCTACAGCCATATCTCCAAAACTGAAGGAACAAATTTCAGTATCCAAGTTTGTGAGCCCACACTTCCTGCATCCAAGTTTTGGCATGCAGCCTACGAGGCTACTTCTGGAAAAGTGGGCCTGGATCCAGTGCTTTCTGGGACAGCAGCATTTTGGCTCTTTGCTGAATTGAGCTTTTTAGTCTGCTGGTGGCTTACAGAGAAAATAGCCATTTAGCACTACATGATGAAGATGAGGAAAACAGGAAGTGTTACAGTTGCATTTCCATGGAATGAGAGAGGACCTATCTTGACTGAAGCAGACCTGGGCACACAGGTATAGAGAGCCTATGTTTAGCTGCAAGTTGAGAAGGGTACACGAGCCCCACACAGAGTGACACAGTGTAAAATTCTTGAGTGATTTTTATGAAGGAGGAAAAGCAAACAAATAAAAACAAAAGCAGCTAAAACAGACAGGACTAAAGAACTCTGGAAATTAATGTTTCTCCCTTGGAACACTACTTGAAATTGGGCACTGGCCAAAACTCATTAGTATCAGATGACAGTAGCGAGGCCTATGTGAAATATGATAGCATAGTAGACATGGCATAGAGATAAGAAAACACCATGGCAATAGTTATCCTTGTAGGTAGTCTCAGGAGACAAAGCAAAAACAAAAAGGACAGAGAAGGAATTGCCTTTTCACTCTAAGATTGGAGTTGCTGCACCACGGGGATAGTTTGGAAGAACTACCCACGTCCAGTGTCTATGCCATACTTATTCTGTGAATAAATAAAGGATGTCACTTTCCAGAATAGTCAATTTGATATCATTCAAGAGCATTGAAACATTTGTCAATAATTGCTGAAGCAGGTATTTTTCAGTAAAGTGAAGATGAAAAGGGGAGGAGATGAGCAATCAGAAAAGTTGATTAGATGGGATCAGGATGAGGTTATAAAGCAATACGATGAATCTTAAATGTTACTTTCATAATCTGCTGCACTTAGTCCATATGGTTGTAATATTTTCACCTAATGAACCCAGTCATTTTTGCACTCTGGTAGTCTGTTTATAGTGTTTATTTTCTTGCTGGTCGTAAAGGAAAATATACATCCCTTCCAACCTTTTTTAATTGTTTCAGGCCAATTAAGCCCTGAAAACCCAGAAACAAGACTAGAATGTGGAATGTTTAATTTGCATATCCAAATTTCCAATTATGTGTATAGCAATATGTAAATTAGATTGTTTCTCATTGTCAGGGAACTGGATGGCAAGAGAATTGCCTCCTTGTCCTTGTAAAATGACTTCCCCTATAAATAAAGATCTTGATTAGATTCAGAACCTGTCTTTTGTCAGTCAGATGCCTGGAATCTCGAATCCATGATACATCTGAAAAAAGTAAATAGTCTTGAGAAGCAAACATTCTCCTGGAGCCCAGAAAATATCAGTAAGAGCTAAAACATTTAATACCCATTAAAATTTGGGTATTTGATAAGCACAGAAATCTTCTCCAGGCATTATCACTCAAAGCAATAGAATTTGAAAAAATAAAAAGAGAAAAAAAAACGTTACCCCAGATGAATAAATACTGAATCTTGGTGTTAGAAGTATAAAGGATTACCTAAAAGGAGCAAGTCTGAAGCCCCTATATAACTCCTCTCTCTAATTAGCACATCTGGTGGGCTAATTTCTATGCAGCATATACATCCCAGCAGGCTTTGTGATACATGTCAATTATACTAAACCTATAATTGCTGGAGCCATAGCTAAAGCACATGGTTTAGGAGAAACATGAACTGAAGGTAGACGTTTCAGTGGACCAAGACAGATGCTCAAGAGAATAGTTGGGAGAGAAGTCATCAGTGAGTAGGGAGTTGTGGTAGTACAATGGTTTTATTCAAGACCAGTTTCAGTGGGACTCAAAGTATAAAACAGCTTACATTAAAATCCCTGTTCTCGGAGACACATATTCAAGCTGGCCCTGCAGCAGAAACTCTCTTCTGATCTACAGTGTTTTCCTTGCAGACAGACTTGCCAACATTTTAGTTTTGAAACCAGGGACAATGTATTCAATGCTAAACTTCATGCATCAGAAAGAAGCATACAGAGGGTACATGAGAAACTCAGGAATGTGTTCATTTGCTTTCAGATTTAAACAAAATGTTGTTTCCTAAGAATAAATTAAGGAAATAAGGAAATACCACTTGACAAATTTACTGCACATTAGATATAGTTGATGGCAATGTTCCCTCTAATTTTTGACAGACCATGTGCGCAAAAAAAATCTTCTGTGCAAATTTTTGTGGGTGCAGTGTTTTGCCATGTGCGCAGGGTTTATGATCTCTGTGTGTGCACACACACGCACAGCTTAGAGGGAACAGTGGTTGCTGGCATTCTTTATATTTTATTCCTAAAAGAATATAGGATTGAATTCAGGGTCCAGAAATCCTGCATATGAATGTTATAGGAGATTTATTTATGGTACACCTGAACTCCACAGCGATTGCAAGCTAATTACATCCCAAGAAGGGATAAACACTCTATGAAATAGCCTCATAGGGCAGGTCTACACTGTAGCTGGAAGAGAGCCTCCCAGCCTGGGTCGAGAGACTCATGATAGCTAGCACACTAAAACTAGCAGTGTGGACATGACATCTCAAACTTTAGGGGTTTCGGGGGGCTTGAGAGCCTGAGTTTCAGCTTGAGTCAAATCACCCATGCTTCTATTTTAAGTGAGCTAACTCCACGTCCACTAGGATATGTCAACCTAGGCTGGAGGACTTGCTTCTAGCTGTAGTACAGATATATCCAGAAAGCTTATGAAACACCCATCTTTCCCTTCCTCATGGACTGGGTATGATACCAGTTCCTTAAGGATGATAGCAAAGGAGGCAGTGAACCTATAGCATTTCGTCTTCACTGTCCCAGCAGAGAGTGGGAGTGCTGTATTAGTTTCTTCTTCCTCCATCTGCCTCTTTGCCAGTCCCCCTAGGCAGATCTAGATACTGGAGGAAGTCCTGATCCTGTTGAAGTCAATGAGACCTTTGCTATTGACTTCAGTGGGGCAAAAATTCAGCTACTACCTGAACACAGACATATATATATATAAGATGGGTTCACAACTAGTTGAAAGATTATACACTGAAGTGTGTGCAACCCCTTTCAGCTTGGTGTCATCCACAAACCTTATAAGCATACTTTCCACTCCACTGTCCAAGTCATTAATGAAAATATTGAATAGTGCAGTACTCCGGACTGCATTACTAAGAATATGATAGGTATTTTGACCACCCACCTTCCAAATTACTTCATTTGTGAGAAACATTTAGCCTTGAGCTCTTGCTATTTCATAGCAATGCTTCCTTACAGAAGAAAGTAAAATCAGTTACTTTGCTTGCAGGACTGAATTTAAAAGGGGAAACTAGAAGATTTGGGCTACACGATATGAATAAAGAAGCCAAATATGTGCCTTTGTCTCCACTGAGGCTTTGACAGTTTAGTCATTGCAAAAAAAGCAGCCATTCTTTACAACCCAGCATAAAGGGGGCTTTTCCAGCTCTGCTTCCCAAATCTTTCTCAGGAACAAACACAGGCTTGAAATTCATTTCTTTTCTGCCAGGGTACAAATACAATCACCAAATAAACAGAGACCATCTCAAATTGAGGTTCTAAATGCCCATTTATATCTCTTGCAACCAGTATAGTCTGCTCCCTGTTCTAACCCACAGAATTCTCTTCCTCACTGGTATATAACACATCCCAGCTTGGCTGCCTGATGAACTCTGGCTACCTCCCGTCCCAGACTCTTAACTCACTCCTGACTGATCCCTGAATCCTGCTGATAAGCACAGGAGAGAAAGAGCCATTTAGATGCGATGCCTCTGCAATGGCCTCAAACCCACTGTTCAAAACCTTTTAAAACCTAAATGTGTAGTATTTCCTATCACAGTGCTCAGACAATCATCTATCTGCACACAAAAACCCACGCTCCACCAGGGTGCCCAAGCTGTGGTAAAGGTAACCAACACCTCCATTACAATGGGTGGTTCCTAAATAGTATTAAAGAAAAGTTATATTTGAAAATTGAAAGAAAAAAGTCAGAAATATTCAACAAGCTACAAGTCAAGCACAATGTTAGCTAAACACATTGCAACCCACATAAACAACAAGAAAGGGCCACATCCTGGTATCTGGCTAAAGCATGTGTGCCATAGTTCAGGAAGAGTGTGGGGAAAAGGGGTGCAGGAAAGATAGCAGAAAGCTCACCACTGCACTGCCCCCATCCTGGTGCTCTTGTGCATGAAGCCAGTCCCCCAGTGTAAATTAGCTCAGCCCAAGGTACCAAAGCTTCAGATGGAGATTAGTAGAGTTTTAGGGTGACCAGATAGCCAGTGTGAGAAATCGGGACCGGGGGGAGGGGGATAATAGGAGCCTATATAAAAAAAAGATCCCAAAATCGGGACTGTCCCTATAAAATGGGGACATCTGGTCACCCTAGTAGAGTTTAGGACTTTCATAGTCTCTGACAGCAGGGAGGGTGCAAGGTTTCTGTTAATTCAATCGCTCACAGAACCAAAGATGACACTACAACTTTTTTAAAAAATTTCAATGTATTGCAGTTTTTCTTCAGCAAACTTTCCTTGCTGAATTTGCATGCTAAACCCAGTAGTCCTGAGGCCCTGATTGTGGACTGAAAGTAAAACTGATTGCAACAAACAGTGAAATTGACTCTTTTTATTTTCCTTATCCAAGCTAAAATGTGAAAAAGATAGACAGCGAACAGTGAGTTGGATTTTTTTTAATTCTGTCACTTTTAAAAATCCAAGATGAGAAGGTATAGAAAAGATTATTCTTTCAGTGACAAAATGAAATTTTTAAAGTTCACATTGCCCTTTTATTGCTGAACAAATAATTATCTTCATTATTTTCCTACTGTATTTTGGACAAAAGCTAATTTTTTATCAGTGAATTATAAAACCCTGTGGAAAAGGTTTACAATGGGAGCGCTGACATCCCCTTAATGGCAGAGGTGCCAGCTGAGGCAACTGTAATAGAGATGATCTTTCAAAGATAAGAATCAAAGTGTTTTATCAAGGTTGTTCATCCTATTATGATCTCCACTTCTAAAAATCTTTTAATGTAGAAAGTCACCTGCTGGACAAGAGGCTGTTAGTATTAATCTGTATTTAAAGCATTTTTCAGTTACGGTTTGTGCCCGAACTATCAATGGGATGTCCAGTGTGGATTTTTCTTTTAATAAATTTTAGCTTAAAATGTTCTAAGTTCTAAAATATTCCAGAATTTGTGAAAAGTTCAAACCTTTCATTCCAACACACAAAATTATACTTCCTATAAGTGGTAGTGATCAGATTCTGTTCTGAATTGCACTGGTACAAATCCAAGGTAACACCACTGAAATACTGTAACTAACCCTGGATTTACATTGTTGTAACAGAGCTCAGAATGTGGCCCGAAGTCATTCCATGTGGTGCTGAGATGTTGCCAGACCATGGAGGTATTATGCTGAGGTTAAATGCTCAAGCCACCTGAGAAGTAGCAGTATCTCAGTACAATACACACTTTTGAACATGTTATTCTGAACTCTCTCAATGCAAACATTTTCAAATGGGGAAGAAAAATATATTACATGTTTTTTTCAATGTACTGCCAAACTCATAAAATAAATCCAAGAGGTAAATCAAATTAGTTAAATACATTCAAAATAAAACTGCCTTCCATCCCCAACTCCCTTTGTAGTTCAGGAGCTACCTAGTATATGTTAAATAAAGTTAACCACAAAAGTTAAAATGTCACTGGATTTCTTTTAACAAATGGCTTTGGTAGATTGGCTAAAACAGACTAAAACATCACAGAAGTGACAAAGAGTCCTGTGGCACCTTAAAGACTAACTGAAATTTTTTCAGAGCATGAGCTTTCGTGGGCTAATACCCACTTCGTCGGATGCATGCAGTGGAAGTATCCAGGGGCAGGTATAAATAGGTAGGCAAGAACCAGGTGGGAGATAACAAGGTTAGTCCAATCAGGCTGAACCAGCTTGTTATCTCTAATCAGGGAGGGTGAGGTATTCCTCTAGCAGTTGAACTGGAGGTGTGAATAGCGAGAGAAGAGAAGCTGCTTTTGTAGTTAGCTAGCCATTCAAAATCTCTATTCAGTCCCAAATTGATTGTGTCAAATTTGCAAATGAATTGCAGCTCTGCAGTCTCTCTTTGCAGTCTGGACTTGAAGTTTTTTTGCTGCAAAATGCTGACCTTTAAATCTTCTATGGTGTGTCCGGTGAGGTTGAAGTGCTCTCCTACAGGTTTTTGAATATTGCCATTCCTGATATCTGATTTGTGTCCATTTATCCTTTTTCGTAGGGACTTTAAGGTGCCACAGGACTCTTTCGTAGGGACTTTAAGGTGCCACAGGACTCTTTGTCACTTCTGCAATTCCAGACTAACACGGCTACCCCTCTGATTCTTGACAACATGCAAGGCACTGCATTTAGCCGTATGGAGTGGAAATCCATCAACCTCATGAAGAAACTTGCACAAATACAAACAGATATCATCTTTCTCTCCAAATGCAAACGGATGGACATCATACCAAATGGACTGAAGGTGAAAAATCCATTGCTTTCTACATACTGCACAGACTACAGTGAGAGATTATGCCAGACACTATCTAAGAAACTGAGGAACCACCTGATCAGAATCCTGTACAGCAAACAGGAAAACATCAAAAAAGAGCTTTCCAACCTGGAGACCTTGATAAACAACCAACCCTCCACACAAACAGACTTTACTAAAATAAGACAGGAGATCTATATTACACACTTCACCTCTCTACAAAAGAAAAAGGACTGCAAGCTATCTAAAATCCTGCCTGCCACATGGGGCCACAGCAGTGGTACCCCTAACTCACCCAGCAGTATCGTCAATCTATCCAGCTACATACTCAGCCCGGCAGAAGAGTCTGTCTTATCTCGAGGACTCTCATTCTGCCCCAGCACCCCCACAAACATGATACAATTCTGCGGTGATCTGGAAGCCTACTTTCGCCGTCTCCGACTCAAAGAATACTTTCAAGACTACATAGAACAGCGCACTGATACACAGACACCATCCCACCAGCAGCACAAGAAGAAGAACTCCACATGGACTCCCCCTGAGGGTCGAAATGACAGTCTGGACTTATACATAGAATGCTTCCGCCGACGTGCACAGGCAGAAATTGTGGAAAAACAACATCGCCTGCCTCACAACCTAAGTCGAGCAGAACGCAATGCTATCCACAGCCTCAGAAACAACCCTGACATCATAATCAAAGAGGCTGATAAAGGAGGTGCTGTTGTCATCATGGACAGGTCTGACTACCAAAAGGAGGCTACCAGACAACTCTCCAACACCAATTTCTACAGACCACTTCCCTCAGATCCCACTGAAGAATATACTAAGAAACTGCACCGTCTACTCAGGACACTCCCTACACTAACACAGGAACAAATTAACATACCCTTAGAACCCCGACCGGGGCTATTCTACCTTTTACCCAAGATCCACAAACCTGGAAATCCTGGACGCCCCATCATCTCGGGCATTGGCACTCTCACTGAAGGACTGTCTGGATATGTGGACACTGTACTCAGACCCTACGCCACCAGCACTCCCAGCTATCTCCGTGACACCACCGACTTCCTGAGAAAACTACAATGCATTGGTGACCTTCCAGAAAACACCATCCTAGCCACCATGGATGTAGAGGCTCTCTATACAAACATCCCACACAGAGATGGAATACAAGCTGTCAGGAATAGTATCCCTGATGATGCCACAGCACAAGTGGTTGCTGAGCTCTGTGACTTTATCCTCACACACAATTATTTCAAATTTGGTGACAATATATACCTCCAGACCAGTGGCACCGCTATGGGCACCCGCATGGCCCCACAGTATGCCAACATCTTTATGGCTGACCTGGAACAACGCTTCCTCAAATCTCGTTCACTCACGCCCCTCCTCTATCTACGCTACATTGATGACATCTTCATCATCTGGACCCATGGGAAAGAAACTCTGGAAGAATTCCACCACGATTTCAACAGCTTCCACCCCACCATCCGCCTCAGCCTGGACCAGTCTACACAGGAGGTCCACTTCCTGGACACCACGGTGCAAATTAATGACGACCACATCAGCACCACCCTATACCGAAAACCTACTGACAGCTATGCCTACCTTCATGCCACCAGCTTCCACCCTGGGCACACCACACGATCCATTGTCTACAGCCAAGCACTGAGGTACAATCGTATTTGCTCCAACCCCTCAGACAGAGACCAACACCTACAAGATCTCCACCAAGCTTTCTCAAAACTACAATACCCGCACAAGGAAATAAGGACACAGATCAACAGAGCCAGATGTGTACCCAGAAGCCTGCTGCTGCAAGACAAGCCCAAGAAAGAAAACAACAGAACACCACTGGCCATCACCTACAGTCCTCAGTTAAAGCCTCTCCAACGTATCATCAGTGACCTACAACCCATCCTGGACAACAATCCCTCACTTTCACAGGCCCTGGGAGGCAGGCCAGTCCTGGCCTACAGACAACCTGCTAACCTCAAGCATATTCTCACCAGCAACAGCACACCGCGCCATAACAACTCTAACTCAGGAACCAATCCATGCAATAAACCTCGATGCCAACTCTGCCCACACATCTACACCAGCAACACCATCACAGGACCAAACCAGATCAGCCACACCATCACTGGTTCATTCACCTGCACATCTACCAATGTAATATACGCCATTATGTGCCAGCAATGTCCCTCTGCTATGTACATCGGCCAAACTGGACAGTCCCTACGAAAAAGGATAAATGGACACAAATCAGATATCAGGAATGGCAATATTCAAAAACCTGTAGGAGAGCACTTCAACCTCACCGGACACACCATAGAAGATTTAAAGGTCAGCATTTTGCAGCAAAAAAACTTCAAGTCCAGACTGCAAAGAGAGACTGCAGAGCTGCAATTCATTTGCAAATTTGACACAATCAATTTGGGACTGAATAGAGATTTTGAATGGCTAGCTAACTACAAAAGCAGCTTCTCTTCTCTCGCTATTCACACCTCCAGTTCAACTGCTAGAGGAATACCTCACCCTCCCTGATTAGAGATAACAAGCTGGTTCAGCCTGATTGGACTAACCTTGTTATCTCCCACCTGGTTCTTGCCTACCTATTTATACCTGCCCCTGGATACTTCCACTGCATGCATCCGACGAAGTGGGTATTAGCCCACGAAAGCTCATGCTCTGAAAAAATTTCAGTTAGTCTTTAAGGTGCCACAGGACTCTTTGTCACTTCTGCAATTCCAGACTAACACGGCTACCCCTCTGATTCTTAAAACATCACAGGTCTCTTGTTTTGTTGAGTGCTACAATGGTGACTAAAATATTATTATGTATTACTATATTATGTATTTTTAAAATAAAAATAAATTACCCTAACACATATTGTTATTACACACTCTATGAACAGCATCCTTCTGACTGTGTTTGGCTGAGCTCCCTTATCTTCACACCATTGGACAGTGATACTAAAGAAATATTTCTGTGCGTGTGTATTCCCCCACTTACTATGATTGATGCACAATTTGATTTAGTTGGACATGCCTTCCATTATGATGAGATAAGTATTCCAAATATGTTAGCTATAAGATTTAAGATATAGATGAGACTGGAAAGGTCTAGAGAAGGGCAGCAGAATATGTTTATAAAAGTACAGTTGGACTTTCTAGAGATTGCAAAATCAGGATTATTTATCTATGAAAGAAAACTTGAAAATATTCCTGCAAATATATTTATATGTGCTTAATTTTATACACGCAAGTAGTCACAATGAAATCAAAGGGCTTACTCATATGCTTAAAGAAAAACACGAGCAGGAAGGAAAACATGATTAAGATAATGTATTAAAATTATGAGTATTAGAAGTGAATGCTCATCAGCCCCAACTCTTTATCCTGTCCAGTAATAAAAGAACAAGTATTTGCAGAGATTATAGTCTCAACACAACTTGGTTGGGGTACCCTGATTTTATTTCTGGTTTACACAGAATCTTACCTCTTTGTTCTATGCCCCCTAGCCGCTGCTCTAAGTATTTTTAACTAACACCACAATTTTCACAAAGTATAATTAATGGTTCATAAGTTTAGAAGAACTTAAAATAAATATTTCTTTCTATATGCCACTGTAGGTGAGAGCCTGAGCTGGAGTGAGTATCCAGTGAGGGATTCAGACAGGCAGAATGTTTGACTGACCACAAATGGGATTTTTAGAGAAGAAACTTAGTCCTGTTAGCTTTTTGGATGCTGTGTACAGCTGGTTTAGAATTTTCTGTTGATTTTGGTTTTCCAGCAAAAATAATTTAAAATTTGTGCATAATTAGAATTTTCCAGAGGAACATTTGGATTTTGCTGAATTTTCAGTTTTCTTTGGGAAAAGCGAAATAAAATATTTCATTTCAGGTTGTTTAAACCTGGATCTAACTGTTTTAATTTGTTGAACTGAACTGAAACATTTTTCTTAGAATCAGTTTAACATTAAGCTGCTTATCATGCTACATTTTCTCATGGGTGCTGTAATTCAGATACCTCATGTACCCATTCTCCCTTATGGGTTGGGTTCCCAGCTAGACTACATCACTCAGAAAACATTCCAAAATCCCCTCTGACAGAGCCCTGTGATGCGTCATGTTGTCATATATATTTCCCAGGTCAATATGGTCTCATCCTATATGTCCCAGTGGTCACCCCACATAGATCTTGTATAGTTTCCTGTTAAGAACTGAGAGTCCAGAGCAGATTAACTCTGTGGCTTTTGGCAACTAGTGGGCAGAACAGCAGCAGGACAGTATAGGCTCAAGTGACAGCTGGCGTTAGAAGCCAGAGCATCCAACACATTTCACACCCAGAGCTGGAGTCAAATTTTCAAAAGTCTAGCACTGCCCACCCCCACTTATCTTTGTTAACGCCCCAGTTTCCAAAGCACTTAAGTTCCTGCTTTATGCCCAAAGCACCTCTCTGGAAATTCCCCTGACTCAACATATTCTATGTAGCATCTGATCCCTTCCAAGGACATGGTAACACATAATAAAGTAAGTTATAATTAAGATCTCTCTTTGGCACAGAACTAGTCAGGAAACAGCTGCTCTGTTCTGGGCTCTACAGGCCCATTGCGATAAAAGGGACATGCCAGCCATGCTAAATTTGTGTCAAGCTGGAAAGGACAACTGTTAGGAAAGGACTCATTACCTAATTGTTATTGAGGTTAGTGAAGCTAGCATTTTATATCCCCCCAATTAATCCCCCCCGATTAAATCTAACTTCTTGTGAAACTGAAAGGTACCATTCATCACCACACTGAATCAAAATACAGGTGAGATGCCTTTGACTATACTAATTTATTGGACATTTTGAAAAATACACATTGCTTCAGTGCTCTACAAGACTTACTTTTTATCTTTCTCTTTTCTTGGTGCTCCATTTCTTGACTTTCCCCTAGCTTTCCTCCCCTTTGCCCCATTTTCTGGGTCTGTTTTCTATTTTTCATCTTGACAAGGAAACTAGGCTTGTGGGCCAAGAGGCTTTCTATTATTCCACTAGAGAAATGGATTTAACTCAATGAGCTGGGTGTGTGTGTGAAATGTAAGGTGAAAGGGTGGTGCATAAGCTAATACAATAGCACTGTTTGTGAATAAAAAAACTTTACAATTATTTATAGCTGACTGGCATTGTTGATAGAGGGCAAATGGCATCCATGTACCAGAAGAGCTGAATGGGCATATCATTTCTAGATCTGATTAAAAAACACTCCCCCGCCAGAGTTTCAAAATCACTCAACACCCAGGATTTCCCATATGTACCCTTCCACTGCCAAAGCCCCCAAAATGCATTCTCTACAAAAGCACACAGATACGGAATGGGAGGCGATGAGTTATAAAATATTAAACATCTTAACTCTGGTGACACTCTCATGTTATATCATTGGGAGGAAGGTGTAAGCAAAGGAAATTAAGATTGAATTGCTATTGTTTTATGATACACATAGTCGTGCATAGCAGTTGCAATTAACAAATAGCCAGAGTTAGGCACAGGCATTTATTCCATCTCAAAACCTACTAGGAGAATGTATGCTAAGAAGTTAAGCGAGACTGTATCTGTTGCAACAAACTATAACACAGGGGAAAATATGTGGCCTTCTATTTAGGACTGAAAGACACTCAGATAACAGTGTGGTGAAAGGAATATAAGAGCCTAACTAGCTGAAAAGAAAGGGCATCCATCCAGGGTGTTTTTGACATCTACCTACCACCCCATGGAATGTCAGGGGTTACTTGTTAAAGGTGATGGTTGTATACTTTAATAAGACGTGACTATATTCCAAGAGTCAAATTATCAAAAAACGACCTCTGAGTTTGAATCTGTAGTTTTGTCCATTCCATCATTTGTGCCTGCTGAAGTGCCTTCAACAAAGCTCATTTGCTTGAACAAACTGAATGTGTGAACAAAAATTATGCTTTTTGTGAGCATCTATATTTATCCATACTTTGCAGGTGCAGATTGAAGCTCTGATTGTGTGCTTCACATCAAGCACATAAGTAGTCCTGCTGACCTACAGAGTGCTTGCAAGTGTCTCCAGAATCGGAGCCTGAGAGGCCACACTACAGACCCTTCCTTTTGAAAATCTGGGCCTAAGTATCTAACACCTATTTGTATCTGTGAGAATACAGTGTTGGGCTGAAGTATTTATCTTGTTTTTATCTAGACATTTGTTCCATATGGGATTGTAAATGTTGGAGCTCCTGAAATAATGGAAGATCTTTTCCAAAATAGTGCACCCAAAATAAGAAACCCAGTTTTGACTTGGCCTGTTCAAGAACTCCTATTATTTGTGTGAATATTGGTATAACAAAATTTAGCTTGCACAAAACTTTGCAAATATTGAATGTTGGGTAAGTAGTAAAGATTTCTTCAATCAAGAAACAAAAAATCATTCAGACGAAAAGGAAAAGACGTTCTAGAAGTTAAGTCATCTAGTCATGGAACAGCAGCAGTAACATGTGGCTCACGTGACCAATCTCCAGGGCCTTTGTAAGCACTAGGCAAACTAGGTGGCCACCTACGATGCCAAGTTTTGGAGGCACCAAAAAGCAGTGCCCAATTTTTTTATTTTTTTTTTTACTATGGCTGTAAAACGAATGAATAAAGAAAAGAGAAATGTCATTGAATGTGCATTGTAACTTGTTCTCTCATACATTACAGCTATAGCCAACACCAGCTCTGCGTTGGGGGCATAAGCATACTGCTTTACTATGGTGCAAAGTGGCAATTATGTCATTTTTCTCATTGCGCACAGCCATTACCCATTCTGACAGGCTGTTTATAATGCTAAGTTTACTAGTTTTCGGAGGTTGTCAACTGAGGCTAACTATTTTTGTTGGGTTATTTCAGATCTAAGACTCTGGCAAGTGCTACTGCATCATTTTGCTAATACTTTGTGTCAATTGTGTGTGTATGTTAAGTATTTCAGTGTATATGTTAATGTGCGAATGTGCATGTATAGGTTGATGAAATCTGTCATATTGATATTGTTAGTTGTTGTTGTGTGATGGAGTATCCACCATTCTAATTTTATAAATTTTATTAATAACAGTAACTGGATATTCTAAAGGCAGAATAAAATGTAGTAGGTTTTAATATGAAAGACTGAAGGAAGAAAGTATACATGAATAAAAAGGGTATATTTTTGAAAGTATTTTGAAAGTTTATAATAAGCGATGCTCCGGGGGAAGGAGAGAAAAAGGGGGGCGCAAGGTGGAAGTTTCACCTAGGGTGAAAAATACCCTTGCACCAGCCCTCCCAATCACAGAGTTCAAATAGCAAATTCTGACTATCAGTAAACATACCATGCACAGTTTGCAAAAATTCCATCACAACCATGTGCTTATAAAAACTGTACAAACCATTTCAAGTTAACCAGAAAATATGGTAACTATCCTGAAAACAGAAATGCAGGAGGAGGTTGAATAAATTGTTTGACCAACCTTAGTCAAGACAAGATGATTGTTTTTACTCATTTATTGGCAAATGAGGCTAACATTGCTAGAGAATTTATTAAAAATATAGTAGCTTGTATTATGTAAGTGAAAGATTACACTTTTCGGGGATGGGGGGGGACACAGGTTGGTAGTTGCCAGAGGATTATTCCACACAGTCAAAACTTTGGGGCAGATTATATTTCATGTGACCCCATTCAAGCTGGCTCTGGATTGAGAACTGGTCTGTTTTTATGGACAAAGATTAAAGCTCATCTACTATGCTCACACTCAGCAACAACTGTGGGTAACCCCCATCCTCCCCAAAGAATAGTGTATCTGCTGCTGCTGCAGGTAGCCATCAATATGCAGCAAAATTCTTGGGACAATGACTTATGTCTTGTATAAACTCATATATGGTGTATATCCCACATTTATAGCTGCTCCTTTTGCAGAAAAACATTCCACTGTGGTGGAATCTAAGCCTATATCAACCTAGGAATCTTTGGGTTCTAGTAAGGGAATCCAGATGGAAGAAAATTCACTGCATTATTAATGACAATTAATTCTCTTCTCCTTCTCCTCATTATACTGCTTCTTCTCTAGTTTTGTCGGTTTGTTCTCCATGCCCTAGTTTTTTTCCCCTTTCTTATAATTTTATATTCATTTAAAATAAGCTTTCCTGAGACTTGAGAGCTTTCTGAGATTGGGAAGGTTTTATTTAAATGTGTGCGCTTGTTTGGCATTTCTCTCTAAGCTCCTATAGCTCTACTTAAGAGTTAAAAATTGTAATAAAATTGAAATATGTTAATATAAAAATGAAGAAAGGGATTTGTCTTACCATATTAAGAAGATTAAGCAATGGCTATATAGTCCTGGACCATCTAGGGTTTAACTTCTACTTGTCAAAGCTGCTTCCTCATCTCTATAAAGACACTAGATTATAGCCCTTTTCCAAGGTCAGGGTACTCTGTCATTGCAAGTGAAAAGCATGAAAGAGATTTATTAGGCAGCAACACACATCTATGCATTTATCTTTCTTCAGTATAAACACCTAGGAGAAGCTTGAAGCAGTGTTCAGAGGAATTCAAATGAATAATAAATGATGATAAAGTCTAACTTGATTCAAAAGCAATGGGGTTGCTTCATTTAACATTTTCAGTAATGTGGGCTGCCATTTTTTACATAGCCTATTTTATGTTTGAGTATGTGCCATATACAATCTATTAGCTGGATTTGTCAAAAAAACAGTATGCTCCAAAAGTCACTCTAGTGTTGGGAAAAAAATCATCATAAGCATATTTTATTTTATAATGTACTTTAAAATTGTAATCACTTTATGGAAAGGGGATCAAATCAGATGAAAAGCACAGCAATGAGTCTCATAGCCAGTATGCATATAAATATACACATCCAAATAGATAAAGCCAAAGGACATAAGGAATAGCAAAGCATTGGAATCCTTTGTAGGCAGTACTTGATGGATAGACACCAGGGTGATGGGTATATTAGGAATGTATAGATAGATAATAGTGAATGTTAGTTAAAGTACAGGAAAGATACTCCCTAACCAGGGAAATATTGAGATAAAGATTACTCCAGACTAGCACAGCAGTAAAAATCAACATCAGTATTGTCATTCATACTATTTGTCCTTGGACCTCTCAAAGGACAGACATAATCAAACATAATCAGTATCCATTGCCTGTGCTGTGCAATATTTCACCTTTGGAAAGAAGAAATTAAAAGAAAGTTCCAATAATTTTTTCAGCTTTTAAACATGCAAATCAAACAGAAATGATGTCTTAAATGTCAATATTGATTAGTCTATTTTAGTCCACTGACTACAGGGAGAGCAGGAAATATTTTTAATTTAAAACTAATCATACAGATTCCAATCAATATAATAGATAAAGAAATTAATTGGTAAGCATATGCTAGCAAAGCACTGCCAACTGTTAGCATAAATTAAATATCTGATAAACTTATGTGTTGGGTTTATTTACTGCTGATTCACAAAAGTGTGCATGCAGGGTGGTATCAACTGGGTTATGTTCACTTTCACTATTAATATTAAAAGAGAGCTTAGAATAATATGATTTTTTTAAAACAAAATCTGCTTCTCCTATTCACATTTTAATGGTCAAAGGGATAAGATATTAAAACTTTTATATCGGACTTCACAGAGTGGGTTCTCTTAATGTCCTCTTCTGATTTCCTCATAAACATTCAAAACTGAATTAAAAAAACACTCAGAGGATGACATCAAAGTATGGACCTACGTGTAACATTAATAAGAGCACAGGATTATTTTCAAATGATCCCCAATAGCCATAATTTCATTATGAAAATAGTAACTGCAGATTAAATTGTAGCTTTGCCAAGTTGTGTAAAGCATGTTTTTGTATTACCCCAGGATTAGCCCAGGAAGCAGAGGGTGACAAGCTATGTCTGCACTACAGCTGTAACAGCAATACAGCTACAGTGCTGCAGCTGTGGTATGAAAGTATAGACACTTCTTAGAGCTAGACAGGATTTTTCCATCAATGTAGTTAATCCCTCTGTCCAAAAGGTGTAGGTAGGTCAACGAAAGAATGATTCCATTAACCTAGCGACATCTATACTGGGGGTTAGCTCTACCTAACTATAGCTTTCACAGTGCAAACATTTTATAGTCCTGAGTGATGTAAGCAGATTCATCTAATTTTTAAATATCTATCAGAGTCATAATCTGCCTTCAGGTTTTCCTCTACTCAGAGGTGGTGGGGACTATACCATACTCTAACCTATACCTGGTACATCTCATCTCCTCCAGCATGCTGACACTGTGATAGCAGGGAGAAGAGCATTCTCCCTTTCTTGCCCACACACACGGGGGTGGGGAAAAACATAACTCCACAAACACTGTTCTCTCCTCCATGCTGCTAGGGCCATCTCTACCTTTTTTGCTGCCCCAAGCAGCTCCGCCAAAGAGGGAAGAATGGCGTGTTGCTGAAAGCCGTCTGAGTGCCGCCCTGACAGCGCCCGTAATGCTGCCCCCTACCGTTTGCTACCCCAGGCGCCTGCTTGCTAGGTTGGTGCCTGGAGCCGGCCCTGCATGCTGCTACTTGCAAACTCTTACCTCAGGGTAAGCATGTGATTAGCTTCACTGACATCAACAGGACTACCCCAGTGTGTAAAGAGAAGCACATACACAAACGTTACAGGATCAGGGCCTAAGGTTTAGAGGCTGCCTGCTCTTCACTGTGCAAGTTTTCTGTACTTTCTGTGTGTTTGCTATTTCTTTCTTCTGCTGTTGTATGTTTTCACCCATCATCCTTCACTCAAGATCAGTCTTTGACTCCAACCCAGAACATCACTACAGCATATGTCAATTTGGATGATGTGTTTAACATACCATAAAGATCCCTTGGAATTGGATTTCTGCAAAAAAATGTCATCCACACCCTTGTGTTTTGTGTTTAGGCTGACACGAGCTATTTAAATGGTAATAGCTTCAAATGCCTGCATATGGTATTTATACCATAAGTACTGTCTTCCTAGCAGATTCAAAAACCATCAGCAGCAGCTATCTCAGGTCAAGACAAGGGATGGGAATCTTAAATATATTCAAACTAGGTTAACAAAACACCTTAAAGTCTGATGCTTGGCTGCACATTATCAGAACTGCAGAAGAGCCTGGCAAGCTTATAAGAACAAACTCGTATGCTTCTTGCTTCATACATAGAATGTATAGGATCTTTAACAGTTACTGGTGGCCTGGATGATGATCTCATCTGAATAATACAGTGCCCCGTTAGGCCACTCTTAGATTTTAAGGCCGGAAGGTGACCTTACCATCCATCACACAGGAGCATGGATTCATCAGCAGTGACTCAGAGGAAAATCTTCCCTTGCTGAATCACCAACATCACTTCCTGCACCAGCTAGAAATTCTTAGTGGTTTCAAATGCAATTGTTGTAAAATCTGAGTTTTTGGGATCTTATGGGATCACAGCACAAGGAGGTATCGCTACAAGCCATCTATGTACAGCATCACTAAATCAGACAGAGGCACATAGCAAGCACATAAATTAAAATAAACTACAGAATATGTTCAAACTTTAAAAAAGCAAAGCATTTTTCAAAAATTACCTGCCTCATCAGTCATCCAGATTTATCACTCTGGAGTATCATCTTATTCTTCAATTATAAGCCTGTGGCTGTTTGAAAGCTGTATATGTCAATGCAGAATGGGAACCTCCTACTGTCTATTACTGGTATTTCATTGTACTTTTTCCTGTTCCCTGGTGATGCCTCTTTTTGCTTGGCACCCTGTTTATCGGCTGAGGTTGATACAGCTGACTCCCTTCCTAGTGAGTGAATTTATTATGAAAGATATCAACAGACTGTAATATCCTTGGATATGGATAGCCTGAGACTATTCCACATATCAGCAGTGATTTCCTATGGCACTACTGTGTCACTAACTACGCCACTCCTGCTTTAAAAGCCTTTTAGTTTAGGTTTAAAAGAGAGGTTAAAAATCAAATAAACTTTTACAGATTTTGGCCAGCTCCTTTCCTGGTGTAAATCAGCATAGCTCTATTTCAAGATGAGGGTCTTGTCCTTAATGTTTTGCCTATGCTCAGGATATGATTATACTGCTCCGTAACAGTAATAAAGGCTAGATAGAAGATTGATATACAATCATAGTAAATGAACCCCCAGATATCATGCACTATCCATGAACCAGTAGATCTGAAAACCTAAGGAAAAGTTTCTAATCCATAGACCTTAATGGGTGGAATTTTCCAAAAAACACCTCAGTAATGTGGAAATAGAGACTTAACCTTGCAAAAATGGTATCAGGTGTCATTCTGTTTAAAGGAATAAATTGTGTCACTACTGTTAATAAGTGCATTTTTTCAGAGTCCCATACTGGTGCAAGAATAGGCCAATATTTCTAATCTCATTCATGTCATAGAAGAATATATAGACAGAACATGATAAGCATGCTGAATCTGTGGTTACTTGCTCAATTGAGCCACCCTATGAACCTATGCAATGCGCTAAAATACGATTTTGCTGAATGTTTTCTCCAAGCATAGATAGTGCTGATTATATAAAGCTAAGAGGTTTTTCATTATTCAAATGTGATCAATAAGACAAATGAGGAGGAGCTGTAGGATATTAAACCTGGCATGAAATCCAGAAGTGAGTTGGCCCTGTGGCCCTATATTTATTGCTTCATGCAAGACATTCAGGTTTGATTCCCTGGCTTGGTATCTAGTTCTGCAGGAAAGCTGCAAAGCAAATGCTGCACAGGTAGCATGCCCACTCTCTGAGAAGGAGAGATGCTTGCACTGATCTTCAGTGACTACTGGGACTGAACAAGGAGTGGTAGGATTCACACATCCAAAGGAAGTCCCATTAGCTAGGTAACTCCCCAGCTATGTAATTACAGTGATGGAGGATGTGGCACAGAGGATTTACCACTCAGATTCAACTACACAACTGTGGAAGAGGTCGACAACAAAAGATAAAATCATCCTCATCATTTGTAGAAGCCACAAGTTGTTTATCACTTTCAGGCACTAGTGAAGAAACACACACACTCACCCTGGCATGCTTACTCCTGTTTTTTTAGGCTCACACTGTTAGGAGTCAGTATGAGGGACTGGGAAAACAGCCATGGAGGCAAGGACAGGTTTTTATTTTGAGGGGTGAGGAGGGGCAGATTGTAGATGAGATCTGTTCTGAAAGTAGGGACCAGGAGCAGAGCAGTGGAAGCTGGCAAACAATGTACATGGGCAGGCAATTTTCTGAAACAAATGTATGTTCACAGTCATCATAACGACAGGGATAGATTTTGCTGTTTCCGTTTCAAAACTGGCTAGGCACTACTTGTCCTGAAGAGCTTGCAAGTTGGGAGCAACTCCCACCTACAGTGGGAGAATTATGGAGAGCAGGGAATATTTTAATGTTAAAATCTGTTTGCTAGATTAATAAGAAAAACAGAATTCTGCTGCTTTTTGAGAGGGTCTGTGTGTTCATGAAGACCTGGCGAGATTCTGCTGCTGGAAGGGCAGAGGGTAATGGACGAGTTGGTTTATTTTAAAACCAGAACAGACGTGAAGATCTGTGTTTAGGGCTGAATAGTTCCACTACTGCCGATCCTAAGAGTTCACAAATCCTGACTCAAGCTTTTTAACAGTCTCATGATTTTTAAGCCACAGATTTTGATTTCTTGATCTTCAGATTTCTGAGCCTCCAGGGTCATGTTTTCAAGCTTCGCTTCACAACCAGGAGAGTTAGAAACTTATTTTTATTTAAAAAAAAATCCTGAAAGCTGAGATTTTCTCCTAATCATCCCTCCCACCCCCCACAAAGTTAAATATTTAATTTAAACACCACATATTGAGAGAGACATGCTAAAATGGCAAGAGTTGGCAACACTGTAGATAGGGTGACCAGAAAGCAAATGTGAAAATTCGGGATGGGGGTGGGAGGTAATAGGAGCATATATATCAAAAAGACCCCAAAATCAGCACTGTCCCTATAAAACCGGGACATCTGGTCACCCCAACTATAGACAAGGAATAGACATGGGAGAGAATGGGGAGGTCAGACAAGGAGCATTATTCTTGTCCCTATGCAAGAGCCAAGGTTAGGCCATGCAAGGGCAGTACGAAGCCTGGGGTGGGACTGCAGCCCCATACTGTCTGCTACCCAAGGTTGTGGCTATCTGCACAAACTAGACCTATGCACATAAAGAGCAAAGGAAGCTTACACAGAAGATGTGCCACTTTAAACATATCTTCTATTTTTGAGCCTGAGAAGAACTATACTTGGCTCAGTGAATTTTGACAAGTTCTTCCAATTCTAATACAATTGTAGCCAATTTTGTTTAATATACAATTGCCATATTTGCAAAAAAATCAGACACAGAACACAAACCAGGAAAACACACTAAGTGGAAATGGATGATGAAATTTACTTTCAATGTAAGTTTAATTTTTTCCCCCTCTTAGCACCATAAATATAAGTGTTTTGGAACCTCATTGCAGAAAGCATTATGTGCTCATTTAAGGAGTTTCATTTGCATTTAATTTGCCTTCAGTCACTGTACAGGATATTAAGTTTGGAGGCCTGTAAGCATTTCTTGTGAAATAATACTAAGAACCAAACATGAGAAATCTCCATATTTATTGCAAGAGTTTTCACTCAACAATATCTATTTTTTATTACAGGCTCCAGAGTGGAAGCCCTTACTTAGCACAAAACAATTTAATCTGTTTAAAGATATACGATCTGTTGTTCGTAATTTTGTTTGAAACCAGTTTTAATAAAGAAGATACTAGTAACCTTGTTTATTCTGGGAAATGTATAAATTATATCAATATTGCATGCACAGCAAGCTAAAGTTTTCTTTAGTGTACAGAACCTTTCAAATTCCCTGATTGTGTGAAGACCGTGAAGTACTTCCAGGGCTTGATTCAATGCATATTGAAGTCATACGCCCATCCTTTGGAGCAGGCCCTAACTATAAGTGGCACTTTAAGTATATCTATGAGGCGGGGAGTTCTATTCATCCCTTGTGTAACTCCACTGATTTCATATATTCTTATATATGCTACCAGATTATACAAAAAAGCCAAGGTGAAATCATCAGCACAGAGATCAGTACCAGAAAGATTTGCAAAGAAGCAGAAGAGGGAGGACAACTGGTATAAATGAAGTAGGAGACTATTCTAAGCACGAATGCAGAGATGGAGCTGGGCATTAAGGAAGGCAAAGAACCGAACCCTATGGCGGAATGGGACTCTGCACAGATTCAGGATTCTGCATGAGTAGACCTTCATACAGGATCAGGACCTAAAGGGGGAAGTTGGGAAAGAGGCCTGGGAAAAGCATAGAGGGCAATGACAGTGACTACAAATCTCACTGTTCTCAAAACAAAAGGTGAGATTTACTTATTTAACTTTCTTACAATAATGGAAATGGCAAAACAAATACAAACCAAACCAAAGAAAATGAGAGGAGGGAAAGGAAGGGAGACTTAAGGCTTGTATATACTTCAAATGCTACAGTGGCAGAGGTGCGCAGGCTGTGCTGCAGCAGTGCTTCAGTGAAGATACTGGTCAGGGCCCATCAAATCCTAGTTTATCATTATAGCCATTCTTCCAAATGCCACTAGAGTTTCTGAACACTTGTTAGCATACCCAGTATATTCATTTATTACTAAACTCGCCGGCATTTTCACATCCTGCATATTCTTGGAACAGACACACATCCTTTCATTCTCTGTGAATGAAAACCACATTGTGGAAACTCCTTTACTGTTGCTTTGCACTTGAGGTTTATTTCTAACAATGGCATTGCTCTGTCTTTTGAAAAGTAAATTAGCCCCTGCAGATGTTGATATTAAACAGCAGCTACTCAGGATAATAAATCAAATGTTCAGTAACACTTTTGATTGCTAGGTAGGCAAAACGTATTTGTAGCAGTAAATTACACTAATTGATCTATATACCAAAGGCATCATTTGGGCAGCTTTACTCCAGTCTAATCTAATAGAGAGCATTGACAATAGCACTCAGCTGAAAACTGGACTGTGAAGCTCTCTGAATAAATATGAGATTTAACTTTCTGAATTGGAATTTAATATCTAGATAATAAAAAGAAACGTATTAATGCTAATACAAGACATCTAAGTCCCAAAGAGTTAATACCTACAAAGCTGAGGCTTTGTCTCTGCTGGAGATTTGCCCTGATTTCAGCAATTGGAAGCGAGCATTGGGGTAGCTGTACCATTGCAAAATCACTCTGATTTCTTCTGGGGTAACTTACACCAGTCTCAAGCAGGAGTGAATTACAGCAGTGTAAAATCACAGCTTTATGTGCTTTTGCCTCTCAAAAGTAAGGGATCGCACTGTGCCTCTGCACCTGATGGCTGACATCTCAAAGGTAGACAATGTAGGTTGTGGTATAAACAATGAAAAATGGAAATGTGGGGAAGAGATTTTCACCCATGGCTGCAAGGCAGAATTTCCAGCGAGCTCAGCATCCAGCGTACTGAACTCTTAAAAAATTGGTCACTCATTTTGGTATATGAATGGCAGACAACCTCTTTTGAAACACTGGCCCCGGTTTTGAATCGGGTGAATAAAGTCAATTGGAAAGTGAAATATTACTGAAGAACAGGACCTCAGGGACTTCCCATCTATTTAACTGAGAAAGCCTTAGGTTCCATCACCACTGATATAAGAAAAATTTACTTTTCTTGGATAGTAATGGCTCTTTTAAAATCATGAAGAGTAAATATATTTGGCAGTCTAAAAACACTGCATGCAGTGTCAATGGTTTTATATAAAAAATAGCTACTGCACTTACACAGTTGATAACTGACAAAATTAAATATTTTAGAGGTTCTGTATCTCAGATGACAGCCTAGTATGCAGAATACTGACATAACCTTAATAATAACCATCCGAGTAGATACAGCTGTAAACATTAAATATGAATCCTATAAATATTACAATCCTGATCTTGTGAGGTGTCTTCAGTGCATTTTACTACATACATTGAAAAAAAGGCATAACGGGAATGTACATAGCAAAATTGTCTCACGGTGCCTGTCTTTCTTTTACACGTCTTGAGATGAGCACAATGGGTCAGCTCCTGAAGTCTAGCCACACTACACTCAACACAGGACTCAAGGAATGAAGGAAAGATGGGTTAAAATCACCTTTGTGCTCCCCTGCTGTGATGGTCGCCAGTGGCTGGTTTGAGAGTGGTGCAAAGGGTCTAGAGAAGAAACCAAGGACTTGGCCTAATATTTCCAGCAAGGATTGGTACCAGTATAGTTATGTTGTTTAAGGACAAAAAGCACTATCAGAGAAGTACAGTCTTTGAGCCTTAAAATCGCAGCTCTCCTGCAGGAACTTACCACTGTTCACCAGAACTCATCCTTGTGGCAGGAAATCTCTTGCAATTATATTAACCCTCCAAGACTTATAAATATTGAAGAGGAACTATGCTGGATGAGCCTTCAAAGAACAAGCTGACTGAAAAGCTAAATGAAGATTTATGGGCCAGATTCTCAGCTGATATAAACTGACACAGCTCCTAATTCTGGACCTCTCTTTCCATTGCATGGCATTTCAAGAAAATACAGTATTTAATCTGAATATCTGCAAAAGTAGCATTTGATTATGAATCTGTCATAACCTCAGAAGTACAAGTTCACATTGGTCTGAAGGGCTTCACATCGCCTTGGGGTGATGTTCTGTCCAGGCCTCAGGGGCAGAAACATATTTCAGTCATGAAAGCTGCTTTGGGCTAATGCAACCATTTCATGACAAAAAAACAAGATTCTGGTTTAATACCGAATACAGTGGTACTCATTGACCTTGCTACATCTGAAAAGTCCTTTCCTTACACTAAGCTAAAGTTGCTTAAGACCATACAAGATCACCACCTACTCACATCCCAGAATGTCGTCATCACTCATGGTATACTAGGCAACAATATTTAAAGAAATTTCAACATATTTTGCATGCAGCAGCAGAAACAATATGCATTTCAATCCTAGGGTTTAAAATGTTATCAGTTCCCCATCATTTCCTGTATGATACAGTATAAATGGACAGCTGCAATAAGAGTTAGAACCTGATGTACATATTAATTTAATCTCATGAATGGTCATGGTATGGAAGCTTGAAACAAAAAAAAAGTGAGGTGTCAATACACATTGGTAATGCAATATTGTCTTGTGGGAGCGGGCAGTTGTATAAAATTTTTTAAAAATTACATTTGTTTTATCGGTGCCTGTTTAGGAAACTCTATTCTGTTGGACTCAGGTCTGAAAGGAGTGACCCACAAATCCTCTGGGTTTAATTATTAGAGCATAACATAGCAAAAATGGAAATTAACACCCTTAAAAAGCTATCAGTTGATTCTCGTGCACCTACCCACCTATTGTACTTAGCAACACGGGCCAATAAAGATTCATCTTACTGACGTGCTGCTATTTATGATGCTTAACACTGTGTCATGTTCATGGCTTCGTTTCTGATCGTCTATGGACTCACTCCAGACCATCTAGAATATTGTCTCACCATTGACACCCATGAGTTCCATCTACAGCTACATTCTTCTGAAGCAATGGAACTGACAAACAAAAGATTGATAGTGAGAGTTAAAAACAGTGTTCCACTAATAAATCTACTTAAATGCAGTTTCTTGGATTTTAAAATAATATTTTAATTGGGATATTTTTGGTCATACTGTGGCTCTCATGAAAGAAAAAACAATTGTAAGTTATAAGTTTAAGCTAATTTATGAATTTAGAAAACCTGGAGCATTCTAGGAGGTATTTTAATTAATTTCCTGGGACACAGCTTGGTAGCAAATATCACATGATAGGCAGTAAAGATATAGCGTGATATTTGCCTGAGATGAAGCCTCCAGCATGCAAATAATATGTACAGAACAATGGCAGTCTGGCACATTAGGTTAAGTACACTACTTATATGGCTATTTTAATGCTCTAACGGTTTTCAAACTGGATAAGATCCTATACCTGAATGGCTTACAATCCGTGAGAGCCATTCAGTTTGCTTCCTCAAACACAGTTATTTCTTTTTGCCATATGAAATTAATTTTCTGTGAGATCAATACAAATGGTACTATGGTGAAAGATTATTTTTGGTCTCCTGTCTAATTTTATCTTGTATTCCTGTAACCATTAACATAAAAAAATGAACCCATCTGTATATTTGTGTAATATATAATACAATCAATTTACCCCTCATGGAACTGCAAACCTCTCTAAGATAGAATTAAGCACTCATTTACTGTGCCCACAGTACCACATAACTGTTTACATCCAGGAACAAAGAATAGCTTATCTGGCTGAAGAGATTTACATAGCTAAAGTACAGGAAATCAACTGAGCAGGAACTGGGCTAAAATACTAGAGCTTTGCAATAGGAATTTTAATCTCAGGTGGTTATGTGTGGACATGGGTTTAATGGTTGAGGTCTGAGCACAAGCTAAGTCTGTAGAACACAGAAGTGACACTGATTGGCAAAAGGAAGAGCTTTGAAGAAGTAATAAGGACAATGCCTGTTCTTTCAGTTGAGGGTATCTTCTCATCTATAGTCAAAGTGGTTCACAATCCCAGGTTCTTTTTGAAGTCTTTCTGTGCCCGTGCATCCAAAGAACAGCCATTGCTAGACTGTCTCTTTGAATCTGCAGATGGAGAGAAGACAGCAGCAAGAAATGGGAAAATGCTGCAAAACTTTTTCCAGCAGCATTTGCTTAAATGTTTATACAAGTTCATTTCTTGTGTTTGCCCACTAATTCTCAAGTATTCTTTCAGAGAAGTTTCTAGACAGGAAAGTTCACTGGAACACTATGTTAAGCAAATACTAGACAGTTATCCTGGCTGTTTTCATTCTGCCCATGGTAATATTGTTAATCTGGAGAAGGACCCCATGACACCTCATTTTAGTTTTGCTGCATACAAAATTTTTCTTATTAGTCAAATATGAACATTGGCAGGTACGTGGGCACTACTGATGGAATGTCACAGCTGAATACTGACAGGGATACTTCAGAGGTGTGAGAAGTTAAATATACTGAAGACGTTAAGTGTCCATTTCTTTTGGATGAATAGTCAGTACAACCTCTGAAAAGTATCCTGTGTCAGATTCAGAGTAGCTAATAAAAGAAATGTGAATACTATTTGGCACAGCCCATTAGTTCAACAAAGCAGCTACTCTAGATTTCCATGATGTATCATGTCAGCCACCTACTCCCACAAATACCAAAATCAATCTAATCATGTCCAAAATTTAAAGGATTTTGTGCAGCATGCCAAACCCTTCATAGCTAAAGCTGGCTGAAATCCAAATATATATTTTCATAGCAAAATACATCTTAATTAGCTTAAAAGCAGATCACTTTCTTGGAGTTATGAGGCCACGTTTCTCCTCAGTGACTAGTCATTTTGAGTGCTTCAGTGTTCAGTTTCACATACTTTTAAATGCCCTGAAATCCAGACTGCATATATTCGTGACTTTCTGAAAAACAACCCCCTTCCACGGTACTTCAAACTAAGCACCCCAAAACCGAGGCATCTAAAGTCACTAGTAACTTTCAGACCGCTTGTCCATAGATTCTATTCCTCTATCCAATCATCAGAAAAGATTGTGAGAAATTAATTCAGTAGAGCAGGTCATCTTATGCACGTTAACTAGGCTGGATATTTAATCAGAAATTGATTTATTTTCTTGTAAATGACCATTTGGAATTGCCTTACATTAAAGAAAATAGTATCAATACTGGAATTCCATGCATTGTAATGTTAGTTGTATCAACTCATTTCACCGATATTAAGAATGAAAATGCTGCTACTTCAAACAGATGGAAACAGCTTGTTCCTGAATGTAATTGTTGGGCTGGTTGATCTGCCTCTGATGCCAATTTAACAAGTGATTCTCAGATCAGGTTTTGCCAATAAAAATAAATTTGAACATGAAGATAAAAGCTTATTTCCCTGGTTGTCAAGCCAATGTCTTCTTTTCCCCCCTTCTCATGTACAACTGAACTTTAAGCATCATCATAAAAAAATCACTTAATTAAATAATGTACAGGTGTTTTAGGTGTTCTGCTCTTCCTGAATTTGATGAAAAAGCATATACCAGTTGACAGGCTATTGGACTTAAAAGGGAATACATCTTTGATGTCAAGTGTGTCTAAAGGATTCTTGAGTAAGAGTTATATGAAAATGGCCTCACCACCACTCAATCTATTCCCAACAGTTACCTGCCAGTCTAAGTGGCTCCGTACCATTATAAAAATCTGTCAAGCATTCAAAATCAATTACACACAGGATGTCAAGTGTTGTCATGCCAGCTGTCCCTTCAGTCCACAGGGGCTCTTACTAGCCATTTCCAGTTAAAAAATACATTCAACTACATTGTTGTTTTTCTCAACAATGGTTCACCATATTGTGCTAATTTTCCTAATTCCTATGCATTTTAATGTATTAGTGTATGAAAATAACTGTATGGTTGTTCCTGAGAATTAAATAATATATATCAAAAATTACAAGAAATTAACAGAACTATTCCAATATTTGCATACTTACAAGGATAAGAGTGAAATGTTATTTTACAACATATTATACCAGAGGGTCCAGACATACCCCTAAAGTTACTTTTTAAGGGATTACATAGAAAAGGTCAACTACTTTAAACATTTCCATTGTGTTCTTTTTTCTAGGCTTGTCTAGATTTCTTTAGAAAATAGGTCTGGAAATCAGACTAAATAATCAATATTACATAAAAACAATGGAAAGTACTCCAAATAGTCCCTCCTGACTCTTCTTTACACACTGCACAGGGACAGTACACTTCCATTCATTTGTCCTGACATACAGGAGAACTGCTTTAAGACTCAGTTTACCACATGACATAGAGGAAAACTGCTTTAAGACTCAGTTTACCTCAAAACATACAGGAGAACTGCTTTAAGACCCAGTTTACCACAAAAGAATGGCTACATTTGCCTGAGTTAAATTTCTGGCCACATCATTAAATTATGTTGAGTCATGTACCGTTTCTCATGCAACATTACCATTTCTGTTCCCAGCAATTTAGAGGGACAAATTGCTGAGACAGGTTTTGGTTGCAGTACATGTAATTTAATTTAATTAATGATTTGAGAAAAAATAATATAAACAATGAAATATTATACCGCTACACATCACTTCCATATTGTTTGTTGGGTTAGGTTCCTTTTTCTTACCATAAGAATTAAGGCAAGGACTTCAATAGGAGAAAGAACTGATCCTATAACAGGAATAACTTCTTAATAAACAGCAAGCTGTCACCCCAGAGAAGCTCCCATAGGTAGCTTTGATTTCACGTGTAGTGCAATCTTAATACCTTACCAACCTCATTATTCAACTACAGTACTTCTTAATTTGTGTTCTGATCCTGAGATGGATCCTACATAAATATCTCCAGTTGATGTTACAGATGATGTGCAAAGGGAAAAATTGATTTAAAATACATAAAGAAAATCTAAAAGCATAAAAGTTTGAGAAAAAAATAGTCTCAGGGATATTTTTTTTCCTACTTGTTCTATGCTACCTTAGAAATATCAAGAATATAAAATGTTGTTATTAAAACTGGTCAGAATATTTGACAAAATTTCATTTTTACAGAAAAATATCAGTTTTGATGGCATTTTCATGGGGAAGGTTTTTGAGGCCCAGGGTTCGCTGGTTGCTTCTAACAATATACACACACACACACACACACCACAGAAATCAAATACTATTCAGCATACACTGATTATGTATGAAATAGCAAAAGGGTTTACCATAACACTAAATAACACAATGACAGTGCAACCTCAGAATTATAAACCCCAGAGTTATGAACTGACTAGTCAACCACACACCTCATTTGGAACAAGAAGTATACAACCAATCAGCAGCAGACACCAAAAAAAAAAAAAAAAAAGCAGCAGCAAATACAAGATAGTACTGTATTAAACATAAAATACTAAAAATAAATGGAAAGTTAAAAAAAAGATTTGAGAAGGTAAGAAAACTCTGTCCTTGTTTAATTTAAAATAAGATGGTTAAAAGCAGCATTTTTCTTCTCTATAGTAAAGTTTCAAAACTGTATTAATTTAATGTTCATTTGTAAACTTTTGAAAGTAGAACCGTAATGTTTTTTTCAGAATTACAAACATTTCTGAGTTATGAACAACCACCATTTCCTAGGTGTTCATAATTCTGAGGGTCTACTGTAAATAGATGATAAAATGAACTAATTGATTGTACACTAAGATTGTTGATCTGGAAACAGTCATTTCTACACAAGCCTGTTTTGCCAAAATATTCAAAAACATTCGTTTTCACTCAAGTGTGGAATAAAAATCTATTTTGAATAATTGAAAGATGTTTTGAAATGGAATTGTCATTTTCTACACAGGTCTAATGGTTTCCCATGGATTTAAAAGAGGATTTATTGGAGGTCTCAGAGATACATAGATGGTTAGTGGTAGTAAATATTTTCATTTTAAATTGATATCTTTGTCTGTCCAATTCTGTTCTCAATGAAAATAATGGCAAAAATCCCTTTCATTTCAGTCAAAGCTGAACTGACCCCCAGCACAGAACAGAATGTAAATCTTTGCATAGTATGGAAGACGTCCAGCGTCAATCATATATTTTCTTTTAGTGTTCCATTAAATTCAGGATTGCTTTGCAGAAAAATATTCAAATATCTATTGCATGTTCTAAAAGATTCTAATCTTATCACATGGCTGTTTGCTGTTGTTGTTGTTGTTTCTGGTATAGTTCACTCTGTCACCGGCAGTTTGTAGCTAATCTTGTATCTTGGCTAACGTAATGAGAAAGCAAATGTTAGGTTTTTAGAACTGTCTGGATCTGCAGTAGATAACAAGCACTATGATTACATCCTGTCTCTCATATGCGTAGTATTACAATAAAATAAAGCATATTTAGATCTTTTATTCCCATTTGAAAATGGTAGGCTTATTAGAAATAGTGATAACTCTGTTTAACTTGTGTTTGGATTTGTGTGTTTACATACAAGCACACACTAGGTTATTTCTCCCTTACTACACATGCAGAACTAATATCGACATAAGGAAATCCACGCACAGGTTCATGACTCTGTGTAGAGATACATTTTAAATAAAGCAGAAATTGAATAAAAAATAAGGTTGAAAATTCAGTCATTAAATTATATAACAAGATCAACATTATACAATGTTAATACATTTGTTGTTAAATAAGAGAATGTTAATACATTGCTATTTCATCACTATATCCACTTGCTTGTTTGTTACATTCTTGTTCTCAGTTCTGTTTGGATCTTCTAGGCCTGGATCCTTCAACAAGCTCCACGTATGCCATCCCCATCACCAATACAGAGCCTCACTGAAATCAGTATTTTGATCAAGTCAAACTCATTGCAAATTTGGGGTCTGTGAGTGTAAACCCTTCAGAGAAGGGCTAGTTTCTCCATACAGCACCCTTTTCCACAGGGCCTCATTCTTGCCCGGATCTTTGGGTGCCACCATAATATCATTTTTTATTAATAATAGAGCTATGTGGCAGTGAGGGAATATTTGAATTATCCAAAGTTTTTACCATGTAGCTGGAATCGGTTCCATGCCTCTACAATACAGCTGCTAGATCATGCAAGATTGTCTAAGGCTACAAAATACTCCAAATCTGGTTTTGACTGGTTTTCATAGCCACATAAAAATTGGTACAAAATTTTAAACTAATAGTCTAAAGTAATTGTGGAAACATTATTGTAGACAGTAGTGCCTTGACTTGTTTGTGTATAATACGGAAGAATTTCTAAAGGACAAAGAGGAAGGATACATTTTAGTTGGATATGGTCCTCAGATTATAATCAATAGACTAAGGACTTAAACTGCTTAATGGAGTTCTGTATCTGTCTCCATCAATGAAACATATGAAAGTTGAAAGGCATGAGATTAGTCTATTTGAAAGGAACAGGTATTTTGATAGCTTTAGAAAGTTTTGCATGCTTAAGAAGCCATTCCCCATCCTGCCCAACCAAAGGGTATCGTCATTGCACTGCAGGTTCAACAGCAGCAGCATATACTCAAAAAAATGTTACTTAAAGAGGCTGTCCCTTCAATGACCCGAACTGCAAACATAGAAAATGTCACCATCTATCAGAATCAGAATCACAATACAAACCAGAGTCTCTGAAAAAGAAGGTCAACACTCAGAATACAGTGCACAAAAATCCCTACAAAATGCAAAGGATGCAGTAGAAATACATCTATCTTATTGTATCTTTTATCTGCATGTATGCATATAAGAAACACAATAAAGAGATATAAAAATGTTCATTTTCAAAGTCAGGACAAAGAAAAAACAATTCCTTAATTAAATAAAACAGTCTGTTACCTAGCAGCTAGTGGGCTTATTCTAAAGCCAGCTACTGGTCATGGAAAATAAAACAAAAAGGTCAGATTCTCAGTTGTGGTAAATTAGTGTTGCTCCACGGGTTTCAAAGAATCTCTGCTGATTTATACCTGTTAAGAATTTGGCTCCATATCCTTCCAAAGAATCTAAGAGAAGCTTGTGTATATATCTGGGACAGGACTCTACTTGATACAATGGCAGATTAGAAAAAGTGTCTGGATCAAAAGTTTCTATTTAAGTGTAAGGCCTCTGTTTCTGGAGCAAATTCCACATGTTGAAAGTATAGTCCATAATTGATGTAGGTCAGAGTTGTTACACTATTTAATAATATTATCATATTATATTGTTGCACCACATATTCAGGGCCACCGTTGGTATTATAATAGGAAAATATAAAGACACTTTTTGGCATTTTGCTTTCTCATTAAAGCTTAATCTGCAACACTTCACACATTATACATCTGCCTTCTCTAATTTATACTCAGATGATAAAGCTGTAGAGTGAGTACTCAGGACAATTACAATTACTTTGTAACAGTAGACTTGCATCTCCCTTTCACTGTAACAGCTATGGGTAGCTCTCTCAAAAGATGTCAAGTTGACTTGTCGCTGAAACAAACCAAAGCAAAGGTTTGACAGCTGTTTACAGTTGTTTGTGGTCTTGCTGTTGCCTTTTGGGTCCGTGTCCTAACCTGTTCTCTCCCTGGTACTGTAAATATGTCAGAACAAGTACAAGGATCTCTAAAGTAAGAGTGTCTTGCTGCTGTCTCTGTCTACCAACAACTTTCACAGCTGGCTAAACTCTCCTATCCAACCTGTGCTGATGCAAATCTCAGCCTATGAGCCTTCCTTTGTGTGGGTCTAATTATAATGTTATCATCAACCATATGTTCATACAGCAGATGGAGATGTATGGGGGAAGTCTTACAGCAGGACAGATAGTGAAGGAAGAATAGCTCAACAGATATGGCACTATATCAGTGAATGAGGTGAGAAGCAAAGTTCAAGGCAAGTTTTAAGACAGAAGATCTGAAGTTAATTGAGGCAGAAGAGGAACAGAGCCAAGGAGAAACTAAAGGAGTCTAGAAGTTTCCCCTTCTCCCTCTAGAAAAAAAAAGTCTTTGTAAAGTAAAAAGATAGATTTATATGGATTACCACAGACTTCCTCAAATAATCAGAATCAAAAAATAGAGAAAGGAGATATGCAAAAAAGAAAAAATGAGGGAACTAAAAACATTTAGTCATGGAAAAATCAAATTACAGTTGGACAGTTATTCCCCATTTGTGGATTTCTTATTGTATGAAAAAACTGAGGGAAAGAACATAAAAATAAACCTAAAATTTCTGAATTTGTTTATGAAAAATGGAGCCAGTTTTGTCATATCTATTCAGGCAAATAGAAAGATGTCAATATGGGTAGAGTGGAAACAGCTTTCTGTGTTTCTACTCTTGGAATACAAAAATCTAAAAGACTATCAAATTATGTGACCCTTCTGACAGCTGAACTAAGAGGTATGGTGTTGCCACTAACCTAGGTAAGAGATGCAACTGTAATATTATCTGATTTCATATCAGGCATTATAATAATCAGAACAGGGACTTCAGAAAGCCGAAATGGCATAATAAATGTAATACTGTTTATAGCTATGTAAATAATGCAAGCATCTGTAATGATAGCATGGATTCCAGTGCAAATCTGTACCTGGAAATGTAATGGCTGACAAGCAAAAGCAAGCTCTAAAAAATGAGGAGGTGAATATTAAGAAACCCTTAAGTAGAAAAGGATATAAAAGTGTGGTAATGAAGGAGCTTGTGAATAGCAAGGTATAGCAAGAACTATGGAATAAGGAAACAAAAGGACAAAGATTTTATGATGTATGCTCAAAAATCAAAGATAATTCATTACTCTCCAATCACGATAGAAAAAAAGTGAAGTAGTCATTTTCAGAGTGTTAATAGATCATTGTGCCTTAAATGATAAGTTAAACTTATTAAAAAGACAAAGATGAGCTGTGGAATGTGTGCAAAACCAAAGAAACTGTTCATCCTGTTCTATGGCATTGTGGGCAACATTCAATGGAAATAAAGTCTCTTTAAGAAAATTGAGTCAGTTTGGAATCAAAGGATTTTCCCTAAAGGGACTAGAAAGATTGTCAGGAAAATGGAATAGTGCAAAAACCACTTTTCCTTACAGATTTCTTACTGAAGTAAGTCTACGTTTAAAATACTAGTGACACAGCTGTGCTGTGGCAGCGTTTCAGTGTAGACACTACTTACACCATTGGTTCTCACCAATGGGGGTCGCGACCCGGTTATGTGGGGGGTGTCAAGCTCCTGCCACGGGTGGTTCCCAGCAGTGGGCCCTAACCCCGACCCCTGCCGCGGGTGGCTCCTGGCCCCGACCCTAGCCACGGGCGGCTGCCGGCAGCTGGCCCCGACCCCTGCGCTCAGAGGCTTGATGTTCAAAAGGAGTCACCAATACAAAAAGTTTGAGAACCACTGACCTACACCAACAAGAGAGGTTCTCCCCTCAGCATAGGTGATCCCCCTCCCTGAGAGATGGTAGCTAGGTCTATGGAAGAATTCTTCCATCAACCTTGGAATGTCTACACAGGGCACTTAGGTCACCTTAACTATACTGCTCATGGATGTGGATTTTTCATACCCCTGGCCAATGTAGTTAAAGTGACCTAATATTCCAGTGCAGACAAGACCTAAAAGGATATATAAACTTGGCTAAAAATAAATGATGAAAGTGGCTATCATAGCCTCATGTGATGAGGCTACTGAGCCAAAAAACAAAGACAAAGAACGGGGCTGCAGAGTGAGAGTCTGAAGCCACTCTCTGGAAAGAGAGAGTTAAGTGAGGAGGAAGCCCTAGGATCTTAGCCATATTAGGAGAGGCTGGGAAGAAAAGCTAGCTGGCAGGGGAAGGGAGCACTGCTGGGTAGCAGGCTGAGAGAGAAGCACTGAACTAGATGAGGACTTTGAAATAGGAGATAAGCTTTAAAAGAGGATAAGGGTATGAAAGCTGGATTTTGGAAGAAGGCCTAGATTAAAGGAGAATAGAACAATAGGTATTGCAGGAAGAAGCTTGTGCCCTGAGACTGTCCCTGAAGGGAGAAGACAACTGGGGAAGAGGTTCCTAAAACAATTCTAAGAAAAGAGAGATTCTGGGGAAGAAGTCTTGATGGTCAGTGGCCCGGGAAGCTGGACCTCCAGGGAGAAGTCCCTGGGAGGCAGTCTTTTGTGATAGTGAGGAGGAATCCTGAAGAGCCTGGGAGTGGAGGGAAGTATGTGCAGATTCTGGGAAAAACAGAAGATCTTTTGTTCCTTTGGGTTGGCACATATTACCTCAGAAAGAGTGGACTAAATTATGACCTGGCTGGGGGCTGAGTCACAGGAAGAAAAAACACCCTGGCACCAGAATGAGCAGGGGGGTGCCAAATGGGATGAGAACCACTATGCCAGGCCCCTTCACAAAGAGGCACCCTGCAGTGAGCATGAGCAAACTCCTTCACAGCCACGTTTGAAAATTTGGTTTTCCTGATGAAAGCTCTCGACTGTAAAAGCTGAACTCAATGTTCATAGCTTGACAGACTGTACCTGCTAAAGGAACATTTTATTCTTCAAACTTCAGACTGCATTTTGGATCTACATACTCCATAATATTTAATTTTTCAACATACAATGATGATTCAGACTTGATAACATTGAAATGTGTGGTTTTGAAAATACAGGAACTGCAAGCTATTAAGCTAGAGCACCTAGACTGCTAATTCCCTACTACCATCAGTACGTGTAAGCTTGTAACAGAATTTTAACTGATCCATCTCCACTGAAACCATTCACCAGTTTTGTCAGTGTTCAATAACATGTAACATTATTCCTCAGATAATATGGATTTGTTGCTTAGCAACAGGTTCTATTTGTGGACCTCACAGTCCTCAGCTAATTTAGATATAAGTCCAAAAAAACAAAAGTGAACTTATCGGTATTACTTGAGACAAACAATATTGAGAAAGGAAAATAGGAACAATTTCTAAATTCAGATTAAACTTTGGCTGGTAGATGATAAATGAATTTGAAATATAGAAATTTGTAGTACAACATTCTAAATAAAACTTCTGACAGTACATCATTTTGAAGGGGGACAACACAAAAAACAGACGTCTTTGCCCCAGTGAGAGAGTGGCAACAAGACAATGTTAGAAAAGCTGAAATGCAATTTTCTTGGAGGGTATAATGTCCAAATTCATACCCCAAAAGCAGTGCTCTACATTCAGCTTTGATTAGAGATAGGCACAAACTGCAAAATTCAGATTTACAATCCACTAGGGATAGATGACCTTGTAATTAACTCAATAGCTTGGACTCACAAAATCTAGTTTCAGTTCACAGCTCTACCACAGCCTTCCAATGTGACCTTGGTAAGTCACTATACCTCTCTTCCCACCTATAAAACTAGGAGAATACTACTTTTTATTCCCACTCTTTGTCAGTTCAGCATATAAACTCTTGAATGCAGGTTTGTCTCTTACATGTTGGTTGACTACCACAATGGGGCCTCTTGGTGCTACTGTAATATAGATAATAAACCTGGCATAGATTGAAGCTAGGATTGTGATTTTGGATCCTCTTAAATTAAGATTTTAATAAGACCCAGTTATGGTATGTTGCATTAATATTAGGGCCCTATGAAGCTTTCATAATTAAAACTGTCAGTTCGCGTTCTTTAACAAGAAGAATGTAAACATTAACTCCTGGTGTTCTTTCTGACTGTTAGCTCATTCTGGGGCTGAGAGATACTTCAGACTGCTCCACCTAGAGTCCCTGGGGATTCTGTGCCATCTACTTTGATTCTGTAAGTGAATGAATGAGGTGCACAGCAATTCCTTTCCTGGTCAGTAGGTAGGTCACCCATACCCAGGAGAATTCCTTACCACTTATTAGGAACATAGTGGGCATTTTGGTCTTTCCTTGTCAGTCAAAAAGTGAATCAGTGGGCAACCTCTCTTGGAAGTTTGAGGGAAGGAAAGGGCACCAGGGGCTTCCCCCGCCTCCCAAGACACTGCTGAGTAGGGGGGCAGGTGTGATCTTTGATTCAGGGTGCCAGGGAAGCTGGCCTTTGTTCACCAGGTTTTGTTGTAGTTTCACTTTGAGGGTGGGAGGGGAAATCAGGACCCAGAGTGACTAGCTCTAGGCCAGAGGGATCAGTGGCATAGCAAAGAATAGAAGTCATGTCCAGCGGACTCTTGTCAGATATCTTAGTGTACTAATTTTTTTTATAGGTAACAACTGTATTTTTATTTGGAAGACGTTTAGGGATTGGGAATGTTTATGTCCGGAGTATTTAATGGATACTCTTGAGGAAGAAATATATGGCATACAATACACTTAGAAGATGAGAGATGCAGAATGACAGAGGAAAACAGAATAAATTTAAAATGTAAGCCAGAAAAATCTCTCATTTTGAGTCCTGACACTTTGAAAAACTCTGACAGCAAAATGATAGTGAGAAAATTAAAAATACACCACTATTCCAATATGTAACTAAAAAAGATACTGTCAACAATACAAGTCAAATCTGCAAAAAGTTCATCCAACTTCAGATTTTCCTGTTTCATTTTTAGAGTAAAAAGAAATGACTTTCAGGAAACTGAGTTTGTTTGATTTGTACTTCTTAAGCACTTTGCATATTTGAAGCAAAATTGACTGAAATTACAAAGAAAGAGTCACTCTTCCCCCCTGATAGTAAGTATTTCATAAAACCACCAGAAAGTTTTCACCACTGGCTACAACTACTCACTGTCATGACCACTGAATGGAAAGTGCCAGAAGCAGATGGAAAAGGATATGTATTATCCACTCTAGTTTTAATTTGCTATCCATAAGTATCTGGTGAATAGCATAGTATTAGAAAATCTTTTTTAGTCAATGTCTGCATTTCTCTCTGTAAATCTAGACAAAGAGAAGAGTCTTAGAAAGGGTGTAGATAAAGCCACTTAAGTTTATTGATTTTTTTAAATAGAATCATTCAATGCAGTTGGAATTGCATAGCACAGATTCATAAAGTGGAGCATGCAAGAGGATGGGGAAAAGACTAGTTAAATCATACCTTCAGATGCTGGATTTGGCTTTTAATATACTAAAGATAAAGAAAGGAAGCAGGTAAGGAAAAGAAAACATCAGCTATGTTCAACATAGCAAAAAAGCCATTAATTAGTTAAACGTTCTCAGATTAATCTACATGATATAGCTATATTTTAAAAAAGTATTTCTTTGCTTGACCGAAGAATTGCTAATCTCACATGCCTTTATTCTACCAACCCAGTGGATCAAAAGACAGCCAAAAAAAGAGAGGATAATTATTTTAGTTTGTGGAAAGGAAAACTGTATTACTCTTGACTGGAGAGAATTGACACAAGCAGTTCTTAAACACCTAGTATCTTTCATGGAAATCAAGGAGTTCTTCGAATGCAAAAATCAACAGAACAGATGGGCAATTGGGAACATTGTGGCAGTGCTATGTTTGGAAGGAAATTACTTTTAAAATGTTCATTCATTTGGCCACTTCTTTAGTCTCAGTGGGCCCCTCAGCCCAGTTTTCAGAATGTCTTCATCCCAAGACTTGTCTACATTTAAAACACTACAACTGCACCACTGCTGCTGCTTCACTGCAACACTTTGGTGAAGACACTACCTACATCAACCAGAGGGTTCTCCCATCAGCGTAAATAAACCACCTCCCAAAGAAGCAGTAGCTATGTCAACAGGAGAATTTTCTCATCAACCTACCACTGCCAACACCGGGGGTTTAGATCGGTTTAATGATGTCGTTTCGGGGTCTAGATTTTTCACATCCCTGAATCGCGTAGTTATATTGAGCTAATTTTCTAATGTAGACCAGGACTTGGTCTCCACATTTGCAACCAGTTTCTCAACATGTACATTTAAATTTGAGGGAAGGGAGAACACAGAATGGTGGATGCAAATTTAGAGGTTGCTCTTGGAAATTTGGCCTTTTGTGTTGATTGAAATGCAGTTATGTAATTGAGATATTATTAAAGTCGGTGTTAACAGAATTTTCTAGAATGTAAGCCTTTTTCAAAAGTGTTTAGCCCTTTCGTCAGCAAAAATAACCATTCTATTGTAATAAATGCATGACTTTCTTGAGTCTACAGCCTGAACAAATGAAAGAGTACCAGTAAAATAAAGTAAAAAAAAGTAGCAGTAAAATATGTAAAATCCCATTCCACATATGCCACACAATCCATTGAATTTGTACATCAAGCATATAGAGATAATTAATATTATATTATATGGAATGTTTTTACACTTATATGTTAGTTCCTATTGATAATTGCTAAAGGCTCCAGTGGCAGCAACCCAGACCAATCCCCATCCTTTTTTGGATACCGCATTGTAATATTCATCAGGAGATGTGAGTGATAAGTAGCAATCTGAATCAGGTTCTATGTGAGCAATTAGTAAGGCACTAAAATTAAACCATTCCAAACAACTAACAGTACATAGTGTCAAATACCTACCAAAATCCAGTGAGACAGTAGTGTTTGCATACTTTCGACCACATGTAAATGCACCATATGCATATTGTGTATATACACGCACTATACTGATACATAAATTCTTTATATAAAATGTTCCTGTGGCCCTAAGTTGTGCTGCTGTCAAGGGAAATCACTCGTTGAGCATTGAAGCACACTAATGGCCCCCTACATACCTCACAAGAGGCATGCAGGAGTATGACTGGCTGACAAAATCTGGCTCTGACAGTGCAAATGAATACATATTTACATAGCATATTTACATTTCATCCACAGGTCTCAAAACATTTTACATAATTGACGGAGCACTGTTAGCCATATATTGCAGATGGTGAATCTGAGGCACAGAAAAGTTGTGCGATTTGTCTCAGGTCAGATGACAATTCATGGCAGAGTTGAGAACAGAACCTAGAGCTCCTGACTCCTAGTTTGGTCCTGTAATGGGGTGTACAAATCCTATACCAGAAAGAGCTACTCTGTGATCAGTTGATCCAACCCTGCCACACTCGAAAAATATGCATGGACTGGAGGAAGAACATAAAAAGGATGCAGAGTATCTCAGTAGAAGACCCACAGTGGAAATGAAGGGGCCTACATTTTGAGCTCCTGGGAAGCTGCAGAGTCTGACACTTTACCTCTAAGTTCAGTTATTTAATATGTTTAATACATTTACTTAACCCATTGGAAAGAGAGGGGATTGGTAAGAAGTGATGCAGGGAGGCAGCTGTATTGCACTTTGGGGTGCAGGACTTAGCTGCTTACCACTGGGCTTTGGATCACAGCCTGGTGGAGACGGTGGGCCCTACTAACCCCAACAGAGTGCCAAAGATAGAAGTCTACCCCTGTTGCAGGTTAGGTTAGGTTAGGTTAGACTGTTACCAAAGATTACATTTTTACTACCCCAGAGCAGAAATGCTTTGCACATAATTAGTGCATAGTAATTCTGTTAAAATACCAGAATATTTCCTATTCAGAACAACTGAATTATTTCGGTAAGAGAGGAAGAGAAAAGAAGCTTAGAATAGCTATAGATAAAGCCACTTGGGGATGTTTTTGTTATTTTTTTAATAGAAAGTCACTCAGCAAAGCTGGGTTTGCACAGTGCAAATTAATAAAATGGAACAAACAGACCTTTATAAATCAAGATTACAGATTAAAGGATTTGCCACTGAAAATTCTCTAAAAATAAAAGTGGGTAAAGCTTTTGGCAACACCTAAATTGGAGCAGCATAAAGAAAAACATTCCACTGATTAAAAGTTCTTGGATTAATCTATGTGATGTTGCTGTTATATTTTCACTGTTCTGGCTAAAAGAGGATTTGGTTATTACGCTTGCCTTTGTTCTTCCAATAGTAGATTAAAATCAGACATAAAACAGGATAGGATTCTTTTGTTTTCCTCTTTATCACTTCACTGCTATTTACTCAAGATTCCTGGCAAATTAATGAAGGCTCAAGTGATGTACAATTTAATGTTGAAAAGGCCAGGTTATTTCAATTACATTCAAGGGGTTTTGAAAATATTGGGTGCATATATACAATCAAAGGTGAAATGGGAGTTTTAGGCATGCTGGTACTTCAGAAGAAGTCAATAATAGTATGTCCACGTGAGTGGATATACACCAGGCTAACTTTCAGTGCAATATGTAAAGAACTATACCATGTATGCAGATGTTGGATGAATAACTCATCTACCTTATTTTTAGTTAATAGGAAATTAAGAAAAATGTATACATGTTGGAAGATTTTCTTTTAGAAATTTTAAAGATTTGTTGTATTTTAAGGTCTCAATAATTTCAAATAGCAATTCATGAAGACAGCCTGTGGTACGATTGATTAGCACACTACATTTCTGCCTGCGCATTCCTGCATTAGTATCCTGGCATTTCATTACAAATGAAAGGTATTTTTTCCCCTTTTGCTGACATCATAAATTATCACACAATTTGGTACAGTTGACAGCGTCAACTCAACACACACACAGAGGACTATAAATGCAAGAATATGAATCAACAGATCTATTGAAATAAACACCTGAGATGAGATTTCCTCAGAAGTTTGGAATAAAAGGACCATTGCTGGAACCAGTGTAAGTTCATGACTTAGACATAGATCATCGTTCTGTGATGTTCTGAGACAAACCACTCTCCCTGAGGGGCTCTTTCTGTGCCTGCATGAAGGAGATTTTGTTTCTTCCCCACCACCATTTCCTCATCCCTGAAAAAGGAAGATCCATAGTTCTAAGGACCATGTTTGAAGAAATGGCAAGGTGGTGGGATCATGTATCAAACCCTTTGAACTTCCTTGGGCAGCCCCCTATATGCCTTGGAATGCTCCTTGAACAGGAGGGCTTCAGCTTCATTGCAGTGTATTGGGCTAGAGATCCTCATCTGGTGTAAATTAGAATAGCTCCATCAAAGTTAATGGAGCAATACTCATTTACACCAACTGAGGATCTGGCTTGTATATTCTCAAAAGATCCAAACCTGACTCTCATTGGTCAGTCTAGCCAAGCAAGGCTTGCAGAACTAGACCTAATACGTGTGTATCCATTTTAAAAATACACAGCCACTAACAGAACAAACGAATAAAATGTGAAGGGCTGCAAATCACACCAATAATGTTTGCCCATTCTGCACACAAGTTACCCATTTTGAGATATTTTCTTTTGTATGTTGCACACTAATAGAAAACAAAATCTGTCTACCCTGACCTTTGTTTCTTTTCTGCTCCGGTATCCCAGTAGAAATATATACTTGACTCTGAAACTCACTACTTCAGAATGTCTCCATATGTGACTTCTTTTGATTGTTATTAGACCAGGGGTCATTTTAAAGAGACACAGAATGCATTAACTATAATTACTGAAATACTAGTTATGTCTTAGGAAAACAAACAAACAAAATCTTGGTAGCCTCTCTCAACAACAGCCCATTGTTTAATAACAAAACACCAACACCGTTCCTTTTTGTTAATGTCCAGAACAAATTAGACTATTATAAGTATCACCCAGGAATAGAATAAAAATATTTTTGACATGGATGGATTGCAATTAAAATATAAATAAATTTGATACATTATAGATAGTTGCTTTCATAACCGTAGTTACTAGGTGTCAGAATTTCAGTACAAATCTCATGTTGAATATTATTTTCCAACTTCCCTTGACAAACAGATGGTCTTCTCCAATGAGAGAAAGTAAGCTAGAGAGAGAGAAAGGGAAAGAATGAAGCCGTGCTTTATTCTGACAGTATAAATTAAAGATAAATTAAGCATCTCTTCAGTCTCAGTTTAAATGGAACATTTTGGGCCCAAATCAGTAATAGAAAACATTTGGCTTCCATACTATAGAATCCCACACAATGCCACAGAGGCCTTCAACAGCCCAGCATGACCATCTGCAACGTAGGAGCCTGAACATATTTTTTTTTCTTTAAAGTGAATTGTGCCCTTTGATGGTAGCTACTCAAGTACTAAAATTATCAGCAGTGCAAATGTTTGCTTTAAAAAAGATGGGAGATGTGTGTGTCTGTGGGAGTGGGGGAGGCAATAATGATATAATTGCTTCTTAGAGGACTATATTGTGTCGTTTAGATATAGGCTATAGTGAAAGTACCTCACAAAGCTCTCTGGCATACAGAGGCAGCAGGTCCAACATTATATTCCTTTGTAGGCTGTTACTTGCACGCCACCAATGAGAGCTACATGAAATGCTTTGACCACAACTTTTTCAGTGAAAAACGCAGATTCAGTGACACAAACATTAAATGAATTTGTGCAAATTTTGCTGAATTATTTCAGTTGGGGGGAGCAGAACTAAAAAATATTTCCCCCATTTGAAATATTTCATTTCCACATTTTCAAACATTTGAAACTTTTTGTTTCAAAATTTCCTTTAATATGTTTTAAATTAAAAATGCTAAACTACTCAAACTCTAAAAGCATTTTATTTCATCTCCCCTTACCACCACGACCCTCCTCCACAGACCATTTAAAATTTTTATCCACTCTTTTATTTGCTAAAAAAATAATGGTTAGGTTGACCTGAAACAATTTTTTAAAACTTTTCAGAATTGCCAGTGAAATGAAAACTATGATATTTGTACAACTCCCTGGGAAGGGGCAGAGTCATAGACCACACCCTGGTCCACCCACCCTTGTCCACTTTATAGTGTTGCGTACGCCTCAGAAAGTAGGGAAGGAACATACCTTGGCTTCTCATAACCATGGGTAAGCAGTTCTATCTGGCTTGTCAACAGGATGTGCAAGTTAGGGTCTAGGGGGCTCCTTACACTTTCCCCTGCATTGGGCACCCATTTAAGGCCTTGCATCAGACTGATTAGTACCTTTTAGAGAAGCGATCCTAGCCCACTCCCCACCTGCTCAGATGTCTAATAGTAATAACAATACTCAGCTTTTGGACCCATACTGTCCATTACATACTGCAGAAGTAAAATATTAGAAAAGCATGTGGTGAAGAAAGGGGAACAATAATAAATTAAAAAGCCAGTTTGTCTGATCCCTGTGTTCCCACTGACTTCCGGACCTCTCAGTGTACATCTACATGGCAAACAAACAAACAAAACCAAATGTGATAGCAAAACCTAGGCTCCCATAATGGCATTACTACACCGTGGCACACAGTATAAGCTTACTGCTGGGTACATGCTGGACACCTTTGTGATCTATGGGCATCATTTAACAAGAAGATACTTTTTGTTTATAGATTAGAATTAAATATTCATGTCAGTAATTAACTAATTGATACATTTACTGCAATGAAAACTAGCTAGCCTACCCATATGGGGGCCAATCCTATGGTCTGCTGAGCAGTGTCACTTCCATCAGCAGCATCTCATGACTTTACAGGAATGGGCCTTTTTAGGTAGTCAGTAATTTTCTGTGAGATGAATTCTAGTACTCAATAACATGCTTGTTTTCTTTGTCTTTTTAAAATAATATGAAATGAATCTTTCTAGGCAATAACTACTTAATTGCTGTAAATAGAAAACTCTGTTATAAGAGATACTAGTACAATATGATGTTATGACACTATGGCTGTCTGTACAGAAATTCAATCCTCATTAGAACTCATTAGAAAGCTCAAAGTTCTTCTGCTGAAGATCACCAACTCATTTAAGCAGGCTTACGGATAACCAAAATATACTCGCCATTTATTCATTAAAAAAAATCTACGAACAAAAATCATCTGTTTGTTTATACCTTTCATGAATCTGACCTTACAACACCAGCAGAGAAGTTACATTCCCCTCATTCATCTTAATGGGCATTTAACTACTATGCTTCATTATGATGACCATCATAAATACTATCACTGTTAGAAAAAGAAAGCAAAGACAAATATCCAGCTAGTGTCATTAAAACTAAATTACTGTATTATGGGTTGCTGGGTCTAGTATCTCTCTTGAGCATTGTTTAAGATCAAACCAAAAAATGCACACATTGAACTATGTCGCTGTTAGGAGTGTGAATGCCTGTGAAGTGGGAGAGGTGGCATGTCTACCCAGGAAGACAAGGCACTGCACATCAGCTCTAATCCACAGTACCTAACACAATGGGGCTCTAACCCTGAATGGGCAGTTTCACACTACTGATAAATAGCCATTAGAGCTGATGAAAGCACAGGATGAACTAATCACAAAAAAAGCTAAATGTTTGCCCTCCCCCCTGCACTTTTTTTGTTTAGGTTTCCTATTTTCAACCAGTAGAATAATATTTCCTGGCCAGGGGAATTACTGTGTATATTGCAAATACGCCAAATGTATGCACTGAACCCATTAGTCTCCATTTCATATCATGATGTCAACAATCACCTAACACATGCTTCCACTTCCACTGCTTAACTATCCCTTTTATAATGCCTTTGTCTTCCTCACTTCTACTTAACATTTAAGGCAGGGGGATCGGCAACCTTTGGCCTGCGGCCCGCTAGGGTAAGCCCCCTGGTGGGCTGAACCGGTTCGCTGTTCCAGGCCAATGGGTGCTGTAGGAAGCGGAAGCCAGCACATCCCTCAGCCTGCGCCGCTTCCCGCAGCCCCCATTGGCCTACACTGGCAAATCATGGCCAGTTGGAGCTGAAATTGGCCGAATCTGCAGACGCGGCAGGTAAACAAACTGGGCCAGCCCACCAGGGGGCTTACCCTGGCGTGCCATGTGCCAAAGGTTGCTAATCCTTGATTTGGGGCCAGACTTCAGACCTCTTGCTTCTATCAGTGAGCAGATAGAGGAGTCTCACTGAAATCAAAGACCCTTATTTTGTTAACAAAAACACTTTACTAATATTATTGTTGCCACCCTTCTCCCTGCCTTTTGTCACTCTCAAACACACAAAGCATGTGTTGTATATCCCCAGGTACTTTGCCATGCTAGCATGAATAATTGTATTCAACCAGCATGTGTATTCAACCAGCAATCCTTTGCAGAAAAGTGAATGAAATGGGCTACAAATAATGGCCAAAAAGGAAAACAATTCAGAATGGGAAAAAAAAAAGTTTGAAAGTAAATATTCACCCAGCTGTACTCTTACCTTAATAAACCTACTCTTTGTACTATCATTTTTAATAGTTGCCTGACTATAAGATCTACAAGATCCTGTTTTTGATTGCTTGTGATTTGTGAAACTTTAATTGTCTGGAATGAGATTTTTCATGGTTTTTCATTTATCTCAGGCTAAATTATTTTGGAAAGTTTCAGGAAAACTGTCAAGATCCATTTCTCAAAACAAGAGTTGGGAAAAATATTTTATTTTGTCCATGTTAAAGCCTCGTAACTATTTTGCTGAGAAGCTTTGGGCCCTGAAATTTAGCAAGGTGGCCACCCTGTTGACAGAGTAGTACTGTGCCTGTTAAAAAAAACAACTATGCAAATTTGACCAAATTACAAGTCTTTGTAAAAAATCTCAGTTCATACATATGCAGTAGAAACTTCTTAGAGTTCGGCAGCTATATTCTCCAAAGATTCCATCTGCACTGACCATGCTCTATCCCAGGCTGCAAGAACTAAGTAGACCTTTCCCTGAAGTTGGTGCTCACAGCTAATGTGGTGCCAGTCACCAGAATGGAGAGCAAAGGTGACTGTCTCTCCTGTGCTTTCAACAATTCCTTTGTTTGTGCCTAGGCAGCAAAGAGAAGGAAGCACCCTGAAGCAGGTCAAGTTAAGGTTCCATAAGGAACCTTCATTTTGGCATTTCATAACTTCTGAGAACTGAACTTTACACAACCGTGATGTTCTTTCAGCATAATTTTCTGTGTAATTCTATATATCTACATGGACACATTATTTCCCCTGTGATCTCCTACGATGATTTCTAAAGGTCAGATTTTCAAGTGTGTGGCACACACATTTGGGATCAGATTTTCCAGCGACTTCACCTCTCATCTCTAAGCATCTAAGTGACGTGGCCAGATTTTCAGAAGGGCTCAGCACTCAGAAGCTTCCATTGTTTTCGTAAAGAATTGGTTATCCATAATGGACACTGGCTTCAAGCAGCTTCTGAATTTAATCACTAATCTACCAACCCCCCTTCTGATGGATTATACTGGGCATTTGTAGCTGAGCTTCATGATCTGCTCAGGTACAGCAGCACAGATGATCCCAACAAACTTTCTTCTTCCTATTCCTGCTTTGCTTTTCACCAGTCTTGGAAAATAAAATGGAACTAAAAGCAAGTGCGTTACAAATATTCTTGTAAAATATTTATCTGTACAAGTATTCATGTCATACTTGCTTTCCACAAATATTCTTGTGAATAAAAACTATCATCCGTATATTTTACAAATATGGTGGGGAAAATGAAAGCTATGAATACCAGTGAAATAAATTGGTGGATTTTATTCACAAGAATGTCCACAATATTTCTCCACTAGCTCTATTAGAATCTATTAGATTCCATGATGCTTTAATGGTGACAATTGTTTGATGGATACAGTTGTATGGTGTCTCAAAAGACCCTATATTTTTCCATCACAATTCCTTATACAGGTTTCAGCCACTTCCTTTAGTTTCTCATCTCTAGGGAAATTTCTAAACTCTACCCACAACCTTGAAAATGAAGCAGAAACTGCCCTTATTAAAGGAGCTTTTTGCAGTGCAGTTTGATAATATTTCTGTTAGTCTAAAGAAAATAACATCAAATGATGACCTGATATCCAATTTGAATCCAAAATTGCACATCTCTCCTCATTTGGCTTGGTACATAAACTAAACAAACACTGACAGTTTCTAGTTGGAGAGAAAATTCAAACATGTACTATTTGTTTATGCATGGAAAAGGCAACATGTAATGTCTTTACCCTGTTCGTGCCCTTGGTTGTCAAAGTATCACTATCTCACAATTAAGCATGCCATGTAGACAGAATATCCAACATGATCATCACCCTTCAGCTTAAGCCACTTTGCTATTTCTGCTTATGTATTCTTTGACTGACTGCATTAAGAATGGAATTGATTCTCTGGGCTGATATACAGCCCTAGATCCTTCGAAATTCTACTTGTCTTGTTAGATGAGAACAAAAATTCCATGTTTTTGATGGAATTTACCCCGCAGGGCAAGTAGCTCAGGGGCCCAGTTCATCAAGGTACTTAAGCATTTGTCTAACAATGAAGCGAATGGGAACATTCTCATGAGTTTAAATATCTGGCTGAATTTGAGTCCTGAAGCGTTTCCACTTAATAGCCCTGGAACACGATTCAGAGCTGCCATTTGTATTTGCTCTGGGCAAACGCTTGTGTTCAAAAGATTATTTTCCCACTTTAAAAGGCCTCTGTGAGCACTGTCCCTATCAGACAGACTTTAAAATGGGAGAACATTTTCAGTGTTTCAAAAACAGCTGCGGACTTATAGATATACACTCCCTCAGACAATCCTATTTCAACTTCACAGAGAAGCAAACCCTTTGTTTTAAAATGAGGTGATAAAGAGGAAAAAAAAGAAACTTCTGCCAATCCACAGAAATCACACATGGCCCCTGATGCTGTAATTCATTGCCCCTGGGCAGAACCCCACCAATGTCAGCCTGCCCATGCACAGTGAATTGCAGAACTGAGGCCATAGACTGGAGGCTTGTTCTGACAGGGACCATCTTTTCATTGTGTGTATGAATCATGGCTTGCATACATGGTTCCGAACCCTGACTGTGGCCTTAAACATTGAGCCAGTTTTCGGAAAATACATAGTGTCTTTAATTTTGTCCTATGTGCTAAAGTGACTCTAACTACGAATGGGTTTGTTATTTTGAATATATCTTAAAACCTTAGAAATAAAGAACTACAGTGCCAGATTGTGCTCTATTATCAGCTTACACCAAAACAAAACCTACTAAAAATAATTCAGAGGATTTTGTGCTACAAGGAGTTACACTAAAACAACCATGCAAATAACTATTCTGGAAGGAAATGGCAAAAAGAAAAAAAAGGAAGGAATAAATAATACACTTACATAAAAAAAGGCACAGAGTCAGATCCTTTAAGCCCAAAAGTTTAATTGAATTACATGCTGGTAACAATAAAGATCAGACATCTCTCAGAGTGAAGTTCTAGCTGTCAGGCACTTTAAATAAAGGCAGTGGGAAATGTCTGTGTCTCAGTGTATCCAGAGCTAGATGGCTTTCACAGCGCTTTGGAAAACTTTTCAACAGTGATTTTTATAATTGTTTTTCCATTAAAACCCAGTCTCTCATCACTCTCTCGTTCCCTTCAGGTGTTTCTCTGGACACAATATGTGAGAGATGACTGCATATCATAGGGAGTAGCTTTCTTAGCAAGCATTATGCTCATTTTAAGAGATATGAATGGTGCTTTGGAGTATTGAATTTTCTAAGCAAATTTATTTTTTAAATTGTCCAATAATATATGTCTGCTAATAAGATGCCCTCTTTTAAGTCTTTGACTGACATCAAAAGGAAAAATATGGGTTTTGCAATATTTGTTCCTTTGCAAATTGAGGATCATATACATTTTTGATATTTAGTCAAAATACAAGATTTAGTTTTTCCTCACTGCAGTAAGGTAAAATAACCTGCTGGAACTAAACACTGATACATTATCATTCTGTATCCTGTGGTACACTGTCAACTATCGTGTCTATATACTAGGGCGAAAAACACCAAATGATTTTGAACTCAGTCCGAAAAAAAAGTATTCTGCAAACAAAATATATTTATTTAGTGAAAAAAGAAAGAAAAAAGAAAGAAATGGATTTCCACAATGAGGTAAATTAAACAAGCAGCATTTAGAAAATATAAAGAAATCCAACTAACAACTAAAGGTTGTGTGCTTACTTCTGGACCCTACATTTCTCTTTGAAAGGGTACCCCAGTGAGTTGCAATAGCTGAAAGGCAGCAGTAACCTTTGCAAGAAGCTTTATGTGCCTATTTATTCTGCTATTCAATAAAAAAAAATACGCATTAGTTCCTAGCATTTGCCACTTCCCATGGTGTGTGTGCTAGTGATGAGATACAGAAGAGCCTGTAAAAGGAGCCCATGCAGCTATGCTCCATGTAGAATATTTGATCTTACTAATATTTAACATTATTTTGGTGTCCTATTTTGCTATGGGCAAATTAATTGCTCCATAAATTATCCAACCCAAGTCAAAAGTGAGGGTGCATTACAGCAAGTCAGAACGTGACTGTGCTAATCTCTACCCTGCATGAGCAGCTGTTTCTCTGATGGCTCATCTCACTGAAGTCACTGGGAGTAGCCAAGTGAGTAAGGATTACTCCTGTGAATAGCAGCTTTCCTAGTGCAGATCCTTCGTTTTCTCCAGTTAAAGAGGCAACAAAGGTAACATTTTTGAAGATCAGCACTAGGGTCTTTATCTTGCAACCACTGAAGACAATGGCAAAATTCCCAGTGTGAAATCTTGGCCCCACTGAAGTCAATGGGAGTTTTCCATTAAACTTCAACAGAGCCAGGATTCCACCCTCATTGTTTTTAATACGAAGGAGATACCCCTGTCTTTTACTGAATTCCAGCCTTTTCTATTTCACCAGTCATATCCGTAAACACAGACATATTTTACTCTGGGAAACAGCTAATGCCAGAAGATTTAATACAACCCATATTAGGCCCGTATCCAGCCAGTCTTCATCCTGAGAAATATTTAATTCTAAAAGTTTGAATACATCATCTAACATGTTTTAGGGTCCTATTCAGAAAAATAATGTAGGAAGACTATGTAGTCTGTTGCACAAATTGACCTATTCCTGGAAAGGAATAAAAAGAAGCCAACTTGGATAATAATAGCAGCCTGTTTTGTGAGAGCTGGAAATTTTGGGCTCTACATCTGCTGTCACCATGAAGGCAGCGGCCATGTTGTTCAACATAATGACACCTGTGAAGTTCTGCAAAGTTATAGATTCCTTACAATATACTGAAAGACAATAGAAGGATAAGAGGAACTTTTATCAGTACAAAGTTGCTCTTTACAATATATCCTGGACAATATGTGAGTTGGTAAGACTCAACTTATTTGTTTGTGGGGGGTTAAACACTTTTAAAGTTATTTAAAATACACACTGTGTCCATTACTGAACATGTAATAGAGGAGATGTTTACAAAGAGCTATCACATGGAGCAACTAATTTGGTGAATTGCACTCCATAGGACTAGAAGTGTTCTTACAATATTATACATTGAGAAATATACAATGATTTCCAGTTACAGTAGTTTGAATCCAGACAGGCTCTCACTTCCCCAGTACAATTTCATTCAGAATTGTGGCTGCTAAGCTAAAAATCAGTCTGAGTGCTGTGTTGTTGACAGGCTAGATGTTAGCTGGGGGTCTCTCTGCCCATAGTCATCCGAAGCAGTTTGAATTCTCCGGAAAGGCCAAATACAGTAAAGGAAGTGTGATGTACACCAGAAATTCATAGCAAGTGATTCATGCTCTAGCCAAAAAATCTTCTTAATTTGCTTGCAGTTGCTCATGCACTATTTGATTATCATCTTCTGAGTTCACAATTAAGAGCAATACAAAATTCCATTTCTGAACATCAGAGTATTTACAATGCAGCAAAAGGAGCTGTAGAAACCCGAAGGGAATGGCGGGAAAGATAACTGTCCCATAATCTCATTCTGAGCTGCTTCCCGAAGCCTGTGCAGTTTAGCTGAGTTGTACTTCTGAGGAGGAGAGGTCCCCGTGTAGATAATATAACTTTTGAAAATGTAGCTTTCAAGAAACCTCTCTCTCAAATGTTATTTCTGGAATATATGTTATAATCTGAAAACTGTGTGTTTCAGTTTTGTGAGCACAAAAGAGCTGTTCTGGGTGCTTTAAGAATAGCTCAGTTTAGAATAGACATGCAGAAAGTCAAGTAAAAAATAACCTTGACAAATGCTAAAGAAAACACACAGTTTATTGGAAGAGAGCGAGAAAAGATGAGGACAAATCCTGGTGATATTTTTAATCTCAGGTGATATTTTTAATCTCAGTTTTGACAAAGAAATTTAATTCTTTACTTTAAATTTGCTACAACATATGTGTTTTACTCATTAGCATAAGTGAAGGTTGCATATGTAACTATTTGCCCACTGGGAGAAGTCTGTATTACAGTAATGCAAGAAAACCTTATTTTGTATAACATATTCCATACAAGCATATTTTCTTTCTCCTTTCCCTATTTGAGGGTCCAATGATGCCACTGATGAAATCCAGGGGACTTTTCCAATTGACTTGAATGAGATCAGACCCTTAGATACTAAATAAAAACAAAGGATGAAAGAAATAAAGAAGTATAAACTGTGGATAAGACCTGTATAAGATTTTCAAAGGGACGGTTAGTTGATGAAACAGAAAGATACAAGAAGAATAAAGGAAGAAAAAGTTCTTTCAGATCAGGATAATGTACAGATCCCAGTTAGAAAGAAAACTACATCCTTGTAATTTACAGAGAAATCACACACTGAGAGCCTGATTCACCAAAGATAGGTAGACAGACAAATAAATCTGCCCAGCTTTCATGCTATAAATGAATCCTGACCCTCTCACAAGTACATTTACATGGGGTAATCTACATAGCAAAGTTTCCAACATTTTAATTGCACAAAACCAAACACTTTGCCCCACGCCCTGTCCCACTCCTTCCCCGAGACCCCACCCCCCACTCACTTCAGGCCCCCTCCCTTTGTCACTCACTCTCCCCCACCCTCACTCATTTTAACTGGGCTGGGTTTGGGGTGCAGTTGAAGGTTAGGGCTCTAGAGAGGGTGTGGGCTCTGGGGTGGGGCCAGAAATGCAGGGTACAGGAGGGGCTCCAGATTTGGGCTGCAGATTGGGGTGCGGACTCCAGCTAGGGTTATGGGCTTTGGGGTGGGACAGGAGCTGAGGGATTTGGAGTCTGGGAGTGGGTTCTGAACTAGGGCAGAGGGTTAGGGTGCAGGGTCTTGGAGGGAATTAGGGTGCGGGAGGAGGTTGTGTGTGCAGGTTCGGGCCAAGCAGCGCTTATTTCAGGTGGCTCCTGGTCGGCGGCAAAGCGGGGCTAAAACAGACTCCCTGCCTGCCCTGGCTATGCACTGCTCCCAGAAGTGGCCACCATGTTTGGCCCCTAGACGGAGGCATGGCCAGGCATCTCTGCACAGTGCACGCATCAGCAGGCACCACCCCCTACAGCTTCCATTGAACGCAGTTTCTGACCAAGGCGGGGTTGCGGAGATTATGTTGCGGGTGGGGGCAGTGTGCGGAGCCCCTCTGATCAACACTGTGCCTGGACATGCTGGTCATTTCCAGGGAACTGCGGAGAGTCAGAGTAAGCAAGGTGCTTGCCTTAGCCCCGCTGTGCCGCCAACTAGACTTTTAATGACCGGTGCTGACAGAGCTGCCAGGGTCCCTTTTCAACAGGGCATTCCAGTTTAAAATTGGATGCCTGGCAACTCTCTGCATAGCTTGGAAGTCAGAAGGAATCTGGTATTACTGACCATAGTTCCAAATGCTTAATATTTTTAGGTGACAACTTGTTTTCTATCTAGAGAGAAAAAAGAAATTTTATTACCCTAAAACAAATAATGACAGAACAGCTTCAACTAAGTGCATATGGGTTCTTAATGATTTCAGTTATTTAATTTTTTATCTTCAAGACAGAGTCATTGTAAGCCTTGGACAATAAATAGAACACATCTAAGTATATTTTTTTCTACATACCATAACGGACATTTGAGTTTTAGTACCCAATATTTGATTATGTTCTATTACCCTCATTATTTCTCACTTTAAAATTTTTTTATTGAATTTTCTTCAGTTTGCTAAAGGCTCCAAAGCCTGAAGAATTTTTCTTTCAGGAAAGAAAAAGAAAGAAAATCTTACTAACTGGGCGGGTTCCCCCTGCCCCCCAGCCCCCGAGCTCTTGCTTTCACGAACTTTTAATCCTCATAAAAATGGGAGGGGGATCGGGGTATGTGTGTTCCTTTAACATGGTAGCAGATTCAGTGCTTTACTTTATATTGTCTTAGGAAGATGCCACTTCCTTCTCAGTTATATAGTCCCAGTAAAAATCATTTGCTTTAATGATCCCCAAGAGCAAGATTCCTCATTTGGCTAATGTTTCTTTCTGGAATCACTTTCTTTTATTATCTGAGCCTTTCTTTTTATATCTTGTAGCATATATCTGCATTTAGAGTTGAAAAGAATGGATGAGCCTCTTTACTTTTCATCTAGTCTATTCCCTCAACAAGAAAAGCTTGTCTCCCTTGTCTTCTCCCCCTCCCCCATTCCTTTACCATTTCTCATTTTTCATTCTTTGAAATACACTTGTTTAAGACTTTTTAAGAGTCCACTAGCAGTATGAAAAATCAGGCTAAAACTTAAATGTTAAGTAAGCATAATAAGAGCACTGTGAGGTTTCTAATAAAAAGAAAAGACAAGAGAAACTTATTTTTAATTGTTGTGTCAGAAAAAGTTACCAGTTATTTTAACAGAGTACTAAAATGGATCCATTCGAAAATAGATTAGTGAGTCACTTCTTATATTACTATGAAAATCTGGAAACGAGGAATTTTAAAAATGTGTAGATAGAAATCATACTGTGTGAAGTAACAGAATAACCTCCTTGCCCAATCAAAGGACTTTTGAAATGAATTTAAAGCACCTATCTGCATCTTTAGGAATTTAAGCCTGTTTAAAAATTGGCCACTAAGTCATTTTGAAAATGGGACTTTTGAAACATACCATTCAAGATTTGTGAGTTCTACACATAATTATCACATTATGTGGTGTAGCTGATCCATTGCAATAAATGCCCCCAATAACAATGGTGTGAGTGAGAAACAAGACATTCACTATGATCTCAAATGAACTTGCATAGAAAAATGATAAAATACAAAATCACCATATGATCCATAGGTGTATATGTCTCACAAAACAATCATTCTGTATCTGACTTCTTAGTCCTCATCTTCAAGAGAAATTTTCACATCACCTTCAAAAGACAAGCCTGGGAGCTTACATTCATAACTTTCATAGACACTAAAAGTCATGCACTTAATAAAGTCACTGGATTTACAGCTCATTAGAACAATCTAACACCAACTACCCCTCCTTTGTCCTGCTACTGCCAAGATATTAACTGTCCACTTTGCCTTGAATGGTCTCTTACAACATGTTAACACTTTATGCTAAACAATCTGTTCCACTTTTTTTAGCTGTGACATTACCTGAGTACCTTTCTCAGCCATGAAGAAGAACTCTCTGTAAATTCAAAAACTTGTCTTTTTCAGTGACATAGCTGGTCCAATAAAAGATATTACCTCACCCATCTTGTCTCCCTTATACTGTCACATACAGTGTAAGATATTCTATTTGAAGAAATGCCAAGGTTATTTCTTTTGTAGTGTTAGAGACTGAAACAGAGGATTAAAGCCACAAATTACCTATCATTTTAACAGTACCTTAGCGAAAGTAATGTAGAAGATGGATTTTTGAAGTCATTTGCTAAATATTTCATGTGTTTATTTTGATTTAGATAAAATAAATGAACCTATCCCAAACACTAGGCTCCTGTTAATTAAAAGAAAATCAGTCAATTCATGTCACAAACGTAGCTCTAGAAGATAACACAGTCCCCACCAAGTGCTCCTTGAATAAATCAATACTATGAAAAAAATATTCCAACATATGCTTCCAAAACCTACCACCCCTATGAGAAGTTGGCCACCAACTCTCCCCAAAGAGCCCGAACAAATGGGTACGATTTGCAATATACCCTGAAAGACAATGATTATAGGCATGCAACATAGTAGCAAGATCAACTTGGAGAGGTGGATGAGGTCCCCCCCCCCCCCCCCCGAACATTGAAGTCAATGGAGTTTGCCATGCAGATGACCTTGCTGGATTGGTTTCCTATATGCAAAGCAGAGTAACAAATTGTGGACAAACACCTTCAGATGAGTTGATCCAGTTCCTCTGATTACTTCCCCAAAACTACCATCATAACCTCAGTCTTACCTGGATTGAGCCAAAAGCGGCTCACTTTCATCCCCAATAGTGAGATGATATAAAGAAGATTGCTTATGTCACTTAGACTGTACTCATTCTTTACACAACTAGACATATCAATATATCTTGTCAGTCACCTTCTGTGAACATTCCACTCCTTGAACTAGAATTTCAGCAAGGTCCACAAGACCAGAGATTCTTTCAAACATTTTTTGATGTGGCAATATTTTTATTCAATCTTCCCAGCTTTGCCTTTTAGCTATCTCATAACTTTGAATGTAAAGTTTTGTAAGAAAGCACAAAGTCCCAGGTTAGTTAATTACTCTTGGAAAGATTTTTTGAATGCATCGTCATATTTACACATCAAAACTACAATCTAATTTGCTAAAAGAACTCTCTTAAATTGCATTTTGCAACATTGCAGCCAGTAGAATTAATTAACTCATTTTAAATTCCTCAGAGCCTTTTCTTTCACACCTTTTTGAAGAAAGTTATGCTTTTTAGTTTCTTGTCTTCCACAGGGATGAGGATAATGCCTCAGCATCTAAGAATCATTTTATGAAGTATAACTTAGCAATAGGTGTTGAACAATTAATGGAATATTTATGAAATTATGTAGAAAGAGCATTTTAGAGCATTTACATTGCAAATATTTGAAAAAAAGAGAAGTGAAAATATAAATGATGTCATCTAATTAGACAGGTTGTGTTGTTAATTCAGATTATGCCAAGCAGTCTGGGGATCCTCTTTCAAGGTACCTTGATCAGGTTAATTGGGCACTGATGAACTTGCCAGAACTTGTTGGTAAAAACAGACTTTTTAATTTTTTTTTAAAAAAGGCTTATCACTGTTACAGCAGTTAAACAACAATTATTACAATTTAAAAGATGCTGCTGGGGAACTGAAAACTTTGAAAGCATTTTGCTTCACCAAGCCACTAGTTTCTCTCATAAATATGAATATGGTTTTGAGGTTGGTTGTGTGTTAATTAGTTAATAGATATCCTGTTTATTTTGTGTTTGAAAGAAGCATTTGAAACTCGTATTTCAAGCAACAGATATGCTGTTACCAGTATGGCTATTGTTATGTAATATTAAGGGGCACCAAAACGGGATATCTGAAGGCTTGTCTACATTAGAAATAGTGGTAGCAATTTAACTAACTCAGTCTAGCTAAACTGATGGAAACTTAGGGTATGGTTACACTTACAAGATTATAGCGCTATTGGTTATAGCAGTCCCCTTATACAGTAATATGAATAGTGCTATTGTATGTCCACACTGAGATGCTCCAGCGTTATAGCATGGCCACATTTGCGGCACTTAATACGGCATTAAGAGCAGCGCATTAGGGCATGTATCCCACAGTACACCTCTTCCTGATCTGGTGCAATGCCTTGTGGTGGGGGGGCATCACTTGCGGGGCATTCTGTATCCTGTTTCAACTACCCATGATGCTTTTTGGCATATCCCAGCAATCCCTGTGTTTCCTTCCACCTCCGGCACCATCTTTCAAGGGTTTCAGCAAGGCGCGCTCCGTCTTCCATTGTCGTGTGCTGCAATGAATCCAGAACTGCTGAGGAACATGCTGACGACTGTCGCCAGCACATCTCTGTGTGCAGTGGAGTTAATCCTTGACATGCAAGATGACAGTGATGAGTCTGACGACGAGATCGAAGCGGTGAATGCGTTTGACACGAAGCTTCTTGTCTCATTAACGGACATGCTCACAGCCGTTGAATGCCGCTTCTGGGCACGGGAAACGAGCACTGAGTGGTGAGATCGCATCGTCATGCAAGTCTGGGACGACGAGCAGTGGCTGCAAAACTTTCGAATGAGAAAAGCCACTTTCATGGGACTGTGTGCTCAACTCGCCCCCGCCCTGCGGCGCAAGGACACCAGACCGAGAGCTGCCCTCCCGGTGAAGAAGCGGGTGGCTATCGCGATCTGGAAGCTGGCTACACCAGACAGCTACCGATCGGTGGCCAACCAGTTTGGGGTTGGAAAGTCAACCACTGGAGTTGTGCTGATGCAAGTGTGCAGGGCCATTAATCGCATCCTGCTACGAAAAATCGTGATTCTGGATAACGTGCATGACATCATGGCTGGCTTTGAAGAAATGGGTTTCCCTAACTGTGGAGGGGCGATAGATGGGACCCATATACCTATTCTGGCGCCCGCTCACCTAGGTGATGAGTACGTTAACTGAAAGGGGTACTTCTCCATGGTTTTCCAGGCGTTTGTGGATCACCGTGGGCGTTTTACTGACATTAACGCTGGCTGGTCTGGAAAGGTGCATGACGCACGCATCTTCCGTAACACTGGCCTGTTCATGAAGCTGCAAGCCGGGACTTTTTTCCCAGACCAGAGGATCCCCTTGGGGGAAGTGGAAATGCCCATAGTGATTCTTGGTGACCCTGCTTATCCTTTAATGCCCTGGCTCATGAAACCCTACACGGGGAGCCTGGACAGCAGTCAGGAAAGGTTCAACTACAGGCTTAGCCGGTGTCGAATGACTGTGGAGTGTGCTTTTGAGCATCTCAAGGTGCACTGGTGCTGTCTTTATGGGAGGCTAGACTTGGCCGAGGGTAGTATCTCCGCGGTTATTTCCGCATACTGTGCCCTACATAATCTTTGTGAGCGGAAGGGCGAAGGCTTCACTCAGGCATGGTCCTCGGAGGTTCAACTCCTGGAGGCCACATACGCCCAGCCAGAGAGCAGGGTTCTTGGAGGGGACCAGCGCGAGGCTGTTAGGATCAGGGAAGCCTTGAGGGAGCATTTTGAGGCTGAAAGCCAGTTCTAAAGTGGGGTGCAGATGGAGGGAGGGAGGGAGCATTCTTTTAATAGGAACAGGCATTTGCTTTTCTGTAGCCTGTAATGATGTATGTACACTTAATAAAGAAACCCATTTATTAAGAAGACAATTCATTTATTGAACAGGTACTTCGGTTGCTGAGAGAAAATATTGTGATGCATGTGAGGGGGAAGCCAGGGGAGGTGCAATGGGCGTGGCATGGGGTCAGTCAGAGATCGGAATATGTCCGGGTCTCTGAGTCTCCAGTGCCCTCACAGTGGCCATGTCCCCCGAACCCCATTTGCGGAGGGCAGTAAGGCATGTTATTAGGGGTTGACTGCAGTGGATAATGGTCCGGGGTTTGGGGGTTGTTCGGTGAAGACAGAGGGGTTGGAGGCAGCTGTGGATGGTGATAACCATTTGGCTGATGATAGTGGCCTGGAGGGTACTGAGGCACAGAAGGGGAAGGGATTTGGGGCAAATGATAATTGGGGTGGTGGGTGCGGAGCTTCTCCTCCTGAAGGGTGACAATCCGCTGCATAGTCTGCAATTGAAACTGCAGTAATGAGAGCAGCTTATCGGTGCTTTTCCGGCGGTGAATTGCATTCTCCTTCCGTGCCTTCTCCCTCAACTTGCTCTCGTTCTCCCTCCACCTCTGTGCAACTCGACTCTCCGTTACAGCCTGTTGCATTTGTAACCCTTCTGCCCACCAGAGTTGGCAGCAACAAGGGCCGGGTTCAGTATCCAGGGGTTCCATTCCAATAGCACAATACAAAAACCGGCTCGAGCCCCCACCCAGTGACCTGGGACAACCATATACCACCCCTCTGGGCGTCTGTAAGAGACAATACTTCCCCTCTCGCAAGCACAGAGTCTGAGTGTACCAAAGCCTTTTAATAACAGGGAGAAACAATGTGGCATTATATTGGGGAAACACCACAAACAAGGTTAATAAACCAAACCATGAAGCAGAAGCCCCCCTCCCAGCAAATAGGCCGCGGCCTTCCCTTTGGCTCTTGAGTTCCACAACCCCAAAAAGTCACTCAATAGTCCCAAAAGTCCAACAGCCCAAGAGTCTCTGTCCTTGGTCCGTGCAGAGTTCAAAAGTCAATTGGCAGAGTCTTACCTCCAGCCTGGGTGGAGATGGAGGGTAGGGCACGGGGCACCTTACGTGGTCCGAGGCCGACTGCGCCGCCTCTCCGTGAGGTTCCGCTGCAGCTCTCACCGCAATCGGCTCTGCTCCGCTCTGCTGGCTGTCCCACGAACTGCTCCACCCGTTGATCCGCTAGCTGCTCTGCTAGCCGACACTCAGACAGCTCTGCCGTGCCGGTCACTCTGCCCGCAGCACCCACACCTCTGCTAGGTGACAGACAGCCAGCTCTGCCGCGCCGGTCACTCTGCCCGCAGCACCCACGCCTCTGCTAGGTGACAGACAGACAGCTCTGCCGCGCCGGTCACTCTGCCCACAGCACCCACGCCTCCACTAGTCGACAGACAGCTCTGCTGCACCAGTCACTCCGCTAGCCGTCCTGCTAGCCGACACACAGACTGCTCTGCTGCACCAGCCACTCTGCACTTTTTTCAGGTCCCCCCTACTTAAGACAGTGCTCAGTGATTTCTTTAGCTCTTAGGTGATTTCAGCTCACAGTAGGGGAGCCTTAGTACAGGTGCACCAGTGAGCCCAAATAAATTGTCAGCTCAGCAGCCTGGAACCAGGCTCCTAATGGAAGCAAAATTCAATTCTGACATTCCACAGTGGAGAGAGGCAGGGTGCAATAGGCCTGGGAGGCCCTTAGACAGAGCCCTCACCAAAAGGTATAAGTGCTTGTCCATCACCTCTCTCAATCTCACAGTGTTCTGAAAACGCATGGCCCTTGCCCAGTGAGTGCTACCTAGATGATGGCGAGTCTCTCCATCATAACACGGGCCAAGTACATGTCCATAGTCCTTCATTCACATAATCACAGTAACATCACTTTATCATTCCTGCCCCAATAACATAGAAACTGGGGCTCCCTCATCAGCCGAAGTGGCCATGTGGGCTGCTGTGGGCTCAGGCTAGGCGCAGTGGGTGTGTCTATGCAAATTGATCAGCCCCAGACTTATTTTGCAAGGCTCACTGCAATTCCCATAGTTCGCCACCAGATGTCAGAATATATCTCATTCCTGACACTGCTTACACATTATTTGCTGTACAAGATCCTCTTTGCTCCTTCGTGGCCGCTTCCTCAGTTGCCTCAGCCTCTCAGCTGTTGATAAGAGCGATGGCGCAGGGCTGAAGGACGACCCTTCTAAAATAAAAAGATACATTTAACAGTGGATCCCTTGTAAAGAGCAGACATGCCTATGATTCCCCCGCATTCCCCGTTTGCCTGTCCCGCAGAGAGCACAGATACAGCAACGGAGCCCCTGCCGTGGTGAGTGCACTCCAGAGGCAAGGGAAATGATTTTTTCCCTGCCCCAGAAAAGCTGTGCCAGGGGAGGGGGTGGGGAGTGCCAGTACGTTGCAGGAGCCCCAGTCTGAGCAGCGGGCAGGGGGAAGGATTTCTTCCCTGCCCTGAAAAGCTATGGCGGGGGAGGGTGGAGTGCTGGTAAGTTGCAGGAGCCCCACTCTGAGCAGCAGGCAGGGGGAAAGATTTGTTCCCTGCCCTGAAAAGCTGTGTTAGGGGAGTGGGGTGGGTGGAGTGCCGGGAAGTGGCAGGAGCCCTACTGTGAACACTGTCCCAACATTCTCCGTAGGTGTTTGTCCTGGAAGATATCTCGTTGCTTCGAGTCACTGAGGAACAAAGGGAAGGGATTTTAATGAGATGCGGCTTCCACCCAGGGCCATATGCAGCGTGCCTATGTGCAGCAATGCTCCCCCCACCCATTGTAGCACAGTGGCAAGGACTAGTGATGGTGACCGGGACGGGGACCACGCTGGCTCTCCCGGGAAACCTGCGCAGGCGCATTGCAAGCGCTCTTATTGAGACCTTTGAAGAGATTACTGATGATGACTACCGCGAGGTGATAGACTACATCAATGCTCTATTCCACATGTAGGCAAGCATGCAAGCATCCCTTTCCACCCCAAGCTGCCAGCCTTCCCCACAGAAAAGCAGTTTTACCTCCGCAATCCGCTGTTGAGCTGGCCCCTGCAACCGCCGGACGCTGTGGCTGGCTGCCCTCCTGGGTTGAGAACAGCTCCTGGCTGCATGCGTCCAGGGACTCCTCCAAGCCCTGGGTCGCTGCCGTCTCGTCCTCATCCTCCTCCTCTTCTTCATCCTCCTGGTCTTCGTCCTCCTCCTCACCCCCCCCCCCTTCACTGGTGGGCTGGGAAGTGTCTATGGTGATGGATGGAGTGACCGTAGGATCACCCCCAAGTATCGCGTGCAGCTCCTTATAAAATCTGCAAGTCACCGGGGCTGCCCTGGAGTGGCCATTTGCCTCGCGGGCTTTGCGATACGCATTCCTAAGCTCCTTTACCTTAACACGGCACTGCAGAGTGTTCCGCTCATGGCCTCTTTCTGCCAAGGCCCATGATATCTGCCCATAGGTATCAAAATTCCTGCGGCTAGACCGCAGCTGAGACTGAACAGCCTCTTCCCCCCAACAGCTGATGAGGTCCAGCACCTCGCTATTGCTCCATGCTGGGGATCGCCTATTGCGAGGAGGCATGGCACGTGGAGTCATGATGATCAATCAGAATGATCACCTGCAACGATTCCCTGAGACCACGCCACGCAATCAATCAGATCAATGAGAATGATCACCTACAAGGATTCCCTGAGAGCACGCCATGCTTGGCTGGAGCAAACAGGAAGGGGATTTTCAAATTTCCCTGGAACTTTAAAGGGCGGGTCTGACATGTGGTCACCTGAGGACAGGACAAAAGAGTTTGCAAGTGATGACCAGAGTGGCTCGAATGGGAATTATGGGACGGGCTGGAGGCCAATTAATGTGCAGTGGGTGTCCACATTCTTGCTGTAGTGCTACAGCAGCTGCGCTACAGCCCTTATTCCCCATGTGGAGGTGGATTAACAATAGCGCTATAACTCAGCGGTTATAGCGCTCTACGTGCCTTGTCAGTGTGGACGGGGAGGAGGTTATAGCACTCGTGGGGGCTTTATAGTGCTATAAAGTGCCAGTGTAACCAAGCCCTTAGTGTAGATGTATCTACAGTGGTTTAAATCATTGCTTAAATTATTTGAGCCTCCAGTGGTATATTACAGTATTAAGTGATACCCATTTAAGAGAAGGTTAAATGAGTTTAAATGAATCTACAAGGGGGTTTGTATCAATTTTACAAGACTGATTTAATTAAATGGTGTAACTTTTCATTGTAGACCAGGTATCAGTGAAGTAAAAGGCAGGGGCGCACTACAATTAATAAAGCATAACCAGGCATGGGACGTAATTCCCTAAACATAACTGGTTCCAAATGTCTGAACTGCATAATCACAATGCAGATATTTCTCAACTTGGACCTTGATCCTGAAATATGCACCTGTACACTTGCACAGAGTTTGTTGCTTTTTACAGTATGTAAATTCCGGTATTGTGAATGACTGGTATTACTGATCATGGTACTGGAATTTGCATAATCACTGTGTGGTATTTCTCAGTAATCATTTATGTTAATATGCAAATCTCTCTACTGCATGCAGCTCACCTCAGACTAGATCATGTACTTGGAATTTTCAAGTAACACAGGCACTGCCTCAGTTCGTCACTAACAGCTGAAGTAAAAACTTCAGAATGTATATGTAAAACCCTTGAGAACAGACACTGCAACTTCCTGTGTGTGAGAGCAATGCTTAGTACAATGTGGGCATTGCTGGAATAGAAATAATATAATTAATCATGATTAAATGGGGTAGCACAAACTGGCAATGGGGAATTATAAAAATAATGTTTAATAGCCCTCATGATTAATTCTCCTTTTTTTCAGGCCCAATCCTTCTTTAATTTCAATCAATGAGATATTTGCCAAAACTTCACTGGGAGCAGGAAAGGGCCATTCCTTCAGATCTCCACAGGCTAGCAGAATATTGTTCCATAACAACTGATATATATTTGTGTGTATATTGGGAAGATCCTGGCCTCTCCCTCTGGCTAGCTGCTCCTGTATTCAGGTGGAGCTGGTAGCACTGCCTGCTGCTAAGGTGGCCCAACAGTTCTCATTAAAAGATCCTGTTTTCAATTGCATAACACTTTGGCAAACTAAGGGCGTGAATGAAATTTTCCATGTTGGGCATCTGCCTCAAACTGAGGGGTATTTTGGAAAATGTCAGGCAAAGTGGTTCAGACATTTTTGAGAATAAGGCTAGGGAAAATATATATATATATTAATGTTTAATTTTGGGTGTCCTCTCGTTGGAATGCTCTATTACCCCAATGCTCTGGAACAGCAACTCTAAATTTGGCCTTTCTGTCAGGGAAGTGCTTTCTGATATCCTTGTGAAAATCCACCCAAATTAGGCCAAATTATAGGGCATTGAAAATTTGCAGTTCACACTTGCTCAGTAGAGACTTGCGAGAGGTTAACAGATAAAATCTCCAAAAATTCTACCCTCACTGAGCTTGTCCCATGACCTCACAGCTCCTGCCTGTGACCAGACTGCAAATATATCATCCCCACAGAGCAACTGAGCATGCTCCAAGCCTTCACGTCTCCTACTTGTGATTGAATAACGCCCGTGCCATCCTCAGAGAATGACTAAGCATGTTCTCTCCAGTCCTGGGCTGCAGGGGCAAAGTCAGATTTCCCCTGTAATGACTTCTCCCAGGTACTCTGGGCTCAGCAAGTGGTGGGCAGAGGTACTGAGTGCATGTGCTCTCAATAGCCCACCTGCTGGCATCCAGGCAGTGTAGAGAAGGAAGACATCTGATTCAAATGCAGAGAGGACAGGAGCTGGACCAAAAGCATTATGCTAGAAGGCTAGCAGAGCCAGATTTCCAATTAGGCACAGTAGGCACATGCCTAACATAAGAACATAAAAATGGCTGTACTGGGTCAGACCAAAGGTCCATCCAGCCCAGTATCCTGTCGACCAATGCCAAGTGCCCCAGAGTGAGTGAGCCTAACAGGTAAGGATCAAGTGATCTCTCTCCTTCCATTCATCACCACCCTAGAGACACCATTCCTTACACATCCTGTCCAATAGCCATTAATGGACTTAACCTCCATGAGTGTATCCAGTTCTCTTTTAAACCCTGTTATATTCCTAACCTTCAGGCAAGGAGTTCCACAGGTTGACTGTGCACTGTGTGAAGAAGAACTGGTTTTAAACCCGATGCTCATTAATTTCATTTGGTGGCCCCTAGCTCCTATATTATGGGACAAGTAAATAACTTTTCCTTATTGACTTTCTCCACACCACTCATAATTTTATATACCTTTATCATATCCCCCCTTAGTCTCTTCTTTTCCAAGCTGAAAAGTCCTAGCCTCTTTAATCTCTCCTCATATGGGACCTGCTCCAAATCCCTAATCATTTTAGTTCCTCTTCTCTGAACCTTTTCTAATGCCAGTATAACCTTTTCTATTGCCTATGGGTGTCTTACCTCTCAAACACTGTGTGCAACACAAAGGGCAGCTGTAGGCCGGGGAAGAGGGATGGGAGGAGGCTGAAGATGCTGTGCCTTGGGGTGGGTATGGTGTAAATCAGTCTGAGGGATGGAGGAGTAGATTAGGACAGAGATCATGGGGTTGATGGAGCAGAAACTGGGACTGGATGCTGGCAGACGGGTAGAGACTGAGGCTTGCTGGCAAGGAGACTGAGCTGGCTACCCAAGGAGAGAAATGGGTGGGAGGGAACTGAGCTTGGATGAGCTCCTGAAGGGAGACTGAGACTGGCACAGCAAAGAGACTTGGCTTGGGAAGCAGAGGGGTTCGGGGGACAAAGCGAGGAGAGGAGAGATAGAAGGAGCTGGGAGGCAGGGGAAGAACTGGGCCTGGCTGGATAAAGAGACTGCGACACAGAACCAGGGAGGTGAGGACACTAAGGGTATATCTACACTACCCGCCAGATCAGCAGGTAGTGATCAATCCATTGGAGGTTGATTTATCACATCTAGTCGAGACACAATAAATCGATTCCCAAGCACTCTCCCATCAACTCCTGTACTCCAACGCTGAGAGAGGCACAGGTGGAGTCAATGTGGGAGAGCAGAAGTTGACTCACCTCTGTGAAGATGATCTAGGTTGATCTAAGTAGGTCGACTTCAGCTACGCTATTCTCATACTGAAGTTGCATATCTTAGATCAATTCCCTTCCACCTCCCCCACACCCACCCCTCCAGTGTGGACCAGGGCTAAGACTTGATGAGAAGCTCAGGGAATGAAGGGATTTGGAACCAGTGGGGAGAAGGAAATATGTGTGGGCAGGAGAGCAAACGGTGGCTGGGCCAGGGAGGGAGACACACACAAAAGCACAAAATTTAGAAAATGCTAGCATTAAAATTGCCTGTGCAATCTCAATTTGGTCCCTTTGTGCATCTGTATTATGAAGCAGTCTTTAATTACTATGTTGTCCATAAGACCTCTGTTTCAATCAGTGCCCAGGATGGACAATGCTTACTGAATGAGTAACTAACCAGCTGTTTTGTTTTTTTTTTTCCTTGATTGATGTGTGGCCCTGTACTTTATTTATTGCATGCTATTCAAACCATACTTTGAAGAAAGAATTATTAATTTCCTCACATAGTGCTTATCACTGGAGTATCTGAGTGCTTCACACACATTAATGCTTTAATATCTTCATGACACTTGTGAGATAAATGGGTATTATCATGTCCATTTTACAGATGAAGAACTTAGACTGAGACAGATTAAGGTCAGAAGTGTCCACTAATTTTGGGTGCCCAATTTGAGATACGTAGTGCCTGATTTTTCAAAGTACTTAGCATTTCATAAGTTCAAAGCAGAGCTCCTACTGAGTTCATTTCCAGCTGTTGAACACTGAGCACTTGAAATCAGACCCAGGATCTCCAGTTATGCATCCAGAAAGGGAGCAACACACAATCAGAGACCACTTGCAAAATGTTTGGTTTATGTGACTTGACTGGCATCACAGAGGAGGCTGGGATAGAATCCATTTCTGAGAAGCACCTGCCTTAACCACAAAACTATCTTTTCTCTTCCTGCAATCCCCCTGCTTTACTTACTACATAGTGTCCAACTTCTTCAACAAATAAGGCAGTGGTCCCAGTCAGACAGCAGACTTCTTCATAGCACAACCCTGATTCATCCTCAGAGGAAGTCCAGACTGTGGATTGAAAGAGGTAGGGGTTGTTTAGAAAAAAAAGTCTGTGATCTTGTAACTAAAGACTGTATGATTATGCACGCGCACAAGGACGCTAAATTAAGATTGAACAGTAAATCTTAGTTTTGGCATTTCCTGATTTCTGAGTGCTTGACTTTGCAATCTTTATGATGTAGTTTTAAAATGGATTTGTGTGTATAAAAGGGCAGATTCAGTATTGTTGAACCTGGGGTTTGCTTTTTAGATTTCATTTTTTCAACTTTATGCGGAAAGACACTGAATAATTATATTCAAGGGAAAATTAGTTTATTTTAGCTGAATAGTGTCACAAACTACCTGTATGCTTTCTTTTGTCACTGGAAAAGAAAAACATTAACGTTTGAAAAAACCTAAAGACAATCACCTAAATTCATTTCTATAACTATGCTCTTCTGCACAGAAAGTCAGACACATGTTTATAAACTTTTTAAAGTAATTCAAATGTTTTATTCTTTTCACAGTGTTAGCCACAGTTAAATACTGCATTAAATAATTACATGGTTTGGGCAAAAAGGAATTTGACATAATCACCAATGAATATATTAATATTCTAATTTTACAGTTTTGTTTAGGGTATATGTGGTATTACATTTGTAAATTAATTATGCAATGGTTTATCTGTTGAGTGTTAACTACCTTCACAAGCAATCAGCAAAGAAAACAGAAAAAAATCATATTATCCAAAAAATTCATTTCACCACACTATTCTTTGATCCATTTAATATGTGTTGCACATTCATTAACTCTTCATTATATTTTCATGATTATATTCTGTGTGTAGCTGAAAACAAATCTGACTTCCTTCAGGCAAACATTTGCAATCTAAGAAAGTCAATTTCTATAAACACAATCAATCTTATGCATGAAATTTTAATAGCAAAAAAAAAAAAAATTCTAGAGCAACATGATTTTAGGCTGCTTCATTGCCAATAGCCACACCATACTAATTCAGAATACAACATAATTAAAGGCTACTGATGGACAGCATGATACCTGAAATTTCATTTTATATCATGTCATACCATGAATTATGGATAGTTTAGGCTAAATTCATCTCCACTGCAACATCAGGGATGAATGTGTCTCTTTCAGCCTATGAAGATGTCAGACACGATTCTCTATGGGTGTAATTCAAGTAAATCCAACAGAGTTATTCCAGCAGAAAATTTTGGCATAATAGTTTGTAGTTTGTGGAATTTTCCCACATTGTGTTGGAGTAAAATAATTGGACATGCTTGGTTAAATATCTTTATATTTCCAGAAAGCGTCTATAGTCAGAAATCACTTTAGAAAGATTTTTTTTCAATGCAGCTATGGATTTTATTTTTTTTAAAGAGGCAATGCCAACTTGCTCTGGATTACTGAGTGATTGTTTATACAGTGACATTTTTTGCAGGTTGTTTCATCTGCACGTGAACTCATCTACAAATTAAGTTAAGGATATTTTTAATCTAGAGTGAGAAGCCAGGAGAGAGATTTTGTGTAGAGAAAGCACAGCTCCAACCCAAGTACAAAGCCTGTTTTTGGAGGCCAGTGTTATGGAGGCATGGAAGTTGTTCCAAAGATTATAACTAGTTTTTCCATAATAAACTTGCCTTTTGGCCACTACTCTCTGACTCCCTCACAAAAGAAAATTTCCATCTGAAGCTTTTCATACATATTCTCAAGACACAGAGAGAAATTTGTGGAAGGATGTGTGCAAAGCTGGAGGTTTTTCAGAAAAGGGGTTATGCTGGAGTTTGAAACAGGAGATACTTTTGTCTTTGGAACTCATAACATCTTTTGGGGGAACTTATGAGTAAAGTTTTTACTTCAAGGAGACAACTCATGGAGTAAGTTTACAGAGACTTTTTCGGGGTGTGGGATTGGGCAAAGAAAATCTTGAAAATGAAAACCTGTTGGTGGGACAGAAGGGGCCATAGATATTTCACAGATTAGCCTTTCTTTGAAAAATGAGAGGCACAAATTATCATGGTACAAGGTAAAAACCAACCATTAAATGATAAGGGCAAACAATTTCCCTCATGGGGTTTCTAGTACCTGTATCTGAAACTAGTTATTGTAAAGACATAAAACTGAAGTAATGGACCTCTGGTCTTATCTAACATACCAATTCTTATGTTTTCTTTCCCTTCTCAGGGAATGTGTTTATTATCCAGAATGACCATATTCAGTACCCAATGCTTGCTATTCAATGAGCCTATTTAGGTCAACTTGAAATTGGCAAGGAACTCCTCATCCATTCTCACATTTGCCAGCTCCATGTTGTTCTGGTGTTGCTTACTAGAAATGAAAAATGCAGAGATGTTGCATGGACTTTAAATGCCCCCACAGTATAACAACTGTTAACAGAAGCAGTGAGTGAATTGCCTCAGACAGCACTGATTATACAACCTTACTGTATTTCAATAAGTTAAAATATTTCCTTAAAGTATTGAGTCAAAATTGTGTTTTGCATGTAATTGACAATTAATAGCCATTATCTACCCTGAACATTATTTTATCTAAATATAAGGATTTTGAAAATAATTGGACAAAATGCAGATTCCATAATCCATACTATTCACCTCATTAGTGTTTAATCCTTTCCCAATCCTCTGATTTAATTGCAAATGTTTGGTTCAGTGAAGCTAATATCTTTTTCATCATTATTGTTCAGTTAAAATCAACATGATGCTGCAAAAGATATAGATTACCAATAAAGGTTTATCCTTTTATAATTACTCTAAAGCTCAGAACAAGCAAACAAAAGTCATTATTATGCAGACTAGATAAGATAACAAAGGATTTTGTAAAGCAGAACATGATAAATCAATTCTGATGACTTGTCTTCATAAACACATTACTGTAGTTCCCAATTTTAAAGTATCTTTGGAGCAACATTTAGATCTTCCTGATGTTAATCTTGCAATGGTATAAATTTAACTGATCTTGGAAACCTTACAGTACATTTTTTCTACCTTCTCCACAGCCATTGTTTTCACAGAGACTAAGCCAAAATTAAAATTTTAACTTCTGAACCTATGACACATTTTGATTGCTATTTATGACCTTAATAAAAACCTGTAATAGTCTTCGACATACAATGTTTAATAGTTTCACTTTTTAATCTGATTTGTGATAGTCTGAGCCAGTAAAATCATAGAATTAACTCAACTGGTCAACTAATCCATTAGAAAAGCTACTATGATTAGGTGAACTACACTGGGAATAAGAGATTGCTCTAGTAGTAAAATTAATCACCCACAGATAATAATCTTTTCAAAATGTTATAACTATTTAACTACATAACTCCATTCTAATAAGATTTTCACTGAATACAGAGTAAAGAAGATTTTGTTAAGTGTTATATTATTTCATTGTATCTATCCCATTCACTGCAGGCATGAAAATGAAGCCACATTAATACATGTGATAGAATAACATTATTAATTTCCACCTGATGCTTATAAGTGTTACAATATCACATTATGGCCCCCAATTTCATCTGAAACTAGAGATGTCTTGCTATATTCAGCACCCTCTGTGATGTAGGTGATCAAAAACAAGAGGTAACTTCTGCCCAGAATTACTAAAGATTGAAACGTGGTCCAAAAACCTCAGTGCTTTATCATTAAAACCTGCAGGTTCCAAAACTCTACAAGCAGGTAGTGATATGACCTTTGCTGATTTTTATTAATTGTTTGAAGGAAAAGTTCTTGATTTGTGTGATTTGCAAGTTTGTTTCAGTCATTGCTTTCTGCTTTTCCAAACATTGAGACAGCAGCCAACATTAAAGCAACAATAGTCTGTCCCACTAACATAGCTTTAGATAAACTTGTCAAGTGCATATGACCCACTAATACTTCTTCCATGTGAGTATCTCTATGGCTGTGCTTACTTTCCTCCCTGTTCAAGACCTGCCAAAGCTCTTTTGGGAAATTAAATTTAAGTGTCAGGCATCACAATGGAGAATCTTACACTCATTTTGTACAGGGGTAAATAACTACACAAGTTGAAGACAATAGAGAATCACCCCAATTTTATTTCCCAAATGGATAAAAGTGAGAGTGCTGTAGAATAAAAACATATTGCTATGGTGGGAATAAGCCTGTGAGGGTTTCAGGAAATTCTTCACCTTTGCTGTCTGGTCAACCTAAGTGCTGGCATGTTAAAACATATGGGTATCCAAACAGAACTGCCTAGAACCACCAAATGAGACAAAGTCCCCACACTTAGAAGTCAGCAATACACACACAAACAAACAGATAATTTAATCTGATGGTGATGGATTTGTTGGCTAGTTGACGATTATTTAAATTGTTTCTGGACACGGATGTGATGTGGCTATCCAAGAGCAGAGCGGTGTCTAGTTTTATATAGGTAGAGCACTATCCTAAAGCTTTTATTCAGATGTGACTCCTGCACTAATGTCAAAGCACATTTCGACTGAGTAAGGATATTGAGCATATTTTCGCAAAATCTTAAGTGATTCAGTAACTTTACACACATGAGAAATCCTATGGAAGGCAATGAGACTTCTCACATGCATGAAGATGCTTGAGTGCTTAAGTCTTTGAAGAACTGAAGAAGTCTTGTGAAAAGTTAAATCTAACATGCCTACATTGTGTTTGGGTTTACTGGATACCAAGTTTTAGTCTGCTACTGTGCTGAGTGTCATTACCAGAGAAGATCTTTGCTGAGAGATGTAATAAGTCCATAGTGGCTTACTTGGTCTGATACTGCAGCTCCAGTGCACAGCAGTAATATTAAGCAAGCGACTGAGCCTTTATTCTCATGTGCAGCTCAACATCCAGAATATTCTTTCAACCTCTTACCAACCCACAGCACAATAAATGTTTGATCTCTGAGAACTAACTGGAAATCTGGGTGTGTTCCCTGATTTATTGCAATCTTGCCTGTATACTATTGAACATCCTTAATAAATTAAGGAATTTCCACTTAATCGCTGCTGAAGTTAGCAAGTTCTACTAATGTTTTCATAGCACAGGGGGAAGTGAAAAGTAATAGCCAAAATAAAACATATTTTATCTCGAGATGAGGAAAATAATACTTCTATTTTTAGCATCAACAATATTATTGTACATTTTAACACCTAGAGAAAATGACATAACAGGAAAAATGGAAATAAACCTCAGTGCTATCTTCAAAATTGTGTGTCAAGATATATATTCTTTAAAAAGACAGGTACCATATTTTGGAACATATTAAGTTATGATCCAGCACAATGGAACCAGATGCCTTAATTCCCTCGATGTGCTTGAACAGAATGGCAAAGTGTAGCTGCAGGGAGCCAGTTACAGCACTTACATTCAAGGTTACCAGCCTCAGTGCAAGCTAGGACTACAGAGGAGGAGCACTAATTTAGGCCATGGCATCAGTCTCCTCAGAACAGAAGCCAGACGGGGATTGGCACAACAGAGCTCCAGACTGTTATGCAACTTTCCTCTCCCCATTCCACCCACATCCCCAAATGGGTGCTCTCCTTCCCTTTACCCTGAGGTTTGTGGGATCAGCTGGCAGAGGCTGCAGTGGAAACGCTTCTCCCAGCTTCTACACAAGACCAATTCCCTACCAGCAATCTCTGGCCACTTTTGTATAGCTTACTTAGTGAAAACTGCCATAACATACTGGAGAATCTGGCCCATTGTTTGCTTCTTGGTAGGCTTCTTGGCATGTCTCCTTGGTAGACTTTTTGGCTTCTTGATAGGTATCCTCTCCCTGGAAAAAAATGGCCTGCTGCAAAAGTCCCAACATTAAGAAATTCCAAAATTATTCCTGATTCCAATAATATCCATGAAATTCCTGTGACCTATGGAGCATCTAGGGGAAAAGACTGCATGAAAGTTTATTCTATACTGCCAGTTACCGAACCTTTGGGGCTCCAGGCTTGATTTACAGGCCAAGTTAAAGCAAACTCTTTGCAAGTGAAAATAATGAGATATAACACCTACTAGTCACTGCCTGACAGGGACCCACTCTCTTTAAATGTACTAGGTCCCTGGTGCATGGTACAGAAGTAAGCTCATGGATGGATACAGAGCCAACAGATTGCCCTTTATGGGCTAGCAATCAGAAAAAAGGTTATCAATCGATGTAGTATAACAGCCACTAAATAGACACTTCAGGACTTACAAGGAGAGAGAGAGGGGAAGTGGTATATTCCAGCAATTGTCCTTATAAATATCAGGTGTGACTCCTATCATGGCAGAAAGTGGTCTGGAAAGGAAGACAAGTAGCACAGAGCTTTTTGTCCTTTCTTTGGGACAGAGATGGTGGTAAAAAGCAGGAGAGAGTTGCCTCAGGGAAATATTTTACTGACAACACTAAAAAGCTAGCTGTTTAGTTGGTAAAGCTAATTTTGCAGTTTGTCTGTAGTTTCATCATGGTTGTAATAACAACACCTAGCTATTGTTAATTGTTTATTGTTAATAAATACATTCATAGGTACATTAAAAACAAACTACAAATATATGTCCAGAACCTCTTATTATGAATGAACCTTGTCTCTTTTATGTTGTACCTGGAGTATTTCCTCCCTCCCAAACTTCAAGCTGCTCAGGAATTTTTCAATTTTTTTTTTCATGAAAATGCTTGTTCATCCAAATTGATACATTCCTGCCATTTTATTTGTTTCAAAGAAATTATCCTCAAGAAATTTTCTCAGGTCCAAGATGGACAGAGTGCAAGTTATGTGAGTGTCCAAAAGAACCTGCTGGTTAGGACACCCATCTGGGGATATTTCAGACCCAAGTTCAAGTTCCTGATCTGCCTCATTTGGAACAGTGACTTGAAGCCAACTCTCCTAGTCTGTGTCTTAACTACCAGGCAACTAGTTATTCTGAGGTGGGCCTTGCTCAGTCTGTCCTGTTGGAGCTTGTTCCACTTTGTATAAATGCATAATCATTAGTCAGAGCAGGCACTTGAATCTGGGTCTCCCACATCCCAGGTGAGTGTCATAATCACTAGCCTAAAAAGTCAGTCACTCTTAGGCCCAATGAGTATTTAATTATTTATAAAGCATAAAACAACTTCAACAGGAGAGACTGAAAAACACAACCAAGTGACTTTATAGCCAAGTATTTAGGGCAAGGATCTGTGATGTGAGACACACGGGCTCAAGTCAGGCAGAGAAAGTACTTTTAAATCTGGGTCTCCCACATACCAGACAAGTGCCCTAACTACTGGGTCATTGGTTATTCCTGGCTACTCTTCAAAAAGAATTTGAGAGGTCTCATTTGATGATTGATGTGTTCAGGTTGGTTTCCTGCTCTCCCCATCTCCCACACACACACACACACACACACACACTTTGTTCATGAAACAGTGGACTAGATTTCCAAGAGAGCTCAGGCTAAATGAAGTTGCCACATTATTGGAAGTGTGCTGCACCCAGCATTTTCCATTGTTCATAGGGAAGTCAAGTAACACAGAGAATAAGAGAAACCATTTAGCACTAAATTGTTGTCATTAGGAGGTGTTGGGTGTTTAGCACCCACCTCATTTTAGTGCCTAAATGGGAGTTCTTTTGAAATCCATTCTGTGATCTCCTTGCTACTTCTACCTGACTGGTCTTCAAAATAAAACTACTTGCAGCAGAAAGTCTAGCACTGTCAGACTTTTCTCTCCAGCAAAAAGATATATATCGAACTGGAGGAGAACCTGACAACCCTCCCTGCCCCCCAAAACATCTAGATGCCAGCCTTCAAAGTGTTCCCTCCTCCCTTTTTTTCCCAGTGACCATGGTTTCTTGACACTGAAGTCTGGACTATATTTTATGGAGATCAAGGTTCTATATAGGTTGGAGAAACTTTCTAATATAGATTAATCAAACCATTAATGCTTCTTTTAAAACAGACTTTTGAGTATTTTTTATGTGACAGGTGATGACCAAGAATTTGTTTAATTAAAATAAGAAAGAGCCTTGAGTGTATGTTACAATATCTAATTATTGCTGATTAAAGTGACATCTTGATACCTTGCATCTGTTTGTTTGAGAGGACAACATGAATTAAGAAGTACTGGGCTTTTGGACATGATGCAGACATCAATATTTGTAACTTTCAAATGAGTCTCAAGAGATTTAATACTCTCCTGCTAAGGTCAAAGTAACTGGCACTATTTTGTAAGTACAATGTAAATACATAGCTGTGTTTTTATTCAATTAGTAAGTGTTATTTTCTAGAGGTGGTTAGAAAACCTATTTTTCCCTGTGAATAATTTCATAGGAAAAAAACCTGTTTTGAAATGTTTGACTGAAAATTTTCAGGTTTTCATCAGGATTTTAAAAAAATGAAAAAAAGTCATTTCATTTTGTTTTGAAATGAATTTTAAAAATGATTTTTTTTCAAATTATTGAAATGAATATTTTTTATTTCATTTAGACTTATGACTACATAGGATATATTTATCAAATTATTTCCATTTGCATACACCATCTTTTATTTTGTGTGCTGATTACCTATGTCATCAATTCTGTATTGAAAAACGAACCTGACTTTGACAATGTCAATCTATTATGCTGCATTGCAGACAGGTGCCTGTCCCAGGAAAGCACGACACCTAGCTGAATGACGATGACCAACAAACCATCATAACTGATAGTCTCTTGATCAATGGCCCAGTCCCATGGATCAATGAACACTCTTCGGTTATTAGAGGACAGGGTTGTAATTTTTCAGACTGGAGAGGATACATGGCAAAAGGGGACAGACTGTATTTTAAAAGGTGTGCTTCTTTGTTGAGCCGAGGGCAGGTACCACTGCCACGTACAAGAAGAACTGGTTGGAGAACTAGCCTGAAATTCTGGGCAAGACCTTTAGACACAGAGAAGAAGTCAACCAGACTATAGGGAGGTGAAGTTATGTGACACTTCCAATAACTAGACACTCACAACTTTCATTATTTACTCTTTTGGAGAGTAAAGTGTCAGAGGTTAAAAAATTCTTTTGCTAAACCTGTATTCCTTGCCTGCTTGTCATGACATTCCCTGGGGGATTTAAACTAGAAGGCCAGATTCACTAAAGCCTGGGTGGATCTCTGAGGGAGGATATGTAAGCAACTAGGAGACTCAGAAAGTTGGAGATACTGATTCCAGGGACTGGGGGCAGTAGGACAGTATAGTCCCATGCCCCTAAGAAGTATTGAGACAAGGGGTATGATCTGGGGAGAATCCATCAGAGTGTGCAGCTGGTTTAGAATCATGTAGGATACAGCAGTTGGGTCCACTCACAATAGACTGGTATCTACCCAGAAGGGGACTGGGCCAAGTTTTGATAGGACTTAATGTAATTTTGTTTGGTTTCTGGAAACCAAAAACATTTTTGGTTTTCCATCTTTGGTTTCAGAATATTTGGGTCCCTCTCCCTCTTCTATTCTCCATCAGAAATAGGAGAGAAAGGTAAAATAAGTGTGTCATGCATTTTTTCAAGAAACTTGTATTTTGTGAAGCACCCAGCACATTTGTGGGCAATTTAAAATAATAATACTAATCTCCACATGTATTTATTATGAAAGAAATTCACTACACTTTATCACTACAGGTTATATTATTCTTAGTCATGTCTAAGCAATGAGATGTAGAACTGTGTAATAGCTAATTATATTCTTCTTACAAGTTTGATGCCATGACTGGATCCATGAATAAAGAACTGTGCTGCTGAGATGGGATTCAGGGCTTCAGAGACTGGAATACCCTATTGATCACTGATCCTGACTACTCTGAATACCAAACAGAATGCAATATGAATGCAAGCACAGTCAAGCATGACCCAGCGTTTTCTCCTAATTTGAAAATTACCAAACACAGTATTTCCCCCCTGACATTTCATGCAATGAATAAAAAGACCTATATTCTGTTCCAAACACAAATCAGATATGCAAAACAAAACATGAATCTATTGTTTCTTCCATGTAGTTTTTTTCTGTCCTGAATGTCCCCAAAATCAAATATTCTTCCTTCTTTTTCCTCCTCCCCCATCCCTTTGGGGAAACAATTCCCGGGAGGAATATAAGAACATAAAAACGGCCATACTGGGTCAGACCAAAGGTCCATCAAGCCCAGTATCCTGTCCTTTGACTGTGGTCAATGGCAGGTGCCCCAAAGGGAATGGACAGGTTATCATCAAGTGATCCAAGCCCTGTCACCCAATCCCAACTTCTGGCAAACAGAGGCTAACATTCCTGCCCATTCTGGATAATAGCCATTGATGGAACTATCTTCAATGAATCTATCTAGCTGCCTTTTAAACCCCTTATAGTATTGGCCTTCATAACACCATCTGGCAAGGAGTTTCAGATGTTGACAGTGTGTTTCATGAAAAAAATACTTTGTTGTGTTTGTTTTAAATCTACCTATTAATTTCATTTGGTGAGCCCTTGTTTTTGTATTATGAGAAGGAATAAATAACACTTCCTTATTTACTTTCTCTATACCACTCATTAATTTAAAGACCACTATCTTGTCCCTGCTTTGTTGCCTCTTTTCCAAGCTGAAAAGTCCCAATCTTATTAATCTCTCCTCATACAGAAGCCTTTCTATACGCCTAATATATTTTGTTGCCTTTTTCTGAACCTTTTCTAATTCCAATATATGTTTTTTTGAGATGGACTGACCACATTTGCATGCAATATTCAAGGTGTGAGCATACCATGGATTTACATAGAGATTATATGATATTTTCTGACATTATCTATCCTTTTGTTGATGATTCCCAACATTCTGTTGGCTTTTTTGACTGCCGCTGCACATTGAGTGGATGACATCAGAGAACTATCCACAATGACTTGAGATCTCTTTCTTGAGTGGTAACAGCTAATTTAGACCCCATCATTGTATATGTAGAGCTAGGATTATGTTTTCCACTGTGCTCTACTTTGCATTTACAACATTAAATTTCATCTGCCATTTTATTGCCCAGTCATCTAGTTTTGGAAGATCCTTCTGGAGTTCTTCATAGTCTGCCTGGGACTTAACTATCTTGACTAGTTTTGTGTCATCTGCAAATTATGCCACCTCACTGTTTACCCCTTTTTCAAGATCATTTATGAATACATTAAATAGGACAGGCCCAGCACAGATCCCTGTGGGACACCACTATTTACTTCTCTCCATTCCAAAAACTGACCATTTATTCCTACCCTTTTTTTCTTACCTTTAACCAGTTACCAATCCATGAAAGAACCTTCCCTCTTATCCCATGACTGCTTGTTTTACTTAAGAGCCTTTGGTGAGGGACCTAAATACACTATATCCACTAGTTCTCCTTTGTCCACATGCTTGTGGACCCCCTGAAAAAATTCTAGTAGATTGGTGAGGGATGATTTCCCTTTAAAAATAACATGTTGACTATTTCCCAGCAAATTATGTTCATCTATGTGTGTCTGAGAATTTTGTTCTTTACGATAGTTTCAACCAATTTGCCTGGTACTGAAGTGAGGCTTACTGGCCTGTAGTTGCCAGGGTCACCACTGGAACCCTTTTTAAAAAGTGGCATCACATTAGCTATCTACCAGTCATTTGGTACAGAAGCTGATTTAAATGATAGGTTACAGATGACAGTTAGTGGTCCTGCAATTTCACATTTGAGTTCCTTCAGAATTCTTGGGTGAATACCACCAGGTCCTGGAGTCTTATTACTGTTTAGTTTATCAATTTGCTTCAAAATCTCCTCTAAAGATACCTCAAATTTGGGACTGTTTCTCAGATCTGTCACCCCAAAAGAATGGCTTACCTTTGGCAATTTCCCTCATGTCCTCAACAATGAAGACCAATGCAAAGAATTCATTTAGTTTCTCCACAGGAGCCTCATCGTCTTTGAGTGCTCCTTTACCATCTCAATCATCCAGTGGCACTACTGGTTGTTTAGCAGGCTTTTGCTTCTGATGTATTTAAAAAAAAATGTTTTGCTGTCTTTGGCTAGTTCTTCAAAAAAATGGTATTTTTAATTATATTTTTACACTTCATTTGCCAGAGTTTATGTTCTTTTCTATTTTACTCATTAGGATTTATCTTCCACTTTTTAAAGGATGCCTTTTTGCCTCTCACAACTTCTTTTACTGTGTTTTACTTTGTGGAGTTTTCATACCATCCTTTGCATCATCTGCCAGCCAGAGCTCTACAGAGCCTCTAGAGGTTCCTTGACAATGATAAATGAAGGGAAAAATACCAAAAAAAAAAAAAGCAAAAAAACCCCCAAAACCCACAAAAAAACCCTTCTGTGCAACCTTTTTCTTCCCCAACTAGCTCCACAACTGCCTCTACCCAGCAAGCAGATGCTCTCCCTACCTTATACAGTGCTCAATAGCCTACTACCCCCATGGGTTCCTACGAGGGATGGCTAAGAGAGCCTTTCTACACACTCTCTATTCTTTTGTTAGCTGGAGGCCCCTCACTGCTGTGGAATAATCTAGGGGGAGGTGGGAAGACAATTGTTACTTTCCAAAGCTGTATGTTAGGCTTAGAAATACAGCAGGTTGGACACACTCACCAACTGTGTTATCACATGAAGATCAGATAGGCAACTTTTCCTCTTCAGTCAACTCTTTCTCCATGGTGGGGCAACAGGACCCAGAAATGTCTCAATGGGCCCAGTCATTCCTGGCCCTGTAAAATGTGGAGGGCAAAAATTTTCCAACACAGGGTCAAGAGTAGTGGACAACTAATATTCATTTTGTTAGCCTCTGAATAGCATTTAGATTCCCAAGTCATTTGGAGGAGTTGGAAAATGTTATCCTGTATCTTATTTTTTACTCCCAATTGAAGCCAAACAATTATTTTGTATTTACACTGATATAGCTGGAAACAGAATTTTCCCAACTAATTGGTAAAACTATATCACACAGGCCAGCTGGGGAAAAAATGCTATATCCAGGTATTATTTATTCAGTGCTGACAAAGACCTTGAAACTGTATAAAGAAATAAGAATACAAAATTCCTTGTTCATTGGTAGAGGAAAAGGTCTCTATGTGATTCCCTACAAATGTCCAATTAGAGATAAACTGGTTCAGATACACATTGTGAACTGGGTACTCTTACAAGTTAGAGATGGTGCAGAAATCTCAGAGATTATTGCAGAGGTGCTACACTTTCAGCCCTCATGCTATTTTGACAGGATGCAGAGAGGTGAAAGTAATAACTTTTCCCCTACCTCAGCAAGAGTAGCCCAGGCTTAGTAAAGAAGATTCTTACAAATCAATTTCCATTTGTGTAATGGTTAGAGAGGGTCCTTGAATGTCAGCTAACTGTATATTTTTACTGCTATCGTGTTGGACAAAAAGGAGGCATTGAGCAATGGTTGTATTTGTGTAAATACAGATATAATGGGAGGGAAGAAGTGAGGGCTGAATATTATATCTAATCCACTGTACTCACTGACAAAGACAGAGACAAGAATTCCAACTTCCCTTCAAGGAGTCCAGAGGAGGGAGAGTAACTCCCTTGTCTTCCTTTCCACCAGAAAGTAGTGAGCTTACTATCAATATTTTAAACAGATGCAACATTTTTAAATGATGTGTTCAGCATCAGAATGAAAACAACATTTTAAGTATTTGTGTTTGTAAGTGCTGTAAGTGTTTTTAAGCCAAATTCAAGCTCAAAGATAATAACACAAAAAATCCATCTGTTCATCTATCCAATCTTATTCTATTTCAGTGTGTAATGTTACTAAAGTTTAAAATATTCTTCTTTCTTTATTCTTTGAAGAGTTCATATTTTGTTTTTTTGTTTTGTTTTTTAAAAAAGGACTTAAATGTAGTTGATCATATTGGGGTTTCACTACAGGTAACACAATGCTTCCTACAGCTTTTCCCCCATGCAGGCATTAGAGGATTAGGTACAGTATGTGGGAGGCATCCAACTATGACCACATTAGGTATAATTGTAAAAAAAATTAGTGACTTCTAAAAAAGAAGGGTCTATTGTTTGAGGGAGGGGAAAAGATAGCAGTCATACATATGGATAGTCATTTTATTTTTTTCTTGGTAGCCAGGCAGAAGATAATCATATTAGGGGAAGTAAAAGGTGTGAGCAGAAATATTCTTTACAGAAGGAGCTGGATTTTGTAATTTTTAATTCTACATGAGTTATTTCCACCATATTTCACTTTTAAATGGAGGAAGGCCTCTTCCCCTGCTGCAGTACTGGCTGCCCTATTGTGTTTAGATGCAGCCTGCTATAAGAGGGAAACTATTGACCTGATTCTTCCCTGCCTTCTGCAGTCATTTACATCTGTGCAAAAGTGGTGCAAAACACCACAAGATCAGGGCCCTGATGTTAATGGCACAGTGTGAGTCAGCTAGAGAGTCCAGTATAAAGTTAAAACAAGAGGGACAGCTTTAAAATAGATAATACTGATACTAAGGCCATAAAAGGCCACTCTTGTTACCCAGACTGATCCACCTGTGTTTTGCTGTATGTTTTTACTGCAAATAACTTAATAAGACCCAACCTAAAAACTTTCATTTCATTAGCTTCAGACTACAATTTACAGAGACAGTGAATAAGTTCTTTCCTTCATATAGGGTATGTTTTACTTTCACGGTATTTCATGATTTATTTATTTATTTTTGTAAAAAGTATCCTGTTCCTCAATCTTCTTGCTGTCTATACAACTGTAGCTTCCTCAGTCTCATTTCATACACACTATCCTCTAACTCTGAAAGATTTTTGTTAACATTCTTCGTATTTTCAGAGGTTTTCTTATGTCTTTCCTAGAGTGTGAAGACTAGAACTGCACCCACTATTAGAGGAAGTCAAAACAAATATTTTGCAGACTGGAACAATTTTCACCATAATTTTACATGTATATAGAATTCCCCAAAATGTATTTGCTCTTTCTACAATACACATCATACTGGAAGATGAGAGTTCTTTCACTAATAGCAAATTTTTACATTTACTACTTCCCAGGTAGTTGTCTCCCAATTTGTGGCTATGCTGTTCATTTGCATTCTTCACATATATGACTTTACATTTAGTATGATGCCTTATATCTGCTCTGGAATGCCATAATTCTCTATGTCATTTTATAGTATGAATCCATTGTTCTGTGTTTTTGCCACTCACCCGAGATTTGTCTGAATCTGAAATCTGAAAATAGTTGAATTTATGCCTTGGTCTATATTTTCAGTAGAAATATTAAGTACTATAGAGCTTCATTCATTGGGTACAGTCATTAAGATCACTGTGATATCTCCCTTGAAACTGCTCCCCACTATGAAGTTCTGTAATTAATACCATGCTTCCTATTAATCAACTTCTAGTCTCTAATGTAGTTGGTACTTATCCTGATTCAAGCTAATGGATATTAAATAAAAAAACCACCTCACTCAAATCAATGTACACCATAACCAGTGTGCATTCCCTCTTTCTACTAAACCAGCAATTATATTGAAATATGCTATTGGATTTGTTTGGCCTCACCTATTTTTAATAAAACTTCCTTGACTGTCCATTAATAAATTGGTTCCGACAAGGAGTTTGGTGAGGTAATCCTACCTTAAGCTTCAGAATTCCAAAATGTTAAACAAACTGTTATGAGTTCCACAAGGGATAAGGAGAGTCCAAAATGAACCTTAGTCTAAAATAACTAATAAAAAAAAATATTCATATGGTATGACTGGAAGTCGTAGTCATTCCAACTCAAAAGAGGAAAAGAGACAACGAATTTTCACTTTCTAAGGACCAGCACCATCATCACTCCTACTAATGGAGCAAATTAGACATATCCAAGAAATTTATTTGTGCAGCTAGACTCATAGATGAATGACTAAGGAGAGCATGAAAACATTCTAAGATGAGATGTTATCCATCTTCCTGGACCAGGTCTTTAAATTATATGGGTAAAATGATAGAAATGAAAGGTTGGTTGGAGCAAATCATGTCTGATGAGTGAAATGGTTTTTTCAGTTTATAAAGAGGACTCAAAGGAAGACTAGATACTTTTAATATACAGTACAAATAGTCTCAGAGTAAGAAATACCATAGATGTGGACACCAGAATCATTCAAAAGACATCTGGGCTTGAAACAAGCCATCAAACTATATTTTTAGTTTAAATAAATCTTTGATTCGCACAAAGCCTTAGAAGAAAAAAGTTACAGTTTATATGAAGATTACATTCATAAAGACTTTATCAATTATAATAAAAAATGAATACACAGAAGTATGTTAAAGGCACAAGTAGCACATGCTACAGATGGTTAGAATAAAATCACTAGAAGCCGTATTAGACAATTATTAGCAACCTATTTGCCTGGTGGTATCTGTAAGAGTTGAATAATCATTTACTGAAATATCTCTCAAGCATTTATAAACATACGGAATATAAAAGTATGATCAAAAAAGATAATATATAGCTTCCACACTGAATTTAAAGGCCTTTGGAGATTAGGATTCATAAAACGTCAAGGCTAATGTAAAAATAAAACTGAGAATCTAAAGATGTTTGAAGCCATTTTCATTGTGAAGATGGTCTTTAAAATGTAAATGCATCACTCCAGGTGAATGTCTCTGTTATCTTTCTTGAAAAGAACAAATAAAACCCACACGTCAGACTCTCCCCAAACATATCCAACCACTTTTAGAAACCTCTCAATATTTCTCCACCCCCACCAGAACATCTGGCTGAAAAATGAAAGATAACTCTCTTGCTGTGCAGAAGTTCTGCTTTATTCATGAACCTTTGGGTTCCATCAACATGACAGTATACAATGTTCAGATATATAGCACTGTAGCAGTAGCATAATGAAACATTCTAGAGCACCAGGATGAAAATAAAGAGTCAATGAAAAAATTAACCTCCCCCACCCAGCATTGAGGCTGTTTGACTGTTTGTTCTAGTAAGACACTAACATGGTATTGATTTCTGGGCTACTTTAAACATTTATCAGATAAGGCAGAGTGAGTTTTCATTCCTAAAAGACAGTTGAATACATGTGGTTCTCGGGTTAGGCTAACAAATCAGTAGATCTAACACAAACATATTGGGAGAGTTGTATTGTTTTTCCTAAGTGAAAATAATTCCTTTCCCTGTATTCTTTCTATTCTGATTTTTAAAAAAACTAGATATATTTTTAAAAGTTAATATGATAGAATATAATAAAACACAGATCCAAGAAGTGAAGAAACCAACTCTAAGTTCCTGTCATTTGCTGTTCATGTTGAAGACGGTACTAAATTGCTTCCTTGGGATTTCTATTCATGTGACAAACAACCGTACTGTCACTTCTGTTGCCATAGTATGTAATATTGAATACATTCCAAAGCAGACTGTAGTGGATCATATATTCTGCACAAGCATCCGACATAGAAAGATGACAACTAGAAAATTCTTATTCTCAAGTCACCAAAAGTCTCTAATAGCATGTCTACCATATTCTGATTGATTTTCTAAAGGATATTGTGACTATAATCTAGCATTAAAAGAATATGTGATTGTGAGTCTGAAGGGACAGTTTCCACTTTAAATTCAGATGTCCCAAACATCAAAGGTAAAATGATATTGGAACATTGTGTCAAAACCTTTTCACCAGAGGAATGAACTTATCTACTAAGGCAGAAACCAGGGCTAAGTGTGTGGCTGACATGTTGGGTGAGGATAATCAGGGAACAACAAATTGGGGATATAGTGTTTTAGCAGGTTTTTCATGCCTGTTCAACAGAAGCGATTAACAAGCTTACAATGGAACATTGTTCATGAAGAGGTGAAAATATGCCAGTGTAAAATGTTAATGGAATAAAAATCACTGAGTTTCTCCCCACCCCAAGCATTTTAAAGCACTTCATGAATACTAATTAAGCCTCATACATCCCTATTGAGAAAATAAGCAGTATTTTTCCCTTTTAAAAATAGGGGAATAGGCACAGAGAGCTTAAGTGACTTGCTCAAGATTACATACTGAGTTAGTGGTATAGTCAGGAATAGAATCCAGACCTCCGGAATTTCAGTCCGTGGATTTTATAATCATAGTAGGCAATGCTGCTTTTTAGATGGCGCCATCTCTAAAATAAGAGTCCTTAAGGGTGCTTTTAAAAGGTCAAATGGTGTTCTACCTGTTTAGTGAGATTATGGAATCCAAACACACATTGTCAGCACTTAACAAATAACAAATATTATTATGGGACAGATTGTGATATCCTTATTCACACTGAGTGGTATTTTAATCTACAAATCCCCTTAATCTGTATGATATCTCAAAAGTTAATAAATCGGTCCCCAAGGACGCTAGTCCGACACTTTGATAATGCTTGACAAATGCTAAGAGGCTAGAAAAGTGAACCTCTTTCAGTTACAGTGTTGATTGAAAGCTTACAAAAAGATTGGCAAAGTCACAGGCAATAAGACTGTCTTTCCACAGAATTATAAAGAACAGTATGCATCGTTGGCCCAAAGCAGCTACTTTTAGATTGAGATAAAAATGTCTACATGGGATAAATTCTAGGCTTATGCAATACTGCATCCATAGAGTGGAACAGCTATCTAATTGCTGCTGAATGACTGCCAAGAGTCATTTATTATCTCGGACAATGCTGGGACACTTACTCTGAACAGTTACCTGTCTAAAGCAGGGAAGCAAACAATATATTTGGATGGCTGCAATTCAGAGAAATATTAGAAATTCAATGTGGGGAGGAAGTGGTATGTAGGTGTGGATGGGTGTTCATCACATAGTTTCCTGGTTATTTTTTAAGCCCTGGCTCCTGGAGACAAGTAATTAGGTCAGAAGGCAAAGAAAAAACCATTTTTTCTAATCCCCTGAAGTTTAAACACTTTAGACTGACCGTACTGGAAGTGTACATTTGTACATGGCAATATCTTGGGACATACAAAAAGCAAGACTAGAAAGGATGGTGATTTTAAATGTTCTATGCTGCATACATGATATGCTTGCTTTTTCTCCCCCTCCCCCCGCCCCACTGTACCTGTGCCCCAGCCAGACTGGGGATAATAATTTAATAGGTTATTTGCCAGCTAGTCTATTTACAAATCTGTTTTAAAGTACTGTAATTTTGGCAGCATCTTGCTCAGTAGACCTGCTCCCTGGGACAAATTAAGAGGCCCAGTTCCCAGCACAAGTAGCAGGCTGAGCATCTCCCCAGAAGGAGATGAAAGAGACCTTCTCCAAGATCCTGTGGGGGTGATTGTAGCTCATAGAAGCTATCTCAGCTCAATCATCACAGCACCACTGCATCTCCATTGTGGGGAAAAGGCCACTGCAGAAGTGCAAAAGGCATTTAAAGTTCCCTCAAGCAGTTAACTTATGATTCTCACAGTACATGGGAATCCTTTACAATATCTTTATGTCACTTGCTCTGTACACCCTAGACTAGGGAGGGGGTTGTGCCAGAGGCAGAAGGAACAGGAATTCAGCACAGAGTCTAGCCAATTCTCAGGCAGTGAAGCAGTCCCTATGGAACTGTTCCAGCCAGTACAACTTGGACTCCACTAAATTACACTCAGAGTTATTTCAGCTCACAGTGGCCTAGGAATTGGGGAAATGGAAAGGTGTCTAAAAGCCGTTTCTTCACCTGACTCCTCAGCTGTGCCAAGCATGTTCTCCGCCTTATGTCTTGAATTACACAGCAATATCATTGAACACATCTCTCTCTTCAGAACACTTGAGAAATGAATACAATAACGATGTCTTACAAAAAATTCGGATCCACATCAGGATTTTGAGCACCCACAAATTTTCCTTTACTCAGATCCAGTGCTTCAGTTGGGTCCATCCCCATTTATATGTGGAATCAGTAGCATGACTCATGGGTCAAAAATCAAGAAGATGCTTGAAGACCTACTGCTGTATCATCCTTATGGCTGACAGAGAAGGAAACTATTTTTCACTAAATAGTTTATTAATTCCTGTGAAGATGGACAGTCTGTGAAGTCCATTTTCTTTTTTTAAAATGAAAATTCATTTCCCCAAAACTTAAGACTACAGAAGAATTATATATTTTGCCCCACAGCAGGTTTAATTCTATATATTTAAGCACAGTTTGCTGATTCACAACACTAGTTGAGCTAGAACAAATATTGCATTTTAAAACTTTATGGAACTAATTTATAGTGTAGGGCAGGCGCAGACTTGATCTCATGGCTGCAAAATTTTATGTTTCCATTTCAGCAATACTGCCTAACACAATAATATCAGGCCAGCAAATCTTAAATATAAGTTAAACTAACATGATCCATTGCCTTATAAAGCAAAAGCACCCTGTGGAGTCATACTGAATATGCCAAGTGATTTTTCAAAATTTAATCATCCTAAATGTCAGATAAAGGTGCTTTTGCTGTCATTCTTTAAAGCCAAGGAAAATCCTGAGTATGCCTGCAAGTTACACAGCAAGACTGTTCCCAGACAGCTATATTAAAATATCAGTCTGCTGTTTGCTAAATATAATGAAGGAAATATTGAAATGTTTTATTGCAAAACAAACTATTGCATATTTTTTCTATAAAGATCACCAGTGCTCATATCAAGATAAATTCTGCTGTTACCTTTTAAGATCAACTTAACTTCTGATGCAGCTTCTACTATAAATATTGTGCAATGACAACACTGACATTACAAGTACATTTCTGTGCTTCAAATTGAACTTTTGTTCATTTTAACTCCTGACTTGATCAAATAAATAGATGGGCAGATCCTGCATCCACATGCACTCTCAAGTAGTACTTACTCTTGTGAGTAGTATCTATTCCATTAATAGGACTACTTACATAAGTCAGGCAGCTCAAGTGTGTAAGAGCTTGCAGAATCCAGCACAAGGTGACTGGGTAGGAAAATGTGCCTTTAATTAGATTTGAGGAGGTGAAATGAATCTTTTGGAAAAGCAAATTATCTGCAGACAATTTAAAATATTTGCCTCTTATAAATACCAGATTTGTTTTACTTATTTTAGACTGAGTGTGAATGTCATTATCCAAAACTGAATTAAATAAATAAGTAAGTAACCACCAGCTCCATAACTACTGAAACTAAAGACGAGGCAAAAATCACAATGGATGAGAACAGGTTTTAAATACATATGAGAAAATGGAAAGTACCAAGAAAGAGATGCTACAGTAAGGGGACTAGATGAACAGCTTGCTTGGAATGTGTGGCACTATGTATGTGAGCTATGAATAAATGTTTAAAGATATAAATCCTATCTAGGACCATTCTTTCATATGTACAGAAGTATGTGGTTTTACAGACACAAGGCCAAGATGATAAATAGCAAATATGTTCAAACTAATGTCACGTAAAAAACACTTACACATTTCCTCTTTGCACCCTACTATTCAAGCAAGATTTTTGAATGGGACACGTACTAGGAAAAAGGAAATCAAGCTATAAGACCAAAGTTAGTTAGCATCTTAACAAAAACATTGTGTAGCAAAATGACTACTAAAATTTGCAGTCTGACATGGAAATATACCAGTTCAGAGAAGAAATGCTCCTATTTAGACAATAAAACTATACATAAAAGACTCTTAATGGAATGGAAAATAGAAAATTCATAGTTAAGACTGACGTATACTGTGTAGCATGTGTTATCTGACACTTGGGAACAGTAGGATGCAATACAAAAAACAGTTATGTGGCCTTCAACTGTATCTACAGAATGAAGGACCCCTGGAATGCTTACCAACCAGCACTGTCGAAATGTGATTCTAAGAGGTACTCAGGAAAGAGGTACTCCTAAAAATTATTATAACTAGCATATCAGCATTTCCCTGAAGAACATTTCTGTATTCTGGAATTAACAAGAAATCAAGGGCCTAATTCTAATTTCACTGACCAGCAGTAATTCCACTGAAATTGATGGACCGAGGCCAGTGTAGAATTGGTATAAATTGAGAAATGGTCCCATGGAGTCTGATCCAAAGCCAGTGGGAAGATTCCCACTGACTTCAATGGACACTGAATCAGGAAAGAAGATATCATTTGCCCTCTAAGTCTTGTCACATCTGTTTAATTTTGTTATCCAATCCTTTGTGAACTCTGCAGCCCAGAGTGAAGTTGAACATAGATCCCATGCAAACAGAAGCAAAAGTGGTTAATAACTGAGAGTACTGCCTCATTCTTCACTGTCTTGTTACAATACACTTTCCTTCCAACACATAATATTCTTCTGTAAGCAAAGAGCAGTCCAACTTTCTGGGAATAAGGTTTTGTTGTTTTTATAACAAATGGCTGGCTAGTTAAATCTTTTATTATAATTATTATTATTTTTCTCAGATGACATAAATGTTGCTCATGACAAGGTCTAAAGAAGGGTTATAAATGTGTGAAGACTAACATTTTCTATCAATGAAACTCAACCACAAGACAAGAGACCTCCAGTGAGCAACTAGTGGAAAAACTTCCATAATTCACAATCACTACCGTGATGCCTTCAATAGCTACAAAGGAGATATAAAAACCTGCTTTGGAAACTTTATGTTATATACTGTAGACAACAATCTTTTACTTGTCATAAAAAGATTCCCAGCTGTCAAATGAACAGCCACAGGTGTGACCATTTATTCATATTTACTATTCACATCACTTCAGCAAAGTAATGAGTGGAGTTTTTGAAGCACTCCAGCCAATACATTACCACATAAACGGCCCTAGGTTTTCAGTTAACCAAGAGACAAGAGGAATAACTTTCCCCAGTGCAAAGAGAATATAGTCATTGAAATGCACAGTATCTACTACTGCACATATTTTAGATACTTAATCTGTTTAATCAAATAGCTTGAATAATGTGATAGGCATGTAACAACAAGCATTCACAAATGGCTACCTCCTTTCTTAACTGCTGAACTGCATGTACTCTTTAAGATGCTGATGTAACATGTCTTTGGTTGGAAAATTATGTGTACCAAGATGGAAAGTGAAACTCTAGAGAATTCCTTAGCACCTAAGCATGCTACTTGTCTTTAGGGTATACCCAAGAGGCAAGGGAAATTATACTGAGCTCCTGCCAAAAGAACACACTTCCCCATGGGACTTTCCTTGCCTTTTAAAAGCATTAATGTACCTGAGGCCAAATCTTGGCTCCTCATTCTTCCCTTTTTACACTATTCTAGCTGGCTTCCCTGGAGTGTGGGCATGCCCAAATTGTTATGCTGGCACAGTGTCATCCTTCTACATTCCAGTCTTGGCATAGGGCACTTGCTGGCATAAAAGAGTGGCCAGAGCACAGCAATGCTCCAGTGATCTCAATTGGTGGAATAGTGCCCTGAAGGCCATTTCCAACCACAGCACCCTAAAGCAGTCCAAGGTTGCTGGATGTTGTGGCAGAGGCCAAACTAGGCCTTGGAAAGCCCCAAGATTTGAGTAGGGGCATACACTTAATTAGCTTTGGGGCACAATGACTGTCTCTACTTATGTTTGTGGGGTAGTGTCTAGCACACAATGGTTACTACGCTCACTCTCACAGATCTTGGGTGACAGACCAGTTGTCAAGAGTTCCCTCCCCACTCTGAACTCTAGGGTACAGATGTGGGGACCTGCAAAAAAAAAAAAAAAAAAAAAAAAAAAAACCCCACACACATCCAAGCTTATTTTATCAGCTTAATTGAAAACTTCCCCAAGTCACAAGTTTCTCTTCTGTCTGAAACAGTATGCTGCCACCACCAAGCGTACCCCAAGAACTAGGGGCAGGGCCACTTGGAGCCCCCCTCTTTCCCCAAAATCCCGCCCCCAAGATTATACCTCCCTTCCTGGGAAAGGCTTGAGAAAAAAACCCTCACCAATTCTGCTAGGTGAGCCTGATCAAAAAGCCCTGGATCTTACACAATGGAAAACAAAGCAGTCAGATTATTAAAAGAAAGATTTTAATTAAAGGAAAAGGAGAGAAACAAAATATCTCTATGAGAATCAGTGGGGAAAAAAACTTTACAATCACAAAAAGAATAAAAGAAAAACCCACACCACAGAGGAATTCCTTCCCTCTACTGAGTTTCAAAGTTACAGAGAAAACACAGCGATATCTCCCTAAAGCATGAGAAATTAAAAAAAAAAATAAAAATCTGATACGCCTTGCCTAGCTACTTACTCTTTGCTGGTTGGAGAATATAGAATTAGATGGAGAGAAGAAAAAGCTTGTCTGATTCCTCTGAGAGCCACACCTGTTACTCACGCCTTCTTGTCAACTGTTTGAAATGGGCCACTCATTACCATTACAAAAGTGATTTTTTCTTCCTTGGTATCCTACTGTAAATGGACTTATCTCATTAGACTGACCTCCCTCCTTTCATGTGCCGTATATTTATACCTGCCTCTGTATTCTCCACTCCATGCCTCTGATGAAGAGGTTTCTAGCCCACAAAAGCTTATCCTCAAATAAATTTATTAGTCTCTAAAGAACTGAAATGTTTTCATACATGATTGCACATACAAATGTATTACATTGATTTTGCGTTTCTGGTCTCTCCTATCTACATGAGATATTATGGGAAGAACTTAAGTTGAAAGAAAATACAATTGATGGCTACAAAAAGAAATATTAACAAAACTGAGTAGGACAACTACATCCACATAACATGCAATCCTAAAGAGTGCTCATGTGAATTGCAATTGCAGTAATGAAAATTAAGGATATAATTCTAAAAAGGATAAAGTGACAAGTAATTTGCAGATTTAGTAGAAAAATCAGTCAACCATAAACCATTTTCTTTCCCTTTACAGAATGTAAAGTTTATTCTCACAACTGACAGCCTCTGAGTGTCTATTGTTTTCTGTGTTGTATGGATTTTTATATTCCCACTCAGATGAACCAGTCTCTGAATCACCAGAAAAACCTTGCTGATCTTCAACATTTATCACCAGGAATAGTCTTTTATATATTAGCTGAACAAAAAAGACAGCAAAGAATAGTCCCAAGCTCCATTTCTAATTTGCTATTGTTAATATCAGCAAGCCATCAACTTTTACTAGTAGGATTTCAAAGAAACACAAATACTTCTCCAAATGTTGTATGTGTAGATTGTGGTATATAGGGAGGGGTGTGTGGGTGAGAGGTGGGTATTGCCAAAGTGAGTCTGATGCATGTTTTTGAACATTCTGGTGATTATACAAGAAGACTGATAAGAAAAAAAATCCTTTTGCTTGTGTTTTTGATTGGTTTCCTGAATTAGCAGTTCTTCAGGATCATCATCATCATCATCATGTTCCTATTACACCTCTGGCATTTAGGGTAGTGACGAAGTTCCTCCACTCCTGTCTGTTTCTGGCAAGTCTCCAGCTGTGCCCCAGGTTTTTCAGCTCGACTTCCACAGCTCTTCGCCATGTTGTTTTCAGGCTGCCTCATTTTATCTTGCCTTCAGGTGTCCATATTATTGCTACTCTGGTGACGGAATTAGTTTTCATCCAAAGCACATGACTAATCCATCTCCAACACCTCCTGGCAATGATGGTGCTCAAATCCTCATGGCTGCACCATGTCAATAGACCTTGGTTTGGGATTGTTTTGGACCAAAAGATATGGAGGATTTTTCAAAGAGCATCCATTTAATGCCTCCTGGAGTATCTTCTGTTGTATGCCACATTACCCAGTTGGCGGCAATGTTGAAGAGGGTTGCAGACATGACACACCCCTGCCGGGCTCCTGTTTTGACTTCAAAACTGAGCTCAGTGTGATCAACACTGCATGTAAAGTTGAAATAGAAGCTTTTGATTACGTTGATTATATGGAAAGGAATTCCTTATGCCTGCAGAAGCTCCATAGGCTGGTCCTGGACAGTATCAAAAGCCTTCTCAAAGTCTATGAAATTTATGTAGAGTTGTCATTGCCATTTGAAGCACTGTTCTATTACGTTTCATAAAGTGACGATCTGGTCTGTGCATCCATGCCCTTTCCAAAAACCAGCTTGCTCTTTTCTGAGAACACTATTAACTGCCTCTGACATATGCTGGACTATGATCTTACACAACACTTTACTTGTCACAGATAAAAGTGTGATACCACAGTTATCACAATCACTGAGAATTCCTTTCTCTGGCATCTTCACTATAACCCTATTGGTCCATCCATCTCGTACTTTTTCTCTTTCCAGATTGATGTAAATAGAGGGGGCAGGATAAATGCTGCTAATTTAGGATTTACTTTGAACAATTCTGCATTCAAGTTATCCTTCCCAGGAGCTTACCCATGTTAATCAAATCACTGAGGATCATGAAGGTAGAAAACTTTTTCAACATTTTTAAATTATGATTCACAGATTTCTGACCTCCAACTCTGACTGTTACAACATTGTGTATTTAGTGACGAAAGCACCAGTCTTGAAAAAATGCCATGTAGTTCATAATGCAGCCGCCAGTCTACTTGTTTCATCCCTGCAGTCCACACACTACCCTGGTTCCCAACTGAACACAGAAACAAATTCAAGTGTTTACTCCTAATGTGGGTCCCAGAGCAGCCATAACCAATATGAGTTTACATATAAATATCATAATAAAAAAGCAAGAGCAAAGAACAAATGGTGATACAGCAGAATGTCGGTAAATTTGGATTGAGGCACTGGAGATGAAAAGAATGCAGGTTACATCAAAACAAAGACTTCAACTATAGCTCCTTTGTTTGGGGGGCTGTCTTTTATTTTGTACAGCATATAGCAAAATCTTAGCCTGGTCTATGGTTGGGTCCCACAATACAAATAAGTAAAAATACAATCGAAAGAGTCACAAAGTACATGTAAGTGGGAGCAATGTCATGTGACCAGCAAGTGCTAAGAGTCACTCAGTGCACAAAAGGCTGGAATGTACCTGAACAGGTGAAAGAAGAATTATCTGCGGAACTAGGAGGGTCAGGTGGGCCGGCCATTGTTTTGGGCATTACCATATATCTGGGAAATCGGGGCACAGTGAGATGCTCATAAACCATTTTTTGTGACTGCAGCACAGAAGTTATTATTGCTGACAGTTACCCTTTTTCTTGCAGCAAGTAGGTTCACTTGATCAAGAACTCATATGAGGGAATGACGTGTAGAGTCATCCATGGAGGGCAGCTCACCAACAGCTTTCAGGTGAAGACAGGAGTCAGACAAGGATGCTTGTTGTCACCGTTTCTCTTCCTTCTCGTCATCGACTGGACCATGAAGAGGTCCATCAGTGAACGCAGGAATGGAATCCAGTGGACTTTGTGGAGCCAGCTTGACAATCTGGATTTTGCCGATGACCTTGCACTTCTCTCCCATAGTCACCAGCAGATACAGGAGAAAACAAATGTTGTGGCAGCCACATCATCGCAGGTTGGACTCAACATCCACAGAGACAAGACCAAGATCCTGAAGATTAGCACCAGCAGTAACAAACCAGTCATCTTGAATGGACGTTCCCTCGAAGAAGTGCAGTCCTTCACCTACTTGGGCAGCATCATAGACCAGATGGGAGGTACAGACGTAGACGTCAAGGCAAGGATTGGCAAAGCAAGAGTGGCCAAACATTTGGGGCTCTAGAGAGCTGGCCTTGAAAACAAAGATTCGGCTGTTCAACTCCAATGTAAAGTCAGTACTGCTGTACAGGGCCGAAACCTGGAGAATGACACAAACTACTATCAAAAGAATCCAGACATTCATCAACAGCTGCCTCAGAAGGATTCTCCAGATCTGCTGGCCAGATACCATCAGCAATGCCAACCTCTGGGAGAGATCCAGCCAACTTCCTGCAGAAAAAGAAATCCGGAAGAGAAGATGGAGCTGGATAGGACACACCTTGCGGAAATCACCAACTAACATCACCAGACAGGCTCTGATGTGGAACCCCCAAGGCAAGCGGAAGACAGGCCGTCCAAGAAACACCTGGCGACGTGACCTTGAGGCAGACATCACAAAGACGGGGTACACCTGGAGTCAACTTGAAGGAATGGTCCAGGACAGAATCCTCTGGCAATCTATTGTTGGCGGCCCATACCCTGACAGGGGTGGAGGGCATAATGAAGTAGGTTCACAGCTAGCCAACAGGAGGAGATCCATTGTCAGAAGTGATACCTCCTCTGCTTTTTGAGTCTGGAGATCTGCTGTAAAGGAAGTGAATTTACCGCAGTTCTGAGATGGCTTTTTAAAATTATTTCGCTGTGACACATTGGCTCCCACTGCAAGTATAGGCAAGGTTGTGTGTAGCCATTAACAGTTTCAATACATTTTTATGCCCATTGCTTCCCTCTATATCCTTTTTTGCACTAAAGGACCTTTCTTGTTCTATGACTTATCAATTGTTTAACAGAAATATTCCTACCAAAGGAGGATATAAAAAAGCTGATGTTTTCATAGGACCCTCTGTTTCTTAGCTTGTTTGCTTTTTAAAGCATTTTATACTAAACATTTGCATCTGCACAAATGATTATGTTTATTATATTTGTAACCCAAACAGGAGTCTGCATCAGAGAAACCTCTACAACATGCACCTTACACATTTTCACTAAAAACCTTTCCTTTAAAAACATGTTTTAAATACTGCACACAGATTATACTAATACCACTATTAGTTTAGAAATGGTTTCTTTTTATTTTCATTATTCTGAAATAGTTGCTTATCTGTTCAGTACAGAGATATGCTTACTAAGTCAATTTTCTTTCATCATATGTTATGTACAAAAATCCATCCATCCCTGAATGGAACACTAAGTTATTCAAAAGGGCTGACCACCCCCAGTTCTCCTTGATTTCATTAGTTGTTTTGGATGTTCATTGCAAGATCACTTACTTAGGTACCTAACTATGGATTTAGGTGCATAAACTTTAAGTAGTCAAGTTTTAAAAGACTGGCTATAACACCACCCAACATTTCAGAACACAGAAACACAAACATTCACTGGGTTCTTGTGAACAGATCATTTGTGTGTACAAACACCAAAACAAATCACTTTTTCATAAACATAAAAAGGAAGATTTGACATGACTGATGCTCGTAGAAAATAACTGGCTCATTAGCCTGAATTATAGCAGCCTGGTTACATTATAAAGAACTAATAAAAGAACAGATATAAACTTTGAGCACACATTGTTTTAGCAGATATTAAGCAGAATACTGCAATTATTAAGTAGAAGGCAATTATTCCTTTGGCAGAACTGACATACACGGAATAGCACAATAAGGGCATTAAACATAAATAATAATGAAAAACATACAATCTGATGGAGAGGCATAGAGCACAGGAGCGAGTCAGAGGAATCTGTCTGAGAAATGAGCACCTAAAATGATTAAATGGAAGAGAAAAATAATAGACATGGTATTACTAGTGTAATGGATGTACAATAAAACCAGCTATGATAGGCCATAGGTTGTTATTTTATCACTTATCATACAACCAACTTGAACAGATGGCTTTGCAGTTAAATTTGGACTGAAGACCACAGGCCGTAAGGGGTGATATAGCCTTTCCATAATTAAGGTTGCAACAGAGTTTCCACTATAAGCCCAAATTTGTATCTTTCTCTAAAGCCCACAAACAAATATTTGGTATTGATGAAATAGGTCCAGAGTGGAAGTAAAATGTAGAAAAGAGAACCAACCTACACATGTCTGAGCTACCATTTATGAAATGAAAGAATTTCAGCAGGCATGATTTTATATGTAATAAAACAAAAGTAGGAAACAACTATCGTAATATCAACCCTTGAAATATTTTCATTACAGTGGTTAACTGCAATAAAAAAAATACACGAGTCAGGCAAATGACTGGCTTATGTTACTAAATCAGATCATTCACAGAACAAGGTGGGGTAGTTCTCATCAAAGATGTTTTTATTAAAACAAAATGCAGAAATGTTTTTTCTTCCTTCAGTATTTGAATGTGAATGTTGCCAATTTTGTTCACTTTGTCATGAAGCACAGTGTGAGGTGTTTGAAATCATGCAAGACTGAGCATTTCAGTAAGAAGTTCCATGAAACAAAAAATCTGAAATGTACCCTCTCCTCAAAAAATGTAGCTGATCTCAGCAAAACAGAAATCATGCAGTCACACATAGCACCTCCTGGACAAGCTGAAAAGCAGTAAAACTTTCTGGAAAAAGAGCTCCTATCTGCCTCCAAAAGATATGGCTACTTTTTGTAATGTGCCTCCCCTAGCAGTCAAGCTGTAGTAGCAATAGTTGCCTGTTGCTGTTTTCCCCTCTCCCAACATGCCTTTATAGTTGCCTCTTATCTGTGCAGGGAAAGAAAGTTGGTACTCAGCAGGTGCCTGGCTGGCTTCACCAAAGGAACCTTTGGGCCTTTTCAGGTTCTGCGTCTTGAATCTTCTGGTCAGTTGTGCCCCAAATGGTAGCAGGAAGGCACAGACAACCCAAAGAAGGGACAGAAAGGACTTGAAGAGGAGGAAAGAAAGGAGATGGGGTGAGGGGTGGAGGGAGTAGAGAGATCTGCAATAGGAGTTGAAGAAGGAAGATATATGCACTGACATTTCTATCTTCTGTTTCCCTCTATGGGAATGGAGGACTCAAAATGCAGTTGCAATGCCATCTTTACTTTTTGGACTCACAGGGAGCACTGAGTGTGCTTAACACACAAACTGCTGTAGTGCAAAAGTCTGTTCCGGTTCTGTATGCAGAAACACAGATAATAGCAGGCAGCCAGAGGAGTAGCAGGTGCATGCCCTGTGGGCTTGTACACAAAGAAGTAGTGGCTGTATGAAGTGGATCCATCCCAGCCATAGCAGTTTAGAGCTAGAAATTCTGTTTCTTATGCCCGTGTGCATTTGAGCACAAAGCCCATTTTCTCAGGCTCTGAAATCTACTCAATGAATTTGCCCTAAGATTCCAAATGTAAGCAGAGTGTGAATGAGGACTCCCCTGACAGCTAGCTGGGAGTGGGGGAGACTTCTGGAGCAAACTGTATTTACATGAACACACCTACTCTGGCTAGGTATCCAGCAGATCGAGCGGTGTTGCCCAAAGTGATCAACTTTGGCTAGTGTCGGATTGCAAATCACTTTAGTACCGAATGCAGAGGTAGTGAAATGTTGTTATCAGTGTTGTTATCTTTATTGTACGAATAAAGAGGATAAGAATTGTGCTTAACCTGTCCTAAATGAGGGGATCACCCTCAGCAGAAAGGATTTGGTTAATGCCAAACTCCTGTGTAAGGAAGAGGGGTGGAGACAGGAATCCCAGCCAGAAGGAATGGATTCTCCCTAAGGGTCCCTGGTCTGCTTTAATCTGTTCCTTCCCACTGATCAAACACAGAGCTAAACAGGCTCCATTAGGAGCCTTTTGTTATTTTTAAGTGTGCAAAACAGGTGACAATCTCTTGTGGTGGGACAGCATTTCTGCATAGTCTAAGAGCTGCAAATCACTGAGAGCTGGGTGGAACCTCAAAAGATCCTGCACAAGTCACAGCAAAGAGGCAAGTAACAGTAGGTGACCAAACCAGTAGGTGGAATGAGCTGTTGGAGGAGCAGACAAGTAGAGAAAATGCTCAGATCCCAGAGGAAGCAAGGTGCCTTCTTCCCCAAGTAGGAGATGAACTCACAGAGATTCATTTCTGGACCCTGGTCCTCACTGACTAGAGACAGCAACTGTGAATGGAGTATGGTGAGGGAGCAGAGAAGGGCACACAAAATAAACTTTTGGCTGTAGAACTCAAGAACATGAGGCAGAAGCTCTGCCCCACACACTTGTTCAATGACCAGACGTTCTGATTTTATAGGGACAGTCCCGATATTTGGGGTTTTCTCTTGTATAGGTGCCAATTACCTCCCACCCACACTTCCTCTTCTCTCCTCCGGCCTATGCTGAGTGAGGCCTTTTATAGTATCACAGGGGCCTTAAATAGAGTCAGGTGTTCACATCATCTTAACAGCCTCACCTGACTCTTTGCAGATTAATTAGAGTCAGGTGTTCACTTTAGCCTAATGGCCTTACCTGAGTCTTGGAAGGCTAATTGGAGTCATGTGTCCACCCTAGCCTGGAACAGCCCCCACTCTGGTCAGTCAGAGAACAGTATATCTGCTTTTGACTAATCTGCTGTACCCAACAGGCCTGGGTCTATCACAGAAATTATTGCCTCTTGGAGGCGCCCAGGATAGTGTGCAGTTCTCCCAGGTTATTGGATGGGGGCTCGAGCAGGGTGTGGATTGGATTGTTGAAAAAGAGCCCCTAGATATTGAACCCGGCCCTGATTGATGCTGGCTTCATGTGGCAGAAGAGTTACACAAAGACGACAGAAGTAGATATCGTTTAAATAATGGCAAAAGGAGCAGCAGCAAGAGATATGGAAAGAACAACGGCAGCAAATGCAAAATAGCTACAGTAGGCATTGCATCTTATCTATTTCTCCCTGTACCACCTGAAGAGAAAGCACTTGACTTTTAAGGCTTCTGAACAGAAATTTTCCAGCTGAGGCATCTCTTTTACCTATTAGTTTGTGACTTACATAGCTGCATTGCAAAAATTACACAAATCATTCACATAAAGGTTAATGATATAGTTGCTGCATATTTAGAGAGAGTGCATCGATGATTAGCTTTGCTGATTCTGAGTCAGCTTCGATCTCTCTGCCACTGCAGGTTCAGTGAAAGCCAAGAGTTAAGCCAAACATGAGCGGTGATGCAGCAGGTGCTGCTGTTGCTGTTTCAAAAGAAAGGGATTTTTAATAGAGAAATATAAGGCAGCTTAAATTCAGTAATGTTGGTTAAGTCCTATTCATATTTATTTATATACACATGTACATACACACACGTGTTATTTTAGGCTTTTTATTGATGCACATCAGTAATGATAAAATAAATGAAAAAGTGACAAGAAATGTCCACAACAGAACCTGGGAACCATGCACACAGCTTATCTGGTTTCTGGTTCTTATATTAACTCAGAGCTCAGACCAGACTGTTGAAAGTTCTCTAAGCAGTTCAGAGAAGCAGGAAGCCAAGTTATGTCCAAGCCATAAGGAATTAGTGGTTTAGAGCTATTTCAGCCTGGAAAGAAATTTGGTTTCAACTCAGATGAAATTTAGAGTTTCATTTTGAGATTTTTGGTTTGTTCAAATCCAAATCTCAAAAGAAAAGGTAGGGGTTCCAGAGCCATACAAATCAGAACTGAACATTGTATTTGCAAAGATCCCTTTCAGCAAAATCCATGGAATTTCACACAGCTCTGCTCAACAGGTAAGCCATAGTTATTGCTCTGTAACAATATATCAATAATGAAACAACATTCCACCACACACTGACATTGAGACAAAAACCACACACTTTCATCTACTTAAACTAAACAGAGACTCTGAGCCAGAATAACAAGAGTCATAAGAGTAAGTTGAATATTGCTGTGCTAAAGCCTTTTAGTCCTTATTCCTCATGTTAAAATAGCGATTTAATTCTGATAAAGCAGCTACTGATTTGGATATAACCATTAGTTTATTTTTTGACATTTGCATAGTGAAAGGTTTATAATAGAAGGTTTGTAATCAAGTCCAAAACCCAGCCCAGGAACTGACAGAGAGAGGGTTAATATTTTTTTTCTCTCTCTCTCTCTTCCTCACCCCCCCCGACCCCCCAAACAAAGACCACAGCTGCATTCATTCCCTAAATGACTATCTAGATAGTAGGGCTGGAGAAAGTAGGCTACTGGATTTGACACTGAGTAAGGTAAAAATTCCATAATACTCTACAGGAGTTATGCACTCCAGCGAGCTGGAGCTACAGTGCAAACTGGAAAAGCTTTGGGAAATGATAGATTCAAACTTTGACCACACAGAGATATTATTTTCTAGTTACATTCATTTAGAAGCCTATGTGAAGAAAGCTTTTTCTGACCTCTTAATTTAAAATCCTGAATGGGAAAACCACCCATTTTCTCATTGTAGAAATAGAAAAAATGAAAAAAACCTCTCCCCCTCAAGCACATCAAATATGATGGTTAACTAAAATGCTGGTATCAATCACCTCACTGCAAAATCAAAATCTAGCATTTGTAGCCCATTCTTAATCTCACTGGAATTCAGGCCTGGAACTGCGAATGAAGAATATGGGTCAGAATTAGAGGCAGAAAACATTTTTCCACACTGAATATATATTTGGCAAAAGATACAGATTCAGCAACACCACAAAATTTTGTGATGTGTTGATCTGCCAAATTATTTGTTTTGAAAAAAAATTGAAAAAATACACAACACATTTAGTTTTGACATTTTCAAAATGAAATGTTTGGTTTTTTCTATTTTGAATCAACTTTTCATTTCAAAATTTCCTTTGATTTTCTTAAAAATGAGAAAAATCAAAATCTAAATGAAAACTTTTGATTTTTGTCAAAAACAATGTTTCAATCAACTCACAACTTTTTTCCTTTTTGATTCACTGAAAATTTTAGTTTGTGGTCCAACCTAGGACATTCTTTTCTTCAACTTTTCAAAGTTGCCAATGGACCAAAAAATTAGTTATTCACCCAACTCTAATCACGATGATCCATGCGTTCCCTCCACCACAGCTGTGTCATATGTTTCGAAACACTTATTATAACCTGTCTCAGTCATAAATGACTTGCACTGGAAATCTCAATACTTGTGACACTTCCCACTAATCTAAAAGAAATATGTGATCTACTTTCTATGTAAAAATATCTATCAGCATACTCAGTCTGGAGAAAGTCTTATTAGCTGTTCAATTTCCTGAAAAATGTACTATTACCCTTACATATTGTATACAGCTTTTAATATCAAAATCTAATTATTTCCATGCATTAGCCACAAAAGTATTATTTTTAGGAATCATAAATAATAAGTGAACAGACTAAATCTGACAAGCTATTTTTAAAGTTGTTAAAGGTCATTAAAGACCCCTTTTCTCCCCCCAGCTTTCTGACCTCCAAGCATCTCCAGTACCTTTCCTGAAATTTGTCTGGGGTGGTGTGGCAGGTCTTGAAATTTCTTCTGGTCTCAGACATTAAATCTTTCAAGCTCTGAAGCTTTGCTGTGAATAGAAATGTTGGGGGGATAGCTGGAAAGAAGGATATAGTGTGCCACACATTTTGCAGCACCTCTAATTTGAGGAAGCTTTGAAATTTGAAACAGATCAGATGGAAACAGGCCGGAAAACAGGGCAGCCTTCAAAAAGCTCAGATAAATAACCAAATGTTGAAGTTTTGATGATCACTAAAATGAGCAGATTTGCTTAAACCAGGGGTAAAAACTTAATTGCTAAAAGTCTTATTTTTCCCTAGCTCATCAAAGAATCTACTCCTATAACAAGTCAATCAGCTTCTTTGATTGATGCAATTCATAGCTTAAACCCAGAGAGAATTAGAGCAAGTAGAATCACTACATCAGGACAAGGTGAAAACATTTTCAGCTACTTCATCAAGAAACTTCACATGTCCAAAGGCACTCCAGCTTATGAACCATTTAGAATTTGTAGCTACTCTAACCTTCTGTGTGTTTTCACCTATAGCTTAATCAGAGGAATGAAGTCCATGATGCCAGGATCTAGATTCACCTGGGAAAATTTCCTACAATATTTTGACAAGTCCTTTATGCTATAGTAGTATGTTAGCTATATAAAGCAAGTTAAAAAGTCTGTAACCTCTGCAAATGCAAGATAAAAAGTTTTTAACCTCAGCAAAAAATCCTCCTTTTGTCTTTTTTTCCCCTGCAGTCAGTTAAAGCACCCAGTCAAACAAAAATCTTAATATAAAATATATTTTTCCCTAAGACATAGTACAAAGTTCACGTCATAGAAAATGTACAAAAAATACTATTTTATGTAGGATTTATTCTATAAGCACTGTGTGTCATTTTCTCATATTAGTGTTTATAGTATATATATCTTATAATGAAAACAAAATAAAGTATATTTTTCGTTATAGCTCATTGTGGATTCTTTCTACTTATTCTCCAGTAGATGTATTCTCCAGTAGAAATTCAGCAAGGAAGAAACTGAATTCTGCCAGTAGATGATCTGAGATGTATACAGACCATTAAAAAAAAAAAAAAAAAAATCACACTTGACTTGTAGAATTGCAGACAAAATATCCTGTGGGGGGAAAAAAATCTGAAACAGACATTCAATAGAACAGATGAGCCTGTACAGCAGTATACTGAAAGAGTTTGCAATGCAATGTGGTAATGAAAACAGTCTGTATATATCTCAGATCATCTCCTACATGATCAAAAACATTCTGTGTTGGGGAATTGGAAACTCCTCAAGGTCCACCTTACTGAAGGCCTGAACCAAAGCTACTGAAGTTAATGAGATTCTTTTCATTGACTTTGGATCAAGCCCTGAGTTGCCTTTACGTTCTCCAAGTGAGGTTTTGCCCAGCTCAGGATGGATAGTGTTTGGAGTACACTTATACGGAGATAAAAGCCCCATAAAAGTATGGCCATAGCTGGCTCAGGTCAGCTGATTTGAGCTCCCAGGGCTTGAACTCTGGGGCTATAAATTTTTTGTAGACATTTGGTTTTATACTGAAGCCCAAGTTCTGGGACTGTCCACCCTCACAAGGTCCCAGAGCTCAGGCTCCAGTCTGAGCCTAAACATCTACACAGCAATTTCTCAGCCCTGCAGCTCCAGCCCCATAAGCCCGAGTCAATTGACCCTAGCCAGCTGTGGTGTTTTTATCCCTCTGAAGACATACCCTTTGGCACCCAGGCTCTGCAGAATCCCCTGGGATATAATAGAGACCTGGGCCATCTGTGCGTAGACCATTAGCAGTTACACGCCCTCTAGGTTCCATTAAACCTTTATTGCACTCCACAGGAGTGGAGGGGACAATTTGGGTCTATATTTCTAACTTTCTTATTTCTTTTTTTCTCATGTTTTCCTAGCTTCTCCCAATTTATTATCTTAAGTTCAATACCATGCTGTTTAATACAGCTGGTCAATTTTTTTCAAATTTTGTGTAATCAAAAAGTGATTTTTTTTTCAAAATTTCAAAGACGTTTTTGCATTTTTTGTAATCTGTCAAAACAGTTCTTTTTCAGAAAACAATTTACCAAAAATATCAATGAAAAAAATCTTAAAAATGTATTTTCAATTTGTGATCAGTTCTTTTTACTCCTTCTTCCAGATCATTAATGGAGACATTAGATAATGTAGGCATGTATTAAAGAGCAGTCAAGGACTGGATGGGCATAGCCTCTCAGTTCTAGAGAAGGAGCCTTAAGACTAGAGATGCAAGATGTTTTGGCCGGACTGCAAAGAGAGCGCGCGAGAGAGCGCTGTATTGTGTCCATCCTCATTGCACCTCTTCTAAGTATAAGTAAAGGAGCTCAGCTCCAGGACTGTGTCCAACAGTTTTTGCTACTGTAAGCGGAATGATTTTTTTTTAGATGTTTTTTACATGCAGTGATTTTTCTGAGAAATCAAAAATACATAAAATATCACTAATGAGCAGAATTTGTTCTAAATTAGATGCTTTTCGAAGTTTTCCATACTGAATCACTGGATCTTTATGGTGAGATTGAAATGACTATTTTAAGGTCAATTCAAAAAATAAATTGTGGATTTAAACCAAAATAGACAAACACTGTGCATACTATCTTAAATATAATAGCAGATGTAGGGTCTTCACTATCTTCAAATTGGATAACAAATCATTAGCAAAGACATTTAAAAAGCCGACACCTATTATTATTAGCATGACCACATTCCTAATTGCCTACACCCAGTGTTTAATTTTTCTTTTTTGACATCATAATTTATCAATTAGGAATTGGCACAGTTGAAATCTACAAAAGCAACAGGCACTGATGGGTTCAATGCCAGACTACTGAATACAGAGCAGCAACACCAACTGTGTCAACCTTTAGCACACATAATAAATCTTTTTAAGGACAAGCTGATTTTCTTCTCCATGGAAAATTGCCAAGGTGATTCCCCTCTATAATGAAAGTGATGGATCAGACACAAGTACCTACTTACTTGTGTATGTCCTGTTTCTTCTATTTAAAATTATTGAAAAGGCAGTACACAAGCAGATTTACAACTATCTTATGATTTTAAATTTAATAGATGTTTAACAGTCTGGATTTCACCCAAGGCAGTGTACCTTCATTACTGAAATTTACCATCCAAGTATGTATTAATATAGATAAGTGACATTTGTGTGGGATTGTGTTTCTAGGATCTTAAGAATGCCTTAAATACTTTCAACCACTCCATCCTCTGCATTAAATTCAGAATATCTAATAATACTATTCAGTGGCTTCTCCTGTTTCCTGAAAACAGATTCCGAAAAAATGTTTTGAAAATATACTACAGGAGATGTGTTCAAATGAAATTAGAGATACATATAAGAGGGGCCTTTAACCATGTCTTTATCGTACCTTATGAATGACTTGCCAAAATTTGCTCAAGCCACAGGATACAGTAATCTCTTACTCAAGCAAGTCAACTGTGTCTTAAACAAAATGCATCTCCAAAGAAAATGTCTTGCTTTACCTAAAAAGAATTAGTGAATTTCAATGCAGTAATCAATTTGTTTAATTCCCATCTCACCAAAAACTCAGTCACATTTGCATTACTGTCCTGATTTAGGAAATGTGCTTTAAATAGTATTTCATCTACAGATGACCAAGACCGGGAACACTTTGGGTTTGCAAAACCTTCTGTTTAGCTAAGCCAAAACCAGATCTGGGTTGGGAAGAGGGGACTTTCAGAAATAATTTCAGGTTTCATAAAGTCATCAATTTCAAGGCCAGAAGGAAATACTGTGATCGTTAGCCTAAACTCCTATATAACACAGGTCACAGGAATTATTTTGGAGAAGTTCTACTAGAGCATATATTTTAGAAAAACATCCAATCTTAATTTAAAAATCAATCAGTAGTTCAGAATCCATTTGACCCATCTCTTCTTGGGTACACTGAACTGACAGCCACTGAAAAATCATTTGACCTAAAGCAATAACACTTGTACTGTGATTTTGTCAAATCTCAGAACCTAAGTAGGGTTTCACCTCATCACCACTTGAACGTGTGACCTTTAAGGCATATGTACTGGTACTGGTGATTCAGATTGTGGCTCTCTTCACCCTCAATCAATGCTAAATGTGCAACCCATTATGATTAAAAGCCCTTTGCAGCTGACAGAAATCTAAACATTCTGACCGCTTGTGATAAATAATAAGGCTATTTTTTAAAAGGGTCAGAATGTGAATGATTACCACAGATTCTTGGCCGAGTTCCAAGTTAGCCACTTCTACATAGCTATGTATCCCTTTCCGTTTCAAATAGGCCGCCTCCTTCAGTTCATATCAAACTGTTGTGTAATGTTGTACACTAATAAAGAGCCTATATCCAGGGCCATTCTTTAAGTTTCAGAAAATAATATACTATAGGAAAATGATCAAACCTTATTCACATTAATGAAGACTGTACATCTATATTACTCTAAAATCTACCCAAGAGATGTCTATTATTCACATACCAAGGAATTATTATTTAGCATTACATAGATTCATATAAAGCCCATCATAGTTGCATCTGCAAATGAGAATGATGTTATGAATCTAGTCATTAAGAAATTTAACAACCTTCTTGAATGTACATCAACATTCAGTAACATATTCATTTCCACAGCCACTCACTCTATGTTTAAGCAAATGATCTGGGCATAGTTTGCAGTAATATTATCTGGCCTGTTAAGCAAATGTAATATTAAGCACTGCACGAGGCTGCCAAATTGGCAATTTAGAGAAGTAAATCTCATCATGGAAATTTATTTTCTGGAAGTCTATTAATTTGTGTTAAATGCCAGTGTGAATTTATTATGTCATAGTACAAAAATACAAATAATGCAGAACTGTCTCGGTACATGTAACTCTTCCTTCACAGACACCCCTACCAACTCCCTCTGTGGAATAGATACATAAATGCACAATTTTTGTATCATCCTTGTACCCTCTTGCTAGCTTTGCCATAGCAACTAAGCTAACTTTCTTACTTGGCAACATTAGCTTGATGATTTGGCTGTCGTCAAAAAAAAGTGGTGTTTTAAAGAGTCTCTGATTTATCTCCAAATGGAAATCTGCAGAGAATACTTTCTTGGCCTGGAGTTAGGAAAATCAACTCTGTCATGGCTCTGGATATATCCCCTATTACTTACTACAATACTGAACTGGCCTCACTCCAAATGTTCTACACCTGAGAACCCTAATGGGCTTTGTGCATTCCTGCTAGCAGGAGTATTTGGTCTGCCCAGGAAAGAGATAAGGGACAGAGTCTGCACTATCATCAGGATAGATATCTTGGGCACACATTGGAGAAAATACTGTCCCTGACAGAATTTGTTGTAGAAACATTGTGGTTTCACTAAAACAAGAGGGAGGCCAGTTTCAGGGGGCTGGGTCTGTGCACCCACTACATGGTAACAGGCTCAGCTATGCAGGGACTCATTGAGTATGGAGGCCATCGCAGAGGCACAATTGGTGGACGTACTACTACACAGATTCTTTTTTCACCCTTCAAGGAAGTCATGTGCTTTGAACATGACATCTATTACAACCTCAAGGCTGCATAAGCAGAGCTGCTATACTGCTGCTCTGCAAGGGGTGGAGAATTTCTACACAGCAAAGCAGTGCATATTGGCCTGACATTTAGGATGCCCACTGCTACTCAGGATTTGGCCTTAGTGACTTAAAGTAAATTCCAGTCTCTTAAGTGGACACTGATGGAGCTCCATTTTCTAGCTTTGAACAGGATACAAAGGTCATCTGACCTTCCTGAGGACTAAATTCAACTGCATTATTTGGTCATGGAATCCTTTCCAAAAACAACATGGACTTGGTTGGTGAAATTCATTTAAGAATACTAAATAAATAAATTCTTTATAATTATTGGATTTATTTGTATGTGGGTAGCAAATAAGGATACTCAGCATCTAGTAGGCAATTTTGGAATGCCTCCTTGTTCTGAGAGAAAGTAGAAAAGAGACTATTATAAATGAATATAAGAAATGTAAAGAGTTAATGAGGGCTAATAAATTGCCACACATTAATATTCTACATGTGAATGTTTGCTCTAGATCATACCAGTCCAGCCGAAGCCAGACGAGGAAGAAAATCCATTTACACCTTTCAACAAATGTTAATACGAAACTATAGAGACAAGGTGTGAGGGATAATATTGGACCAACTTCTGCCAGTGAGAGAGACAAGCTTTTCAGCGTACACAGGACTGAAGAAATGGTCTGTATAAGCTAAAAAACTTGTCTCTCTCATCAGCAGAACCTGGTTCAATAAAAGATATTCCCTCACCACCTTGTCTCTCTAATATCCTGGGACAGATACAGCTACAATACTACTGCACACAATGTAAGCTGTAGAACGAGTTGAGCAGTAAAACCGCAGAGTCACAAATACATTTGTAAATAAAAGTGCCATGATACACAGGACCATATTAAGTGACAAAGAGTCCTGTGGCACCTTAAAGACTAACTAAAATTTTAGAGCATAAGCTTAAGCTCTAAGCTTATGCTCTAAAATTTTAGTTAGTCTTTAAGGTGCCACAGAACTCTTTGTCACTTCTGCAGTTCCAGACTAACACGGCTACCCCTCTGATTCAGGACCATATTAAGTATTTTCAACTATTTCAGTGGGCATTGGTACTCATGGACATTTCTGCAAAACCTAAGGTTTTTTGAGACTTAATCAGAACTATTCATACATTCCAAAAACTGTACCAGAAGCTTGTTCTTCATTATTTTTCTGTTTCAAAAAATCTCAGTCAGAGAGAAGAAACAATAGATTATTATCTAGGTGACCACATACAAAACAGAAACAAAGAATAATCAAAGTAAACAATTTGCAAACAATCCGTGGCTAAACATTATTAGTTGAGATTAATGCTTGCAGCTCTGCAATACATTTGCGGATAAGAAGAATTATTTGCTAACCAAAAAAAGACTAAATTTGTAATAAATCTTATTTGAAATGAATGGTTCAACCAGCTCAGTAAAAGTGACAAGATCACACCATTTCAAAGAACAATATAATTTAGATGAAGTCACTGTGAAATATACAGACACACTCTAAGTGCCTTATGGTAAACCAAGAGATTAATTCAAAACAAATGCCAAAAGAACATCACTCTCAGTCTTTAGGAAAGCCCCGTCTAATGTACACAGATGTCTATAAGACTAGGACCCACAATGCATCAAACCTGTTCTCTCACACTAACTATGACTAACCAGCTGTGTTACCTGAGGGATGATCTTGAGGCAGGCCTCTTCTGGTTCTCAGAAGTTGTCAGGTACCCAGCTTGTCTGGTAGTCCTATTCCTCCGAGGACGACCCCATCTCAGGTCTAGTTCAGAACTCCTGTTGCTGCAGGTGACCTCTGAAAACACAGAAGAACAATGAACTACACTAGTCTCCCTTGGACCCGTTTTTCTTATTGCTTTTCCATATGGAAGACTCGAACCTCCAGTAGTCCTTCCAAAGGCAGAATAGCCAATATAAGCAACACCCGATTTTCTCCGTGTCTGGATAACACACCAAATATTTAGCCCAGGTAAATATTTATGAAAATGGTCTTTTTTTTTTAAAGCAAACATTTTTAATTCAAAATCAACACTGTTGCTACAGAAAAACAGCAGCCTTTTGAGTGTTCTATGCATGCAAATTAGCTAACAGTTGATGTAAGAAAGGAAATGCTTTTATAACTTTATCCCGTTGCTAAATGGTAGGACATCACACAGTAACATCTAAAACAATGGTCTGCATGTAAGAGATTATTGAAAGTCCCTATTTTTGTTTTTTTCAGAAAGACTCCTGGATCACACTTGGTTGGGGCCTTATTAAAGCAAGGTTTCTCTGACCTTAATGGATGGATTCTCATCTCCTTCACAAAGCTGGCAGTCCTCACAGAAATTAGATGTAATCCTCTATTTAGCTTCCTGAGTGAGGTTTAAAATGTTTGCATTCATATTAGATTGTCAAAAAAAAAAGAGAGTTTGGGTGACCCAAGCGGAGTAACTATAAACAAGTACATAATGCCCTATTTTAGAGTGACCTGTCATAGATGAGACTGAGCATTAAGCAAGCTACAAATCTGGACTATCGCTATCACACAGACTACTTAGTTCTACTGATTTTTAGGAGATTTGGAGTGAAATCCTTGTTCCATCAAATTCACTGGCAAAATTCCAATCAACTTCAGTGGCGCCAGGATTTTACCTTTGAGTTTTAGGATTTTGTCATAAGTGTGAAGTAGCCTAGAATTAGTGTTTACCTGTAAGGGGTTAAGCTAAAGGTAACCTGAGAGGTGGACAACTGACCAATGAGAAATTCCTCAGGAGACAAAGGATTTTAAGTTTCAGTTTCTCTCTGGGGCTCTCTCTGTTCACCTCGGCTATGGGATGAACACAGCTATGTCTTTCACTATAACTATAAGATTCTATCAAGTACTGTAGTTAGTAAGTTTACCTTTTTTTTTATCACTTGGAAGGTTCTCAGTGGTGAGTGTTGGCTGTGTGCTTCTTGATATTGTAAGCTTCAGCAGAGATATCAACTGTGGGAGAAAATTGCCTCGGGGGAGAGGTTTGGTTTCTGAATATTTTTGTTGATTATGGTAAATGCTGTTCTATTGATGGTTATAAGGGATTTATTCCTTTCTTTTTTCTTTTATTAAAATCTTTCTTTTAAGAAGCTGACTGCTTGTTTTTCATTGTGTAAGATCCTGGTTTTGGATCGGGCACGTCTCGCAGGATCAGGCGAGGTTTGTTTTTCTTTCTCTCAAGCTTCCCCAGGAAGGAAAAAGTTTGGGGAGTTAGTGGAAAGGGAAAGAAGGGTCCCCAAACTACCCTAGACCTAGTTTGGTGGTGGCAGCGTACCAGGTCCAAATACAAAAGAATTTGTGTTCTGGGGAAAACATTTTAACCCAAGCTGGTAAAATAAGCTTGTGGGGGTTATTTCTTTTTTCATGTGGATCCCCACATCTGTACCCTAGAGTTCAGAGTGGGGAGGCAATCTTGACATGGTTGGCAGTGGTGGGATGAAATTTTGTGAATCTAAAAAACAGAATTTTGCAGAAGCAGTTTTCTCTAAGGGAGACCTCAGCAAGTACAAAGCAGGTAACAGTGTTAAGTTAAACACTACAGGGAGTCACTGTGGAAAAACTTGTTTTGCAGGTCTTGAAGCTGTGATAGCTCCACACGTTGTCTTTTTCAGTTGCCTGAGGGCAGGGAACTGAAGATTTTTTGGTTGTTTTTTTGAGAGGGTTTTCTCCTGCTGGATAGCAGAGAGTAGCCCAGGTTTGCAGTTAAGAGTTAATAGGCTCGTTAAGTGCTAGGCAACCATCCCTGGAGTGGAGTGGGAGAACTGGTCAGTTCAGTTTTCTGAGAATCAGTGTAGGGGGTCTTTCTCCCTCTGCTGGTAGGATTAAAACCCTGCTGAGAATTTCCAAGTGATATAAGAAATTTTTGTTTAATTTTCAGTCAGTAAGTTAGAACACAGAAAGATCAAAATGACAGGTCGTAAGGGCCAAAAGAATTTAGAATTAGCCAATTCCAAGCTGAGGAGAGACAAAGAGAACATCAAAGGCTGATGGAGAGAGAGGAAGCCGCCCAAAGAAGGGCTATGGAAGCCCAGATTGAGAGACAGAAGCATGAACTGGCTGTTTTGGAGTTGCAAACACAATTTCCTCCAGCTGCTCACTCCACTTCCCCAAAAATCCACAAATGGGAGCGACTGTGCCCACAGTATGATGAGTCCAACAACATTGCCAAATATTTCATCACCTTTGAGAGACTGTGCACTCTACATAAAATCCCTGAAGATCAAAAGATAACCACATTGATAGCAAAATTGACTGGCCAAACTCTGGACATCTTCAATAAGATGCCTATTGAGGATGCTTCAAACTATGGTAAATTTAAGGATTTGGTTTTAAAACAATTTCAAGTTACACCTGACACTTACAAAGTAAAATTTAGAGCCCTTAAGAGAGGAGCTGGACTAAGTCATCTGGCTTATGTAAACCAGATGAAGAATCTGTTAGATAAATGGGTCAAAGGAAGGGGTGTAACTACCTTTAAAGGAGTATGTGATTTAGTTCTACAGGAGCAGTTCCTGACTATGACCAGTGATGATGTAAAACAGTGGTTATGGGATAAGAAAATGGACTCAGCAGAAAGTCTTGCTTCTTATGCGGATCAATATGAGCAGTCCCAGATCGCCAGAGAGGCGGGGAAAATCGGGACACAAGGGGGGGAGGTGGCAGAAAAGAAAAAACCTAAGGGCGGTTGGAGTGGGTCCCAGAAGGGGCAACCCGGGACCACATTCTATCAGAGGGGGCAGCCCCAGACCCCACCTACCTCCCAAGGAAAACCCCAAACACCTCACCATTCCACACCACCAGTCCACGGCAACCAACCTCGCACCAGTGACCAGTCAGCTGGGTGATGTTTTAAATGTAATGAGCTGGGGCATATTAAAGGTCAACTGCCCCAAGAACACCAACCGAACGCTGTGCATTACCCCGTAGTCACACCCAAGGTCCGCAGGCCCAGATACCTCCCAGATACCCTCAGAGCGAAGGGAAACTGTAAGAGTGGGCAGAAAGAAGGTCACAGCATGGAAGGACACTGAAGCTCAAATGTCACTTATCCACCAATCCTTAGTGGACCCCAAGTTAATCAACCCAGAGGTTAAAGTAACAATTCAACCCTTCAAGTCAACCTCTTTCAACTTATCTACAGCCAATCTACCTGTCCAGTACAAGGGTTGGTCAGGAAGGTGGACTTTTGCAGTCTACGATGATTATCCCATTCCCATGCTGCTGGGGGATGATCTAGCCAATCATGTGAAGCTAGCTAAGAGGGTGGGAATGGTCACCCGCAGCCAGGCTAAGCAAGCTTGCACACCTATCCCTGGTCATGAGCCTTCCACCAGGGGCCCAGCTAGGTTACCAAAGACCCCGACAACAATAATGGAGCCAGACTCCCTACCAACAACTGCAACAGCCATAGAGGATCCAGTTCCAGAGACACAGCCCAAGCCAGACTCCGGACCGGAACTGGCGAATCAACCAACACCTAAAACATTACCAGCACTGAGTCCAGCACTTGCAACCCCATCTACCACTCCAACACCAGAGGGCAACCTCGAGCCAGCACTAACAGCAGCAGCTACACCAACCCAAGAGGCTCAGCCGGAGCCTGAAATGCAACCAGGTGCACCAGCGGAAAGCGGTCCACCGCCAATGGAAACAACCCCATCACCTCCATCACTTCCTGAGGAACCCAACCCAAGTCCACAACCCAGTGAGGAACTGATATCTCCGGCAACAAGAGAACAGTTCCAGGCCGAACAGAAAGCAGACGAAAGCCTCCAGAAAGCTTGGACGGCGGCACTGAGCAACACACCGCCTCTCAGCTCTACCAGTCGATCTCGGTTTGTGGTCAAAAATGGACTTTTATACAAGGAAACTCTTTCTAGGGGACACCAGGAAGACTGGCAGCCTCAGAGACAGTTGGTAGTTCCAGCTAAGTACCGGGTAAAGCTCCTGAGCTTAGCCCATGATCACCCTAGTGGGCATGCTGGGGTAAACAAAACCAAAGACCGTGTGGGGAAGTCATTCCACTGCGGGGGGGATGGGCAAGGACATTTCTGATTATGTCCGGTCTTGTGAGGTGTGCCAAAAAGTGGGAAAACCCCAAGACCAGGTAAAGGCCCCTCTCCAGCTAATCCCCATAATTGAGGTTCCATTTCAGCAAGTAGCTGTGGATATTCTGGGTCCTTTCCCAAAAAAGACACCCAGAGGAAAGCAGTACATACTGACTTTCATCGATTTCGCTACCCGATGGCCAGAAGCAGTAGCTCTAAGCAACACCAGGGCTAAAACTGTGTGCCATGCATTAACAAACATTTTTGCCAGGGTGGGTTGGCCGTCCGACATCCTTACAGATTCGGAAACCAATTTCCTGGCAGGGACCATGAAAAGTCTGTGAAAAGATCATGGGGTGAACCACTTGGTTGCCACCCCTTACCACCATCAAACAAATGGCCTGGTGGAAAGGTTTAATGCAACTTTGGGGGCCATGATATGAAAATTCATAAATGGGCACTCCAATGATTGGGACCTAGTGTTACAGCAGTTGCTCTTTGCCTACAGGGCTGTACCACATCCCAGTTTAGGGTTCTCACCCTTTGAACTTGTGTATGGCCGTAAGGTTAAAGGGCCATTACAGTTGGTAAAACAGCAATGGGAGGGGTTTACACCTCCTCCAGGAACTAACATTCTGAACTTTGTAACCAACCTATAAAACACCCTCCAAACCTCTTTAGCCCTTGCTAAAGAAAACCTGAAGGATGCTCAGGCAGAGCAAAAGGCCTGGTATAATAAACATGCCTAAAAACGTTCCTTTAAAGTAGAGGACCAGGTGATGGTCCTGAAGGCGCTTCAAGCCCATAAGATGGAAGCGTCATGGGAAGGACCCTTTACGGTCAAGGAGCGCCTGGGAGCAGTTAACTACCTCATAGCATTCCCTAACTCAACCCTAAAGCCTAAAGTGTATCATGTTAACTCTCTAAAGCCTTTTTATTCCAGAGAATTAAAGGTTTGTCAGTTTACAGCCCAGGGAGGAGATGACGCTAAGTGGCCTAAAGGTGTCTACTATGAAGGAAGCAGTGACGGTGGCGTGAAAGAGGTAAACTTCTCAATGACCCTTGGACGCATGCAGCGCCAGCAGATCAAGGAGCTGTGCACTAGCTTCGCGCCACTATTCTCAACCACCCCAGGACAGACTGAATGGGCATACCACTCCATTGACACAGGTAACGCCCACCCAGTTAGAGCCCAACCTTACCAGGTGGCTCCTCATGGCAAAGCTGCTATAGAACGGGAGGTCCAGGACATGCTATGGATGGGTGTAATCCGCCCTTCTCACAGTGCATGGGCATCTCCAGTGGTTCTAGTCCCCAAACCGGATGGGAAGATATGCTTTTGCGTGGACTACCGTAAGCTAAATGCAGTAACTCTCCCAGACAACTATCCAATGCCTCGCACAGATGAGCTGTTGGAAAAACTGGGACGGGCCCAGTTCATCTCCACCTTAGACTTAACCAAGGGGTACTGGCAAGTACCATTAGAGGAATCTGCCAAGGAAAAGTCAGCCTTCATTACGCATGTAGGGCTGTATGAGTTTAATGTGCTCCCTTTCGGGCTGCGAAATGCACCCGCTACCTTCCAAAGACTTGTAGATAGTCTCCTAGTGGGATTGGGAGAATCTGCAGTTGCCTACCTTGATAATGTGGCCATATTTTCTGACTCCTGGGCGGAGCACCTAAAACATCTCCGGAAGGTCTTTAAACGCATACAAGAGGCAGGACTAACTGTTAAGGCTAAAAAGTGTCAAATAGACCTCAACAGAGTAACTTACCTTGAACACCAGGTGGGTCAAGGAACTATCAATCCTCTACAGGCCAAGGTGGATGCTATCCAAAAGTGGCCTGTCCCAAAGTCCAAAAAACAGGTCCAATCCTTCTTAGGCTTGGCTGGATATTACAGGCGATTTGTACCACACTACAGCCAAATCGCCTCCCCACTAACAGACCTAACTCAAAAGAACCAGCCAAATGCAGTCCAGTGGACTGAACAGTGTCAAAAGGCCTTTAACCAGCTTAAAGCAACACTCATGTCTGACCCTGTGCTCAGGGCCCCAGACTTTGACCAACCGTTCCTAGTAACCACAGATGCCTCCAAGCGTGGTGTGAAAGCAGTTTTAATGCAGAAAGAAACCAATCAACAATTGCACCCTGTTGTGTTTCTCAGCAAGAAGCTGTCTGAGAGGAAGAGCCACTGGTCAATTCCCAAAAAGAAATGTTACGCCATTGTATATGCTCTGAAAAAGCTACGCCCATATGTTTGGGGACGACGGTTCCAACTACAAACCAACCATGCTGCGCTAAAGTGGCTTCATCGCTTCACCAACAAAAACAAACTTCTTCGGTAAAGTTTAGCTCTCCAAGATTTTAATTTTAACATCCAACACATTCCAAAAACTTCTAATAAAGTAGCTAACGCACTCTCCCAAAAAAGTTTCCCAAACTCAATAGGTTAAAATTGTCCTCAAAATGTGGAACCTATTGTTAGTTTATTGTAACCAGTAGTATGTTTACAGGTGCATGTGTTTGATTAATTCTGTTTTTTCCTAAAGCTCCAGAAAGAAATTGCACCCAGTAATGTTCCAACACTGTTTGCGATTTGGGGGGCGTGTCATAAGTGTGAAGTAGCCTAGAATTAGTGTTTACCTGTAAGGGGTTAAGCTAAAGGTAACCTGAGAGGTGGACAACTGACCAATGAGAAATTCCTCAGGAGACAAAGGATTTTAAGTTTCAGTTTCTCTCTGGGGCTCTCTCTGTTCACCTCGGCTATGGGATGAACACAGCTATGTCTTTCACTATAACTATAAGATTCTATCAAGTACTGTAGTTAGTAAGTTTACCTTTTTTTTTTATCACTTGGAGGGTTCTCAGTGGTGAGTGTTGGCTGGGTGCTTCTTGATATTGTAAGCTTCAGCAGAGATATCAACTGTGGGAGAAAATTGCCTCGGGGAGAGGTTTGGTTTCTGAATCCTTTTGTTGATTATGGTAAATGCTGTTCTATTGATGGTTATAAGGGATTTATTCCTTTCTTTTTTCTTTTATTAAAATCTTTCTTTTAAGAAGCTGACTGCTTGTTTTTCATTGTGTAAGATCCTGGTTTTGGATCGGGCACGTCTCGCAGGATCAGGCGAGGTTTGTTTTTCTTTCTCTCAAGCTTCCCCGGGAAGGAAAAAGTTTGGGGGGTTAGTGGAAAGGGAAAGAAGGGTCCCCATACTACCCTAGACCTAGTTTGGTGGTGGCAGCGTACCAGGTCCAAATACAAAAGAATTTGTGTTCTGGGGAAAACATTTTAACCCAAGCTGGTAAAATAAGCTTGTGGGGGTTATTTCTTTTTTCATGCGGGTCCCCACATCTGTACCCTAGAGTTCAGAGTGGGGAGGCAATCCTGACAGATTTCTTGTAGCATGAAGTGATAACCTTGAGGGTGAGAATCAGGAAAGCCTTTTATATAGGACTATATAACAGTTTGGTATATCCAGATACGATAGCTAATGCTAAAGCTAAGTTAGGTTAGCTAAGAGATGAATGAGCGGTCCAAATTCATGGGGAAAACATGTTAGGAAGTAAGATGGGGGTTAGACTCCAGCATGATTAACTATTCAGCAAATTATTTTAATTCGAAAATTGGCCTCTTGCATAAGTGAGCCAGTAATATAAGACACCAAAATAATTATTGTTAAAGCATCATAAGAGCAGATTATTGGTACATCTGAGCCCTATTGTAAGAAAAATCTCCTTTCTTTAGAGATTCCCAGACTAATTTACAATTGTTGTAATGATAAAAAGAGAAGTATCCAGGTAAACCCTGATTATTAGAATTATGGATTATCTTGAATTCTGAGATATTTCCTGTAGCTAAAATTCGGAGAGAAACTAACTGAGTTTCTCTCTCAATTATAGGGGTGGCAGCACCAGCAAAAGAAAGAGAAGATGGTAATGCTGCTTTTTCCTTCCCTTTAGCTCACTCTCCTATGTCCACCAACTCATAGGTTTTAATGATTTTGGCTCTCATTCCCTCCACTCCCCAATGTGATAAACTTTCACTAGATAGAACTCCCTAAAGAGCATCATTCCAGTACTTTCAGCAACCTGTGTCCACATCCAGCTATATAAACATCTAATATGACAGGAATTGTACGTGGGTCAAAGCTATTTCACCTGAGAACAGTTATCTTCTGAACTGAGTAGAGGAAACTGACTGTTTTTTAAAGGATGATTGAAGAGAAACATCAGATTAATTAAATAGTGAAACTTTGTATTTTACTGAAAGAGGTTGTGAACTCTGATAATGTCAATAATATTAAGTGCAGATTTAAAACTACTCAGTAATAGTTATTCTGGATTTAGAGAACAGTATTTGGGGAGAGAAGCTGCATAACAAACAATAAGATTATACAATTTAAACAAAAAGCTTTTCCATTTCTGCCATCACTGAAATAATGCCACCCAATACCAGTATGTAAGCCATAAAAGGGAAAAAAAGAAAAAAACAGAACTGACAACACAAAAACCCATAAACTGTGAGTTGGCCTTCCATGATACCCAAATATGGGTCTTGGTCAGTCTACATCAATGTCTAAGTTAGCAATCACCTCTCTTTTTCCATCACTATTTCATATTGGTTTGTCTTTCTCTTTCTGGCCCATGTTTGCATGGTAGTTTACAGTCAGCTTCTATGGTTAGCTCCTGAAAGGTACATGTCTTGTCTGAGAGAGAGCGAGAGAGTGAACATACGTGTTAGTACGTACTCAAACAATGAATATTACCTTGCCACACTCTGCAAAAAGCCAGACTCAACAGCCATTCCTGCACTCAGAGCCCAGAAGGGTGCAAATCAATTCACAGGGATGATACAGTGTGTGCATTCCCTTTGTATGCTGGGGAGCTCAGGTGTGAATTGGCACAGTCTTACACTACCCCAAGTTTTGTGTTGAGAAACTCCCTACCAGCTTCAATACAGGTAAGTGCCAAAAAGGTACAATCTGTTTAGTAACAACAGGCTCCGATGTAGTTTGCACTGCCTTACATAGTGTTTCGGGATGGTTTATACACAAGCGTATTGTTATCTCTGAGGGCTATATAGAATGTACAGAATAGCTTACACACTGTTGGCTCATAAATTGCTGTAGTTTGGGCAGTCTTGGTAGCCATACCTTATGACAGAGTGGAATTATGTCTAAGTGAGAAGTGAGCCACATTCAGAATGTGATGTGAAATATACCAGATTGTCCAGGATTTTCACTACCTGTTGGCTGCGTTACTCCTAGTGTTTAGTCTAATTGGCAAGTTTATGTTATCTTGGTACTTAAGGATGAGGTACTACAGTCATAAATGTCTTATTCCCTGTACTTGAGAAAAAAAAATTATTTTAATCCCTGTATCATGCACAGATACTACTATAATGGGCACATAAAATTATTAATAAATATTAAATAATAAAAATAATAGATTACCCCCTTTCAGTCCTGCTCAAATTGCCAGCATATTTACCTGGTAACAGTATACTTCATTACTTGATTTTCCAAGAACGTGGTTAAAATTAAATACTTTTCTTTTTATTTTGACAGTTTTCAATAGAAGTAAGCTGGGAGCCATTCATTTTCTTCCTTATCCTTTTATATCAATGATCAATCAGTATCATCCATACCACCTTCCAGGGCAATAGGTAAATCTAGCATTAACTTTGTAAGACTGGTATCTATTCACACTGTGCTGACTGGAGAGAGGCAACCTTCACACCTGCTGCCACCACTTTGCAACTAGCTCTCCTAGATGCAGGATCTTCTGGTAGGATACACGTATTCTTTGTTAGTAAAGATAAAAGTCTACAAAGAACAGTGTCCCTTAAGTCTGAACTTGAATATTTGGAAAAGAATGACAAAAGACTAATCAGCTAAATGAAGAGTGTTCCAGATCAACATATTTTACCTTTGAGTATAATAGGTGTTGTAATTATCACAGATGATGCAGATATTGCACCTGGAATTCCAGTGAAAATCTCAGGAATGGCTCAACTCTGACTTTTCTATAAGCAAATCAGGATCCAACAAAGCCTTGTTCTTCTAATTCCTGTCACCTTAAGAATTTCCTCAATTCTCTTTACTCTCACTGTGTGTGTGTCTAGAATTATCCAGTTCCTTAATATTAGCTTCAAAATCTGGATGCTTTATGCCTTCTCTATATAAATAAGGACAAACCCAGCTGCCTATTCTAACTGGCTATTGAACACACTTCTTTCAAGTCCTTCCTCAGTTCATGCTATTTTTATGTTGCTTTCAACCTCAAATTACACAGAAAATGCTCTCACTTTCAGTTATGCCTAAACTTCACTGTATATAACATTTTAAGCAGAGAATACCTGCAACAGCGTGTGTGGAAGTTCTAACATATCAGTTAGCTTTATATCACCAATATAGCAAATATTTAGCATCCATTCATCATTACAAAAGTTACAGTTCCTCTATCTCAAAGCAAAATGATTCTGCAGCACCATCTAGTGAGATGGCATCACTATCTGCCATGTTATTTTAATTCTGCAGTTACCATTGATTGCTATTTCTAGATGTGGCAAGATCCGGAGAAACATTGAGATCTCAAGATTTTGATTTAGAATTTAAAAAAGAGCAATTTAAATTAGAAGTTGTGTTTGCCAGGGAGGCATAAGAGAAATGCCCCAGATTAGACCACACTTTAAGTCATAGTAGCCTGCGCTGCCCTGAAGTAGCTCTAGGGTTTTGTATGGAGGTGGAATAAGGCAATGGTTCCACTTCTTTCACCTAAGCATGGTGTGTACTTGGGGAGCAACTTGAAAAAACAGTCCCAGGACTCCACTGCGTGAGGGACCTTCAGCTGTGACATTCTCCTGCAAGATGCCCATCTTAGTACTAATGGTGGTCTGAAAGCGATCTCTGGCACCTATCCAATGATGAAGGAGAGGACCTTGAGGAGTTCCAAAGGTTCTCTGGTGACAATTGAGGAGTCAACCCCAAAGAGGCAAACAGTCAGACTCATCTGAAACTCAGTATGGGTGTAGCATCAATGCTGAAGAGGAATGGGGGGGATCAGCTCTGGTGGTAACAAATGAAAGAGACTCCCATCTGGTACCAGGAGAGGCTAAGAGCAGTACTGAGCTCAATGAAGGGTTCTGCCACCAAGACAATAACCATGCTAAAGGTCACATCAGTGTCATACAGGCCATCAGTGGTTTGCCCAGTGTCTACCTCAACTCCACAGTCTGAGGTTTGGGTGTTGGGTGTTTGTGCTGCTGATAAGTCCAGTAGTTCTGCAACACAGCACAAAGTGCCAAGGGAACGATGGAGGATGAGATGATGGAAGTTTGCGAAACCAGTGAATTCTTGAACCAGTAGAGAGTTATGGGACGGAGAGGCAAGACAGGTCTGATGTCACCTGGTATATCACCAGCATGCAGACAGACGGTGCTAGTGCCAATGTCATTGTTACCAGACTCGACGTACACCCCTTGACCAGAACCAAAGTTGGTATGGTCTCTTGCTGCTCCCAGCACAGCACCAGGGAGCATTTAAACAGATCTGTTCCACCCCATGTGCTCCTTCAGCCATAAGTCTCTCTCCACCTGAGTCCTCTTTGTGAATGACTTGCAGATAGAGCACTGCTCTTTAATGTGTTCTTACTGAGGCGCAAGCACCTCAAGTGGGAATCACTGTTGGGGGTGCCCCCCAATATGCCACCATAGCCCCTCACCTGGCTGTAGAAGTGCAATGCCACCCTAGCCCCCCCAATAAGACAGACAATGCTTGAACCCTGATGAGTGCATCACACAAAGCAGCCAATTACTTGAATAATGAACTAACACTAAAAACTTAACCTAAGTTAGCACTAACATATATACAAAAATTTTCTCAGAAACTGAGATCAAAAGACCAAGAAACCACCCAGAGCTCCAACTCTAGCCATGGGTTGTGAGAAGGTATTGAAGAGGTTGGGATGGCATTGCCCTTCTACAGCCAGGGAGGGGCTATGGTGCAGAGCACAAGTATCTCCTGCACTGGTACTGCTAGGCAAAGTTCTCTGGCTCCAGCATATTGGGCACTCGTGTACCTAAGGAGAATACCTAAGGAGTGGCTGAACCTACCCGAAGAACAAAAATTCTCTTATAAATTTCTCTTTCATCAGAACATGAATATTTTGTTTGTTTTGTTGCTGAAAACTATGAAACGTGAGTTTTCTGTTTTCTGATGAAAAAACATTGACAATGAAAAAATATTTTTGTCCATTTTTTTTTTGCAGGGGGGAAAAATGTCCCACTCAACTCAAGTGACAAGTTTAGTGAGGCTCTTTACCTGCACCCATCTTGTCATTATAGGTAGTCTGGACAAAAGCTTTATTTTAACTGGAAATAAATGTGTCACTCAGGCAAAACTCCCATTTTAGTTCACAGCAGATTTACATGTGTACAGATGGCAGAAACAAGCTCCAAAATATTCCATTAATTTAGATGAGCAGAGGATTGTATTAAAGTAAAGCAGATACTGCACAACCAAGGAATATTTTAATATTCCTAATACACTGACAGTTATTCCAACACAGATAATACAAACATATTTTATATCCCAGTCTAAATAGAGAGAGATAGTTTTGTGTTTATATCCCCAAAAGAAAGAAATATAAGATTATAAAGAGAAAATTATAAAGATGTGTTAGTAGTTGACAGAAAATGTTTGCATATATTCTTTAAATTCTATATGTGAGCACACTAGTAGAAAGCTGTTATATGTTTGGTGGGGGGGAGAGAAATCAACTTTTCCTTCCTATGTAAACTAATTTTAGATAGATAACCATACATCATGCTCCTCTGTCTCTGAAAGAAACCTGATTATCAAATCGCCAGCTGAACCAAAGCTCATAATGGTTTGCTTTCCTTCAAATACTGCTAAAGATCTGAAAATACATGGAAGCTACTTGACAAACTGGCTCCCTGTAATTCAGATCATGGGAAATGTGGTTTTCGGAAGTGATACTTTGATGATGCAGGTATTTTATTATCTGCTCTCACATATCTGCTTCTAAAATGAAATTGGTATTTTTTTAATAGCTTTGTAATTTTTTTTTCTAAAGGGGACATTCAGTGCTTGTGAAAGAGATGGGCTAGTAGCTGTTGATATTCCTTGAGCCATACACAGTGCAATTTGGAACTGTGCAGGTTAGCTTCCCCACATATTTCCAGCACAATTTGTTCCTAGCCTGCCACACAACTACATTTCCAGTGTTCTGCTTTTTTTTTTTTTTTTTTGGATTCATGAACAGAGTTTGATGAAATAATAGTAATAGAAAGGATCTCAGTGAAAATTGCCTCTTTTTCTGAGTTCACCAGATGTCTACAAAAGGAAGCAGTTTCAGTGAAGATTTTGAATGAATTTTTATTTAAAAAATTGATAATAATTGAAATGTGACACCTGTTTGTGTTACTTTTCTTCAGATTTCAAGCTTCTTTGGGGGATTATGATTAGACACAAAAATTTAACAATTTTGACTTGTTCTATCCTTGAATTCCAGATGATCTAAATTTTGCCAGGTTATGTGCTGGTTGATGTCTCTTTAAATGGTTTTTGAGCCAAAATGTTCTACATGAATAACAGAAAGTGGAAAAATATGGAAGTATGGCAGTTTTCATCCTCTTTTCATCACAGGAAAGGAATCACAGAAAGCAAAAATACATGTTCAGTGAGGACAAAAAATAAATAAAATAGATTTTGTAGTGAGCCAGCCACTTCCATTCCCTATTCAAGCCCAAATTAATCTGTCCATAGGTATCATAATTCAGAGGACAGACTCCTCTCCCCAAATGCTGATGAGGTCCAGCAGCTCGGCATTGCTCCAAGCAGAGGATCGCCTGGTGCATGAAGCAAGCATGGCCCAGAAAGATGAGCTGAGACCACTGCATGCATCAGGAGAAAACAGGAAAGGGACTTTCAAAATTCAAAAGGACTTAACAGTGTGGGAATGATGGTTGGTCATCTGAAGGCAGGGCAGTAGAGTTCAAACCAATGACCAGAGAAGCAAGAACAGGCATTGTGGGACACCTCCCAGAGGCCAATCACAGCACTGTAATTGACCAGGGTATCTAGACTGGCACCGCAGTGCTGTACCCTCGGCACAGAAAACTGTACACCTCTCATTAAGGTGGCTTTTTTACAGCACTGCAACTGTGCAGTTTCTGCACACTAAGTGGCTTGGCAGCGTGTTACACCTCCGGAGTTACACTGCAGAAAGCTGATTTGCTTGATAGGAACTTGCCAATGTAGGCAGGGTCCGAGATAGCATAAAAGTCATTGCTACATACAAGTGAGGAAGGAAGGAGGTCCTGGCTATGTCTCAGTCTACACTGAGGACTCTTAAAACTCTCAGACATGAGTACATAAAGAAAAGTGCTGTCTGTTTCTTTCATTACAGTAAACAGGGGAGAATTGCCCATTATAGATAAGGTTTAGTTCCAGGTACCATTCCACCATCCCTCTTTACTCTCTTCTGACTTTATCAGTCAAAATTCTCTTGAAGCTGAAACAGTCCACTGTTGCCCTAAGCACAAAGACAAAATTTTTGTGGGAAAACTTTGAGAAAATTAGTTCAGGCATTTTTTACCTAAATGCTTCTTGAAGTTGCATTTGGAAATGTGTTTTGATGACCGCAAAAATGGCTAATGTTATTTTAGACAGTTTCCCTTATATCTCACTGAGTTTTAAAAATCTGGTTTAGTGTCAAGAAAATCTCGATAAGTAGTTTTAATGAACATATGACAGGAGCTTTACATGTGTATATTGGATTTTTTTCTCAATTTTTTAAAATGTATTTTAAGGCTGCCTTTGTTGAGGATGGATGAGCTGAAATGTCCCTCATTAAGAAGGCCTCAGAACTTTCGTCCTTCAAACTTGCATTATGAGCAAGTTGATTGTTCCATGTTCTCTGATGGCATGGTGACAATATTTTATCATAAATAGTATCAGTCCAATAAGAAAAGGCTCAGTTGTGTGTGTGCAAAGAATAGTAGAAAAAAACAACCTTCACTACATCCAAGCAGCATGATTTTTTTTAATCTATAGATATAAGCAGTAAGATTCCTGAATAAGGCTCCCTGAGCAAACATAGTCAAATCTCTTCAGGCTCAACACCATTTTATGGCACTCCGAATCCTTACTCATGTTGAGTAGCTTCATTGACAAATTGACTTCCACTAAATGATTAAATTCTGGCTAACTAATAGGTCTCAAATGCAATTGTAAACAGGAAAATATCATTGGGTGGATGTGTTTCTAGTGTGGTTCCACAGGGATCAGTTTACACAATTTATCAGTAGTGATTTTGTTTTCTGTCAACTCATTGATAAAAATGTTAAAGTTTGCAGATGATACAAAGTGATCTCAGGTCCTGGATGCAAGCATAGTTATGTGTTTCAGTGTAGCCAACTGTAAAGTCATGCATCTAAAAAACAAAGCAGAGAAGCCATAATTACAGGATGGGAGACTATCCTGGTACATAAGGACTCTGATATGGACTTGTGTAGATAATCAATTGACCTACCAGTGCAATACTGTGGCTAAAAGGGTTAATGTGATCATTGGAGAGGGTTCAGAGAAGAGCCATTAGAGTGATTAAATGATTGGAAAACATTTCTTATAGTGAGGAACTCAAATAGTTTAATATATTTAGCTTATCAAAGAGATAGCTAAACAGTGACTTGATTACACGTACATGGGCAACAGAAATTTTATAATAGAAGGCTCTTCAATGTGGCAGAGAAAGGAGTAAAATTCAATGGAGAGAAGTTGAAATTATACAAAGTCAGACTACAAATAAGGCACCAGCTTTTTATACAGTGAGGGTGATTAAACAGTGGAGCAATTATTAGGGGCAGTGGGGTGGATTCCCCATCACTGGAAATCTTTAAATCAGGATTGGATGATTTTCCCCCTATATGTTTGTAGTCCAAACAGGAATTAAATTGGGAAAGTCCTACAGTAATACAGGTCAGAATACATGATCACAATGGTCTTGTCTGGCCTTAAAATACAAAAATCTGACCTATCTTAAAAAAATCATGATTTATTGGACTGGCATCCAACACTTGCCTGTTGGCCTGGCTGACACTGTGCTAAATTCACAATCCTGGTGACTTAAGTTTACGATTTTCAAAGCTGTCTAGAAATTTTATTTCCATTAAAAGTTGTGCCAAAATCCCCTATATTGCTTTGGCAATCTCCAACAATAGTTCTCTATTTATTCCCACAAAGGATACCAGCTGTTCATTTTATCTGCACAGCAGCACCAACGTTTATGAATGCCTGGCTACAAATGGGACTGATAGCACCAATTTATTTAACCAAAATATCACTTACATGGTGTTATAAGTGTGAAATAGCCTAGAATTAGTGTTTACCTGTAAGGGGTTAAGCTAAAGGTAACCTGAGAAGTGGACAACTGACCAATAAGAAATTCCTCAGGAGACAAAGGATTTTAAGTTTCAGTTTCTCTCTGGGGCTCTCTCTCTGTTCATCCCATAGCCGAGGTGAACAGAGAGAGAGCCCCAGAGAGAAAGTAAACTTAAAATCCTTTGTCTCCTGAGGAATTTCTCATTGGTCAGTTGTCCACCTCTCAGGTTACCTTTAGCTTAACCCCTTACAGGTAAACACTAATTCTAGGCTACTTCACACTTATGACACATGGTAATAAATCAAGCACTACAAATATGGAGTCAGATTCAAACTTGTGACTCTGGTTCTTTAACCACTGAACTAGACCAACTCATACTTGGTGGCTCTTCTTGTGAAGAGTAAAACAAAAAAACAACAATCCATAAATCTCAGACTTGCAATTGCTTAAATCTCAGGTTTAGGGAGTATCCAGAATAGCACTGAAGCAGTTTTTCAAGCAGTAGATAAAATCCTTACTGTTCTGCACAATTATAGCCTTAGAGATATCATAAATGCAAAACTGATTCCCACTGAGCAGCTTATATGTAAAGAAACCATTCTGATGAATAAATATAAACATAATATATTGAGTAGCATACTCCCCCCACCCCTCCGTAACTGTATTATGTAGTCTTTGCTCCTTTTTATGACTTATCTTTAGGGCACACATATGTTAAAGATAATTAGTTTTTGAAAACATTACCACATCTATTGTACTCAAACGTGTAGAATGAAAAAAACCCCCTGTCTCCTTTTTAAAACATCTAAATCTACTGGTCTGCATACTCCAGAGGGACACCTCATGAAAAAACTTCACCAGTATTATAAATCTGTCTGCCCCCCAGTCCATAAAAACTACCAAGAAAAAATCCACCTTAGACAGACTTTAGAGCGGTACCTGGAGATATTGCCTGTTCTTAAAGTCTTTCCTGTGTTCATTCATAACAGTAATTTGTTGCCTTTTTTAAACATCACCTACTTCTATAGGATTATTCCTGTCATGTGCCAAGCTCGCACATCAGAGTTGAAGGGGTTTGGTGACAGTGGGAATACAGGTCTTCTCTTTTGAGTTATAACAAAGTAGGTGTTAGAATCTTACATAAAAATGTAGAGTAATCACTGTTGATTTACTTTGGCAGGTGGATTTCGTTAGTTCCAGCCAGGATATAAAGAGATTTAAGAGTCTCCCTGAGGCAGAGGGGACTACAGGCTATGACAAAGGAGGACCTATAGGAAGTCCTAGCAACAGTCAAACCTAGGGAGAAAGAATAAGCTGTTTTTTGTTTTAATATTGTTCTTTGAGTTACCAATAAGGCACTACTCTAAGAAGATGGTACCTTTGTGCTATATATGGCATGTATTATACAAGCTTTCAGGAGGATCCTTTTCCATTTGTACAAGCACAAGGGCAGATCTCTCCATAGCATTCCATGTAATTTGAAAGATTCCTGGCTAATATGCTGACTCATATACCACATACCCAAATAGCATGATCTTAGGGGTGGGGCTGAAATTTTGTTCTTTGCTAGGTAGTATTGCTTCTTACAAAAGAGTATATCACTGACTTTGGAAGCAAGGTGCTTATTCTCCAAGTACAAATTCCAGCCGTCAAGCGCCCTTTAGCAGCTGTGGCAGGCTTTGGCCCTTAGGGACAAATACTGTCTGATAGAGAGGGAATTACCATCAGACTGTTCACAGGAAGTCCAATTTTATCAGCCATTTAGCAGACTTTTCCTATTGTAGGCATTGAAACCAAAAACGCCAGACCTAAAAACATTACCTACTTTAAGAGTAGGACTTTACACACAGACTTACATCTCAAATACGGGCTCCACAGGGGGTTGCACTCAAAAATCCACACACAGCCAACAAGCTCAAATAAAACCCACATTTTCCTGTACAATTATCAGATTTGCACACACAATTTGACAGTTTGGATGTATACAAATGCAATTTTTTTTAAGTGCAAGAGGTGCATTTGCTTTTTCCTGGATACGTCCATTACATTTAACATTTGGTTTATATATTCTGTGCAGTTGAACTATTTATTTTAATTCCAGGATATTCCACTTCCTGGTGTCTTTAGCGATTACATTTCTGCTAAGGCAAAGAAAATTCAGCATGGCAAAAATCAATCCCTTCATATTTCCTCCTCCTGCCATTGCCTTTGGCAATCCATTGTCTCCCTATCCTCACAGGTTCACGGTCTGGATATAAACTTCAATTGCTCTCTTTCCTACTATCCCCACATTGCTGCTGTCACTGAATAGAATAATAATTATAACATTTTCTTTAGCACTCCCATGACCTGATTTACTTCCATAAACTGACTTTCTTCTCCCTTTATGAAATGAGAACTTAACTAGGGAAAAGTTGAGTCATAGGGGGGAAGAAAACAATGCATTGTCACTAACAGAGTGGGATATGCTCTTAGTTATTACTTGGTTCTGTTAATTCAACCCTATTTTCCAAAAGTCATCAATCTCTGATAGCTGTTCGCTGGCCCATCTGAAATGTGTTGCTAGTCCCAGTTGAATTCCTAATGGACACTCATCCACATTACTAAACATCATTATGACCATCATTGGCTAGCTAACTACAAAAGCAGCTTCTCTTCTCTCGCTATTCACACCTCCAGTTCAGCTGCTGGAGGAACACCTCACCCTCCCTGATTAGAGATAACAAGCTGGTTCAGCCTCATTGGACTAACCCTGTTATCTCCCACCTGGTTCTTGCCTACCTATTTATACCTGCCCCTGGATACTTCCACTGCATGCATCCGACAAAGTGGGTATTAGCCCATGAAAGCTTATGCTCTAAAACTTTAGTTAGTCTTTAAGGTGCCACAGGACTCTGTCACTTCTGCTATTCCAGACTAACATGGCTACCCCTCTGATTCTTGATCATTATGACCGGCATCCTTGTTAGCAGTTTCAGCAGAAAAGGAAGAGATAAAATGAGTCTGATGTTCCCTTTAGGTAAAGGCTGAAGCATATTGGCACAGCAGTATGGGGACTGTTGTATTGCCAATTTCCATGCTGTCCATGCTCTTTGAATAAACAGGGCTTCTGTCTCTATGGCAGTCTACCACAGGACTTTCAGCAGCATTTATATTTACTTCAAATGTTAAACCATGGCTCATTGTGTTGCCCTGTGCATTCACATTATTTTACAAACAAAAATTCCATTCCTGATCAGCACCCTCTCTTACAAATGAACTCATCTTAATGCAGATTGCATTACAGACCTACTTGGTAATATACAGTATTGGGAAAATAATTGCTGTTAAATGACATTCTATTCCTGCAATTGAAATAAATGACAACAATAAAATGTCAATTAAACACTGATTACATGGAGATTATAGGAGGTGTTGTATAATTGACTTACAGAATGATCAGAAATTGAGCGTCACGGTGGCAACATGAAGCAAGTTTTTTAAAAAGAGAGATCTACCACCATAACAGATGTGATCTAAAACATTTTACCAGGAAAAACTAAGGGTGACAGGGAAAAGAATAGGTCTGCTATATAAAAATTCAGTCACTAAAAGTCAGCTAGAGAATCAGGTGCCTCCACAAGAATAAGTACCACTGGGTACCTCCAAGCTGAGATGCTTCTCTTATCTTCATTAAACAGCTTTATTTGCAGTAACCACTCATGCTCAAAAGCCTAAGCGGGAATTCAGTGGCAATAAGAGTCCTTACTCTGTTTCTTCGTGGACTATTTTTTTAAGTAGAATCAGAATTATTCAACCCCTGATTGTGCTTTTTATTATTTATTTAAACATACTATTTATTTAATCTGTAAAACCTCCAAGAAGCCAGGTCAGAGGAGAAAGAGGAACAAAGAGCAAAGGAAAGTGTTAAGCAAGAGGAGGAGTAATAAGGGAGAATGGAGTAAGTTGGGGTGTAAAGGAGATTGTGAGAGAGAAAGGGTGTGTAAGAAAACAAATTTAGGATAAACATTATTTTATTCTACTTGGCATTGACAGTAATAACCTAGAAAGGAATTTTTGGCTTTTGGATGGAAAACTTTAAAAAAAAAAAAAAAAAAAAGATAACTACCTTAACACTTGCCCCAATTTTAACAGTGACAGTATATATGTCTGACAACATATCAGATTATCTTTATGTATGGCTGATTGCATGACTGAATAATTGGTTGCAACCAGGTGTTTTTATGGGACAAGTATTTTGCAAGATGGGGACAGATACTACCCATGGCCATTTTATCCAGAGTGGGAAAGTTGGGGCAACTTGCTCAAAACAAGCCAAATTACTCTCATATGTTTATACTTTGGGGGGTTCACTTTACCAAAGCATTTAGTATGTAACAACAGATATTTGAGGCAGGATTTTTCCAGACCAACAGTTCTCAACCTGTGGGTCGGGATTCCAAAGTGGGCATTAGACTTGTTGGGGCCCAGGGCTGAAGCCAAAGCCCAAGGGCTTCAACTCTGTGCAGTGGACTCAGGTTACAGGCCCCCCTTGCCTGGGGCTATAGCCTTTGGATTTTGGTCCCCTCATGCAGGGCAGTGGGGCTCAGGTGGGTTAGGCTTCAGTCCCTCCTCCTGAGGCTGTGTAGTAATTTTTGTTGTCAGAAGGGGCCATGGAGACTCAGTGCAATGAAGTTTGAGAACCCCTGTTCCAGACTGTTGCTAGCTTAAAGATTGCCTTGCTTTCATTTGATTGTGACTTGTTGTTGGGTTCAAAGCAAAAGTCTCACCTGATTCATCTAAAACACAGGAAGGCAATACTACAAGGCAGAGTGAACGAATGTTAGAAACTTGAAAAAGAGAAGGGAAAGTCAAGAAGCCTTTGTCCTTCAGACTAACATGTCAAACTATTCAATCAGTTCCAAGTTATAAATCTGATTGACTTGGGTGAAATTGTTTAGTTGGAATTTGTAACCAAGTGAAGAGTCACTTACTCAGGATTTATACGGCTTGATTATGCATCTAATGCCAATCTAATATTACTGCTGTTTGTTTTGATCATGATTTTCTTTGTATTGCTTTATGTTAGTTTTGGTTTAATTATGTATTTTCTTGATTTTATAGTTTTAATACAATTTATAATAACTGATGCCAAGTAACACTTCTTTTAATTAGTAACATAAGCAAGAACTGTTTAGAATCTAAGTGAATCAGTTTGTTGATCTAGGAGCCAACTGGGCTCTTATAGAAATTAAACCTTTGGTTTTCACAGGTAATAGACTGATACACGCTGTCATGCAGTGATCTCTGAGGAAGAAAGTTACAGTTGGGTAGAAAAACCCAGCTGAAAGTTTTCTTTTTCTTTTCGGGGAATGTCAAAGAAAGCAGACCAGGCCTTATGTCTTCTCCAGTGGCTTAAAGAACAGAGAAAGAGAAAATACTTCAGGGAGAGGGGCTGTGAACAGATTAAGGCTGGGTGGAAGACTCTGTTTGTTTCAAAATGTTATGTTAAGAAATCCAGACCCCAAGGAGGATTGTTATTAGAGTTGTGAAAACCGTTTTGAGTTTTTTGAGAAAGCAAGATGGGAAACAGGGCACTGCAGAGCCACACCTGGCCACATGGGAGGCAGCCAACCCTGTTACAATTACTCTAGGATTCCCGTACTATGGGCATATCCTTATGTAGCTGGTTAAACAAACTTTAAGACTGCTTTGCACCAGCGGATCCTATATGATAAAGAACAAAAGTACTAGCATCTCAAAGTGTCAAACACATTTTTTTCTGTATTTCTATTTTAGATGAACAGTACAGAGAACATGTGTACTCCAAGCAGGATATAGCATTCATAAGCCAGAGACAGGGTGACCAGACAGCAAATGTGAAAAATTGGGACAGACGATGGAGGGTAATAGGCGCCTATATATAAAAAAAGACCCAAAAATCGGGACTGTCCCTATAAAGTCGGGACATCTGGCCAGAGAATATATTGTTGGGGTGAACTCTTTTATGATCAACTTGTTTCTTTTTTGTTATAGGCAGTTGACTTTTTGGTACATAAAATTTGGTTCTTTTGTATAATTAAAATATTCTTTGATAACTGAGCCATAGTCTGCCTTGGATGTAGTCATGAAATTCTGATGACCTGAAAGAGTTTCTCATGAAAACTGAGAGCAGTATAATTGTATGGTTAAAAACCAGACTCAGGGGATCTGAATTCTGTTCCTTCCTCTGCCACATGCTTCCTGTGTGACTTTGGGCAACTTATGGGTAATCACTGTATGTCCCAGTTCTCCATCTGTAAAATGAATATAATATGGCCCTGCCTCACAAGACTGCTTCACAGGAGTCTTGTGATAGTCATTAATTACACAAGGTGTTAAGATGCTGCAGTAATGACTGCCATAAAAAGAATATAAACAAAAATTGAAGTTAGTGGGCATTTTGCCACTGAATTAAATGATGCAGGAGAGGGCCCTAAATAGCTTTAAAAATATAAAGTATTCTCTTTCCTTTACTGAGGCTGAACTTTATGAATGCTGTAGTTAGCAGGATAACAGCAGCTACATCGACTATAAATTATTTTCTAAGTTAGGAATATTAGTTTACAAGAATGAGGAACCACTTATTGTGAAACAGAAGGACAGAAATCCTTTCATAGCATAATTAAATTCTTATTGAAATGCACAGCCTACGCTGATGAAAGCCAGCATTGCTATGGGGGAAACCCTTCCAAATTAGATATTTTATTGCAGTGGCTTATCTTTTTTCCCCCTTGTCCTGGTGAAATACTGAAAATAAAATTAATTGAATACTGTAAATCTAAGTGTCAGTCTGTGAGGAAAAATAGGATGGTGTTGGAATGCTCATCTGAAATTAACAAGTATAAAAAGGTCTAGCATATTAAAAATTGCTCTAAGCTCTTGTGACTATTAAAATTCAGGAGATGTTAAGTTACAGCATTTCAAAATAGTCTTTCTACAAGTTTATTTATCCTTATTCCTAAAGATGAGGTTCTCTCATACAGAGAGTATATGGGTAAGCTCATAAAAAAAACCCACTATCATGTCCATCATCTTTGTAGTTCATTATCATCTTATTGGCTCAAGGGACACTGCAGTGAATTGTACATTTTTCATTCTAACTCTTATTTAAAAACTATTAATCTACTTGGTGACTCCTAACTAGGAAAGAAACAATATTTTTTTAACAAATCAGTCCCTTCAAGAAGAGAGAGCCTTGATAAGAAGGAAGTGATCCAGCAGAGAGGAAGGATGATCTTGTAGTTACGGCACTAGTCTGGGACTTCAGATCACTGGACTCAATTCCCAGCACTGCAATAGATCTCCTGTATGGGTTGGGGCAAGTTATCTAATAGATCTAGTTCCAGTTGTGGAAAGCTCTAAAGAACATGTGCAAACGTAAGCATGTGTTTAAGTGCTGCTCCTGAATAGGGACGTTTTCTTAAATTAGGGCTTCTATCCCTCAATTTTCCATCTGTAAAATGAAAACAGCAATATATCCATTCTTCATCCCTTTGACTATCTTGTTAATTTAGGGCCAGATTGTCTCATTAGAGTCAGTGGAACTATTCATGAAGCAAGCTACAGTTGAATGTGAATAAGGGTGGCACAATCTTACCTAGACTTTGTAAATGTCTCGTGGCAAGAACTGTCTTTTACTAGGTGTATATTCAGTGCTCATCACAGTGGGGCTCTGCTCTCTGCTGGGCTTTGAGGCATTACAGGAATATCAACAACAGAGAATACTATCTGAAACACTTTTTCGAGACATATTGGACACAATTTTTCAGATACAGATTCAAATAGTTAGTGTGAGCTGTTCTCAGTAGTATGAAATACTTTTCATGCCCTACTGTGCTATAGACTTCAGATACATAGCGCTGACCACAGCTTTGCCTGCTTCCCTTTTGAAGGTATTTTCATTCCGACCTTTATTTTCTTGTGGTCAAATTCTTAATCCTATACATCCTATACAACTGGATTATAGAAAGGGCCCAATACAGAACGGTTCTTAAGTATGTACTTACATCCATTCCTGTTCAGCAAAATACTTGAGTACAAGCTTAAATGCTATTGAAGTCTGTGCAATTTAAGCACATGCTTAAGTGCTTTGCTGAACTGGGGCCTAACCAGAACAGTGGATGGGAAATTAACATGAGTGAAGGAGGGGCAGAATTCTTCAGCACAAAGAGAGGGTATGGAGCACCTATGCAGACAGTTTGTGACCACTACAGCCTATACACCAGTTTGTGGTTAACTGAGCTATTCAATTCAATGATAGTTCCCTAAACTCCCTCACCTTATGTTCGTCAATGGGGTATGGTCACCTATGGATCCCCTGGGCAGGCCCAGATCCCAACCCCTCCCCCATGTAAAGGAAATATGTTGGCTCTCTGTATTTTCGGTCTTCCAAAGCCCTTCACAGCCAGGAGGATTTCCCTTTCTAATCTATCCATTTGTCTTCATTACTAGAACCACTCCTAGGCAGAACCTAAAACCAAACAAAAACAGGTAGTTCTTGTTTGCAAGAATAAAGAGATCATCTTGCCATTAAGAATGAAAATAGGGGCTAAAAAGGACTGGTACAAAGGTTTACCATTATTGTCTTAGAGTGAATCATGTGGCAACATGGAGGGAGTATCTTGGCTACCAAATGGCAAGAGTACACTAGTAGCTACGCAGACTGTTTCAACATAGGCTGATTGAACTCCAGTGACCTGGTGGTGGCCATCATGCTTACACAAGTTGCATATTTTCATCTGAGCAAAAATGACACTTCATGTCCAATACACATTTTTCAGAAGCTGGAGGAAAAGTTGCAAAGGTGACCACTAGGGATTGTGAGAAGGGCAAAAAGAAAGAGGCAAGCTCAAGGACGAAGTGGAAAAAACAGAGCGAATGGTCTATTTTGTAGAAATATTCTTGAACTGCATTTTACAAAACAGAAAAACTAGATAGACAGAATTTGTTGTTCACAGATTGCTTTACAAATTCTAAATGGCAATGGGTAAATGAGCTATCAGCTCATTTGACATTGCTAAGGTTAAACCAAATGCCATTTCTCAGAACATTGTAAACAATAGTGTCTCTTATGTTTTACTGTTGATCTTTAGCTTAATGTTGCTGTCCTAGAGAAAAATGCTTTTAACCTGCAGTAAAACAAGACCGACGCGGGGCGGGCAGGGGAGAGGGAGTAGGAGCGTTAAGGCAGGTGGGGAATCAATAAACTATTATTACATTGATTTCCATATTTTCCAGGTGGGATATAAAATGTACACATTTGCTTTTTATTATCAATGCTTAATTTAAGCATTAACTATAGTTTTAAGACCTTAGAAAATCTAGGTTAATTGGAAACAAATACCCAATGTGAAATGTCATTATTCACTTTTTTATGTTCAACTTGCTAACAATTTTGTTAAAAATGTAATTTGTTCTACTATACTCTTACACATTTCTTAAATTATTTCCCTGTGGAGACTTGAAATTAAAATACTGTTAGATTAGATTGAATAACTCCATAAGCTTCCAACTCCTGTCTTTTTATATATATATATTTCTTGTTGATATAGCTTCCCAATGTTTTTAATCTTTATAGGAAACTCCACAATAGCAACCTTTCCACATAAATATTTTGATCACTATGAAAAAAAGAAGACAGCACTTGTTTTTCATGATCATAATTATTGTATCAGTTGACTTACTTTTCAAGTATCTACTTATCAAGGCCAGATTTTTAATTAAAGTGCTCATTAGGAGACAGCTGAAGTGCAAAAGCATTCCTTTAGCATGTTACATCTGTGAGCCTTACCTGTATCTACAAGATTGCATGACAACAGTCTAAGAGTGGCCAGGTATTAAAGTGAACAGGAATTTTTTAATGACCCATTTTTCCACCAGAAAAAGAAGATTCATTGGAAAAAACAACAACAACAAAAACCCTGTTCATAAGAATGCACTGAGTTTGATGAAAAACATTTCTAAAATGAATTTCAGTTCAAAACCAGTGAGACATACGATGAAACATCCTCTTGGTAAGGGCACCTACCTGAATTAAAGTCTTTGCTTTGCCTGATTTAGAGCCAGCTACCCATCAGGTTATTGGCTATTCTGGAGTGGGCTAGGGATGATTGTTCTCTTCCCCTGCATCTAATTTTAATTTGGAATGTCTCTGTTTCAACCCTATGCTAAGCAGGAAAAAATTATAAAGCTTTCAGAGATACTCATGGGATGGGAAAACCATTTCCCACCCAGCTCTACCAGTTACTTTCAATCACAATCAGAGACTAAGGGGGACTCCTATGGGTACTACATGGGTAAGAGAGAGGGGCGACTTAGGTTCCTGAGGGAGGTATGGTAGGCAGGGACCAGAAGAGAGTCCTTGTTGGGGTGGAGGACAGAGAGAGGAATTACCCTCTCTCCCCCCCCCCAAAAATATAATATAATATTATATAATATAAATATAATATAATATAATATAATAATATATAATATATATTTATATAATAATATAATATATATTATATATTTTATATAATATATATATATTATAAAAATATTACATATATCTATATATATTTTTATATATATATAAATGCAGTTTTCCCAGCCCACCCAGTTACTGAGGTAAGATACTCAGATACACTCCCAGCTACTGAGGAAAGTGTCAAGAGGGAGCCATGCATGGGAGAAACACTGTCTCATGACTGTCACCAGGGGCAGCTCTACGATTTTTACCGCCCCACGCATGGCAGTCAGGTGGCCTTTGGCAGCACGCCTGCGGAAGGTCCACCGGTCCTGCAGATTCAGTCGGTGTTTCTGAAGGAGGTCGGTCGGTCCTGTGGCCGGACCCGAAGGCCGCCTGACTGCTGCCCTGACAGCGACTGGCAGGCTGCCCCCCGCGGCTTGCCACCCCAGGCACGCACTTGCTGCGCTGGTGCCTGGAGCCACCCCTGTCACTCCAAGTGGGACCACCATGTGAGGGTACAACCTAAGGAAGCCCCTTTTGTGTTGTGCTTAAGGCCCTAGATTGTGTGTTTTTATCTCTTACCCTCCTATGGGATTTTCCTTAGCAGTGGAGCATTTAATCTTATATTGTTTTATTATAGTAAGAGTTATTTTAATGTATTGTTACATAGTATATTTTATAATTGCAGTGCAATGAAATTGTATTTTGATGCAAAATGCTTAGGGAAACTGAAAATGTTTAATGGAGTGTGAAACCGATTGTATGCACTAATATGTTTTAGGGCAAGATTAGTATGATGATTATTCTGATCTGAAATGAACTGAAGTAGAAAAGAGCAGTGGAAGTCTCTCAAGATTAAGGTGACCAAATAGCAAGTGTGAAAAATCGGATGGAGAGTGGAGGTGGGTAAATGTCACTTATATAAGAAAAGCCCTGGGACTGTCCCTATAAAATCAGGGCATCTGGTCGCCCTGCATAAGATTCATCCAGGAATTTGTGCTGACTGCTAAAAGTTAAGGACACATTTGCTTATATTGAATGGAATAATTTGTACAACTTTGGGGAGCAAGCAGAAGTATTTGACTAGATTATTAGTTAAGATTATAAGTGGGTTGAAACTGTATCAGATGCAAACACCTCTGCACTTTGGATAAATTTAGAACCAAATTTGAATCTGAATATGAATACTGAGGTTAATCTTTATAAGTGGATAAACTGGAACCCCACATAATCTAAACACCCTCACACCTCAGATTCTGATCTGAATCTGGATCCAAACTCACGGGTGTTTCTAATAAAAGCAGAATGGCCCTGCTTGTGAGCTCATACTAGTGTGAAGAATAAATGCAATTGTAATTAATAATGTTACACCAATGTAAACCAGAGTGAGTGAGCAGAGAATCAGGCTCACTGTATCTACATAGTAGAGGAACAGGGAATCAGGAAACAAAATATGGTAAAAAATAAGGATCCAGATCCTATTTCCATTAAAGTTAAAAAAAAAAAAAGATTCCCATTCATTTGAATGGTAATAATATCCTTGCCTATGAAGCATTATTTGGAGAGAGATTTCTTTTAAGAGTCTTGTATTTTCTGTTTATAGTTTTTCTGAGAGTCAAATTGTTCATGCTCAACCATACACCCAGGGCAGGGGAAGAGTGATATCTGACATCAGACCATATGAATTATTGGAGCAGGCCTTTTTGACCACATGGTAGCTCACCATGATAGTAAATGATGTGGTTTGCTACCTAAATTAAAGAATAGAAAATCATCAAGTATCTAAAAAAAGTCAGATCAATTAGAATGCATTTCTTAGCCATAACCAAGAGTGCCCACTTAAGCACCATTGGCCTATTCTGCCGTTAATAGGGAAGACTGCCAAAAACAATGCTTACTTCTGCAGTGTATTTTATGAAAACTACATTTGTTCTCTGGTAGCCATTAACATAATGGAGCCAGAGCATGACAGAATGCTATTCCAGCAGCTATACAGAAACAAAATGGCATCTTCCATGCAGCTGCATGGAGGTCACTAGTCTGTAGAGCAAAACAGCATCCCCCACATAGCTTAACCTCGCATGCATATTGTGTGTGAGGTCATGCTGGTGCAGGAGGGATACCAGTACTTCAACAAATCAGGGCTACATGACTGCTAGGAACTGGACAGACACACAAGTTATCTTCCCCAGCTCACAACCCAACCTTTATTTGCTTTCAAATGTTGTAGTGTGCAGTTAAATATACGCTTAGTCAATTCTCCCATTTGATACCAGTCACCATCAGATTTCTTTAGACCTTATTCTTGCAAGAAGCTTTCTGCCTTCTTCCAGGTGCCAAGTTTCCACAACTTCCATTGACTTGCCAACTTTTATCTCAGGTTATTTACAAAGCAGCTTTCTTCTGAGCTGAGGAAGATCATTTCTTTTACAGTTCTGCTAAAATCCTTAATTCTTTTAACACACTATTCGTCATTCAGAAAGCAACATAAATAAATCTGTGAGATTACAGTTGAATTTAGCAGGTTCACTGGAACCTCCTATTCTTAGCAGATTAAACAGAATACACACACACACACACACACACACACAGAGTACTAGCTATATTAATAGAAGTAAATGAATCTCAATTGGCCTGATGTTGTGACTGAATTTCATCTGAAAAACTCCAAAGTTGGACTGGTCAGTTGTATATCTAATAGTCTAAAAGTCAGGACAAGATACAGTCTAGCACAAAAATCCACCTCTTTCTGAAATTTTAGTTCTGCTTTGAGGTGTCCCATCCGCTTATTTCATGCGCATATGAGGTTGGTAGGAGAGTTGCTGAGGCAACATATTGCTTTTAGTATGCTGATGACATTTGTCATTACATCTTCATTTTGTCTAGCCTGAAAAATATGGATTAGTGTCTTTCCCCACTTTCAGTGCAAGACTGGAGCACACATGGGAATAAACTGGTTGAGACTCTATCCAAATAACAGACGGGTTGTGTTGGACAGCAGGGCAACTACAGAGTACAAATGAAATTATATTGGAATACCTGACTGAGGGAGCACTTCTATCATTTATTACTAACACTGAAATTGGGTCTGTTTAGATTCCCAGCTACTTTTCAGATTATCAAATAGCAATAGTCATTAGGAACTCCTTCCCTAACCTCCACCTGCCATCTGGTCAGAAGGTTTTGGCCTCTTCATTTAGGCCTGGTCTACACCTGAAACTTCAGATGATCTAGATGTTTCACTCAGGGCTGTGAAAATTTTGCATACTTTGCCATGTAAATAGGTCGACCTAACCCCCACTCTAGATGCAGCATGAGCAATGGAAAAATCCTTCTGTTGACTTAGTTACAGCCTCTTGGATAAATGATTTACCTACATCAATTGAAAAACCCCTGCTGTTGATATAAAAACTGTGTAAGCTAAAGCAGCACAACTGCAGTGTTGTAGCTGCTGTAGTGTAGACATAAGGTCTGTGCCTAAGGTTAGGAGCGTTCCCACGACAGCGCTTTGAAGTTTCAAGTGTAGCCATGCCCTTAGATTATAAACTCCTTTGCACAGAAACATTATTTTTGTTCTGTGTTTGTACAGCATCAAGCACAATGGAGTCCTGGTCCATGACTAGGCTCCTTGGCATTAAGATAATACAAATAATACGTGATGATATAGCTTTGAAGCTACAGAAATGTTTCATAATTTTCCTCTTCTGGGTGATTTAGTGTGGGAAAGATGTAGCATATGTTTTTGCCATAACGTGATCTGAACATTGAAATATCCTCATTAGATAGTGATTTACTTTCAAACAGCACCTCGCAAGAACAGGAGAGATTTTTACGTAGTGATTTTCCAGCCCCCCCACTGTTGATGTTCACATATGCCATGCAAACAGTAGGAAAACCTCTGCTGTTTTCTGATCATTTTGATTAGCAAGTACCTGGAGAAATCTAAACAGCAGATTGAACAGTCATTGCTAAAATTGATAACAACGGACCTAAAAACAATCATTTTTGATACATTGTATTGCATCCTATGAGATAATATGGTCACAAAACCATGCCAAATACATCGTCTCCTAAACATTAGGACCAACAGTTGATCCTTCCTTATGTATATAAAAAAAGGCATGTGGTAATGTTTCAATTCTTTGGGGGCAGTCAATTAAATATAATTAAAGGCACATAGTGTTATTTTGTGTTTTTTGTAAACTTGTGCAGTACATGCCCTGCAATAATTTGAATACATCAGTAAATACAAACTTTTTTTCTGGACTACGTTGTCCATCTATAGAAACCCAAAGAAGTGAAAAGAAACCAGTTAAAAAAAAGAAAAAGAAAAAAAGGGGGGAGCATTTGATGTGTTTCTTCAGCACAAGTTAGTAAAGATTTTACTAAAAGATTTACACAGAAATTTCAAATTAACCTAAAATTATAAAATTTATGCTTTATGGACCTGACTCTTAGGCCAGTTAAATAAATGGGAATCTTTCCACTCATTTCCAGGGGCCTTTAAACAGCCCCAAACTCCAGATCCTACATATACCTACACATGCTTATCTCTACTGCTGTGAGTAGCCCTATTTATTTCTGTGGCACTACTTAAATAACTAAAGTATAAGCATATTTGTAAGTAACTGCAGGATCAAGGCCTTAGTGTAATTCTCAAAACAGCCTCAACAGTTATTACCAACACCTCTGCAAGTTATCATCAAAGTGATTAGTGCACACCAATTTCCAGAGATAAGGCCTTCCAAACTACAGAGTAACATGTGATCACTTCTTATATGAAGTTTAATTTTTTGCCACCCATCAGATGCAAGCCTGACTCTTCTCTTACACTGATGTAAATCAGGAGAAAATCCATTGACATCAATGAGTTTAAACCACTGTAAAATAAGATGCAACTGGGATCACGGTCAAACTCAGAGTGAAAGGTTTAGTATATAAAACAAATTTATTTTGGGTTTCTCTTTCACTTTCTGCTATGATATTCCAACCAAAAAAGTCTCAGACGAATTCAGCATCTAGCTGTTATTTAAAAAAAAAAAAAGAAATGCATCAAATTTTAAGCTTAATTAAAAGATGCTGCACCAAAGAAGTTTTCAGTAAAAAAAATCTCATCTCTCTCATAAGTTCCATTGATTTTCATACAGATCTGATGACTTTCCTTTTTCTGTGGAATTGAAAGTATTTGCATTAACTGTATTTCAGGTTTTTGGGTTTTAAGGAATGAATATCTTAAAACATTTTATATCAGTCTAGGATTGAACTATAGGGTACAATGAAATAGAAAAATGTCAGGTTGTGTACTCATGGTAGCACTCTGCCACTACTTACAACTAGTATCTTGAAACTTCCGCACATGTATAGCCAGAGCACCCATTATCTTCCAAGTACAGTACTACCATTAAGGGAAGAGGCAACATTTGTGTCATCACCTTGTATTAACCTGAATATAGGAATTTTCAAATGTTAAAATGCAAGCCCCAAATAATGTTAAACAACAGCTTGCTTTGGAAAGAGTTTGGATTTTAAAAAATATACATCTTTTTAAATTATGGATTGAATAAAAAGGTTTCATCTTGGGCGATGGTGATTTATTCACCTTGATTATTAAAACATTGACAACAATATCTTCGTTGGACAAAAATGTATTATAATAGTTTAGTCTCTTCTGGTCTTCAATACTTTTGTCTAATTTCAGTAGTTAGGTTTAGTGTGCAGTTCCTGGGTGGTGGTGATGGTCCGGAAGTCAGACTAGATGATCTGGTGGCCCCTTTTGGCCTTAAACTCTCTGACCCTAAAATATTAGCAGTACAAATGTTTGTGTAAGTGTAGAAACAGTAATTGAAGAGAGTGGAATTATTTACACATTGAGTAAGGAAGAGTTTTTCAGTCAATATCATTAGTTTGTAATTTTGGGCTGCTCTCGACTGTTGCCTTCAAACACGGTGTCAAAATATGCTGAACATTAAAAAAGGCACGCTAACACACTGCGGAGTTTTAAACAGCAAAGGAGAAAGCCTGCATGTTAAAACAATACTTCAGAGTCTACAGTTTGATTTTGAGATCCATCTATCAAGCTAAATACTGTAGAATGACAAGCAGTAAGTTTCTAGACATTGACCTACCAAGGATGATTGCCACTTGTTATGAAGAGGAGGGAAACAACTAGGAAAAAGGAAATTAAAATGATCTCTCAAAATTCCAGATCAATGGCTGTAACTGGCTTTCTGCCTTTAACATTTTGGGAGAGTAGCTGCTAAACACCAAATTGTTTACTAGCTTCAAACAGAAAAGAAATACATAAAAGAGAATGTGAGGACTTAGGAGAAAAAATAACACTAAATTACAGTGTGTTGCCTTAGTTAATGCATGCACGGAGGGGGAGTTTGTGAAGTTAGGTAATTGTCTTAAATTGGTTTTCCATTCATATATGGCATTACTCACATTATGGCATTAACAGATTTACTGTGCTTACATTACACATACATTTTATCTCTAGATTTAACTCAAATGCTTTCAGTTCACAGCAGCATATTGAATTGTTATTCATTTGCCCTCTCTCTTGATGTATTATTAAAAGAAATAGAGCCACAAAGCAGTACTTTATTTTCAGCATTAGAGTGTGAGAACACCACTTAAGAGGTTAAATATAAAGCTCTACAGAGCTGGTTTTTGGGTCTGGAAATCGCACAGTTTTGGGACAAATTCTGACAAATACTAAAGGAAAAAATCAGTTTTCACTTTTAATGAATCAGTAAAGCCAGATTCTCAGCCAGTATGCATCAGTGAAGCTCCATTAAAGCCATGAGAGTTATCTTGATTTACATCAGTTGAGATTAGGATCTCATGATTCTAGCCCATCTCTTTTAAAATTTATGCAGGTGTTAAAAGATATGAATAGACTCATAGACTTTAAGGCCAGAAGAAACCATCATGATCATCTAGTCTAATGTCATGAACATTGCAAACCTCAGAACCTCACTCACCTACTCCTGAAATAGACCCCTAACCTCTGGTTGCTACTGAAGTTCTCAAATCATGATTTAAAGACTTCAAGTTACAGAGAAGCCACCATTTACATTGATTTAAACCTGAAAGTGACTTGTGCCCCATGCTGCAGAGAAAGGCAATAAAACCCCGAGGTCTCTGCTAATCTGATGCATGAAAAAATTCCTTCCCAATTCCAAATATGGTGATTAGTTAGACTGGGAGCATGTGGGCAAGACCTAGCAGCCAGACAGATGGACAAGAATTTTCTGAAGTAACTCAGAGTCTTCCCCATCTAGTGTCCCCATTATTAACTGCTGGATATATTTGCTGCTAGCAGCTGCAGACTGACTACATACCATTGTAAGCAGTCTAATCATTCTAGACCCTCCATTAACTTATCAAGCTCAGTCTTGAAGCCAGTTAGTTTTTTTGTCCCTACTGGAAGACTACACAAGAATTTCATTCTTCTGATCATTAGAAATCTTAATCTAATTTCAAGCCTAAACTTGCTGATGGCCAGTTTATATCCATTTGTTCTTGCATCCACAATGGTGCTTAATTTAAATAACTCCTCTCCCTCCCCAGTATTTATCCTTCTGATGTATTTAAAGAGAGCAATCATATTTCCCCTCAGCCTCCTTTTGGTGAGTCTAAACAAGCCAAGCTCATTGAGTCTCCTCTCATAAGGTAGGTTTTCCATTCCACAGAGCTAAAAGGAACAAAAAGCTGAACTCAGCTTCTGCAGCAGGAAGATAGATGTGTTTGTAGGACATAAAGATCTCCCCAGTACTTTTAGCTGAAATGGTCAAATGACTTTGGGCTATACGTCAAAGAACCACCACAGAAACCCTCCCCAAAAGTCTTAGGCCAGCAATGGGCTAGTGGCATGATCATGATGGACAGGGACTAGTTACTAAACTAGAACAAAACTCTTTTTGCAGGCCCACTGAAAATGGTAAAGAGCAGCTCAGATACTGTTCCATAAACTCAGAACTAAGAGTCATGAAATGGCCCTGATCTTGCAGTCCTCCCTGTAGATATTGTTCATTATGGACATGGTCCTACAATCAAATCCTGCAAAACTGCCATGAAAGTTTTGCCTGAACAAGCACTGCAGGATCAGGCCCATAACGTAAGAATCTCTTTTATCTCAGTTCAGATGCTGGATGCATATTATTACATGCTGTGCATTTTCTGAGTATGAAGATTGCTTTGGGATGTTATAGTTGACACTAAAACTAGATTTTTTTCAGCAAAAACCCCTTTTTTTCTAATAAGTTTGCAATGTCAAACGAAAAAATTACCTGATTAGATCATTTTGAAAAAGCTATATTTATTAGGATGTTCTATGAAATTACAACATGACTATTTATTATAACTAGGAGAGATTTACTTTAGCTATCTGGTGGAAAGCCACTATCTCCAGTCATGGTGAGTCTGAATGTGCTACCACCAGAATAGGTATTATATAGCCAGTGACTGCTTACCACTAGGAAAGCTGAGTGCACAAACATACAAATCATCTTGTATGCACAAACAGGAATTATGTGCACTTGTTATAATGGTTTATTTTGAGATGACTTGCTCCACCATATTATCTCAGGGTGAATCACTCCTCATCTGATCAGCAGCACTGGGACAGATACACTGTGGGGAATACAAAGAAAAAAGGTCTCTGTATGTTTAGAGGAAGACAAGCAAAGAGAAGTGCTCAGTAATCTACAAAAAAAATGTAAGATCTTTTTCTCTTTAATTCTTCGAAATGAAAATCTGCAGTTGAAGAAGGCTAGGAGAAGGAAGTTGGGAGGGACCATAATTGTGCCAAAGAGGAAAAGGAACAGCAGATGGTACAAAATATAGGATAAAGAGTAGCATTAACAAAGCACCCGTCACCCATCACAGAAACCAATTCCTTCATTTCTCAAAGGATGAGCATAAGCAGGAATAGATGCTACTAAAATGACTGAATAATAACTGTAATTGGCACTTCTATAGTGACTTTCATCAGAGAACCTCAAAATATCGTACAAGCACTCTTCATTTCCAGCATGATATAATCAGGCCAAGTGCTGAGTGTCTTCTGCACTGGAATTTGAGGGAGTTCAGCACAAAGGAGAAAGCCCTTAGCAACTTGCATAATCAAGTCCTTTGGACTTAGAACGCTACTGAGATAAACAGACACATTTTAGAGCAATAAATGCAGATTAAAAGCCTAGGTGGATAGTCAGATGTAAGTAGAGTTGGGGGCATATGTTGAAATAACACATAGAGTTTTCTTTGAATACCCTCATTTTACACTGCCACAGCTTCCTGATCCACACTAAGTCAAGTCCATTGCGTCGAGTCTCATTTTAGGAGTGCAAGATATTAGCTGATTGGTACCCTTCACAGCTGTTCATGTGGTTTAATATGAGGTCATAGCTAGAACTGGTCAAAATTTTTCCATCTAGAAGATTTTGATGGAAAACAGCTATGTTGAAAACTAAAACTTCCAAGGAAAATGTCCATTTTGACTTTATTTTTCATAGAAAAAAACAAAAACATTGACGTTTTGGATTTCTGACAAAACATCTGAAAAAATTTGAGAAATATTTAGATAAAAGATTTTTGGAGGGGGGAGAAGTTAAGAAAAATTCTCAAGGAGTGCTCAATGAGGCATCTGGATTTTCATGTAATGCTAGACCTCTCTAGACAGTTTTCATCTGTACACTAGCACTGTGGCCATTTTAATGAGCTCTAATTTCTGTTCTGTGGCTGGCAAGGCACTTAAAACTGTACCTCTCTGTGCTTCTGTATTTTCTTACATGAGTTCTCTGTGCAGTAAAAGCATAATTTGCTATAGTTCTCTGTGTTTTCTTTATGGATTACCTAAGTAATACTGTAAATACCGAGCTCCTTAAGGCAATTGACAAACTTTGATGTCTGACCACTGCATGAACAGGACAATGGTTCATCTAGTGCACATTCCTGTCTCTGTCAAAGTCCATGCAGGATGCCACACTGTTGCTGACTCAGGCAGAGATGCAGATACAAAAAGGCAGAAGGGCACAAGAAGCAAGAACAATGAGGAGTCCCCGTGATACTAACACCTTGGAGACTAACAAATTTATTTGGCATAAGCTTTCCTGGGCTAGAACCCACTTCATCAGATGCATGGAGTGGAAAATATAGGAGCAAGTATAAATACGTGAAAAGATGAGAGTTGCCTTACCAAGTGGGAGGTCATTCTAACGAGACAATTCAATTAACAGCAGGATACCCAGGAAGGAAAAATAATTTTTGTAGTGGTAATGAGAGTGACCCATTTCAAACAGTTGACAAGAAGATGTGAGTAACAGTAGGGGGAAATTAGGTTTAGGTTTTGTAATGATCCAACTACTCCCAGTCTTTCTTCAGGTCTAATTTGATGGTGTCCAGTTTGCAAATTAATTCCAGTTCTGCAGTTTCACGTTGGAGTCTGTTTTTGAAGGTTTTTTTTGTTGAAGAATTACCACCCCTGACTTAGGCTCACAATTCCCATTAATTTTAATGAGAGTTGTGAATCTGAACCCCCTAGGCAGCTTTGATAGTATATACACACAGGACTGAGACTATATGCACAACAATGTGAATGGCAGAGTCATATGATAAATTTCAAATGCACATGGTAACTTTATCACTAAGTTCTGTAATCTATCATGCACCTTCTATTACCTTATCTGTCCTCTGCCCAGATCCTTTCTCCCTCGTATTAATTATAATATTTCAAAACTCTGAATAATTTCAAGCAAGTAAAAGAAACAAACGGAAAATCTCAATCTGTTCCTTCTTTCTCCCAAATGTGTAATTTCCCCACCAAAATTCCACTACTTTGAGACTGAGGATTTTGGCACTATTCAGGGTAGATGTACACTGCACTCAGAGGTGTGACTGCAGCACAGTCTAGCTATCATGGCTGAAAATAGCAGTGAAGATCAAGTGGGACAGACCCCAGCCCAAGTACAATTCTGCCCAGAACCTGGGTATATGACCCACACCATGGCCTATGCCACTGCATTTTCACTGCTGTGCAATAGCTTGATTAAAGCTAATTCAGATATGCCTACCCAAACTGCAATCACACCTCCAGATGCAGTGTAGACATACTCATAGTGTCATGGACCAATGGCTGATTTCAAAAGCTACAAATGGGAACTTTGTGCTGAAGTCCTGATTCTGTGGACAGATTCCTCACTTCTATGCCAGGAAGGGCCCAAAATATTGGATTTTTAAATACCATTTATGTTAAGGAAATCTTTTTTGGATACAGCTTAGAACTTTTTTTAGCTCCCTAGAATGACAGAATTATAGGACTGGAAGGGACCTTGTGAGGTCACCTGGTCCAGTCCCCTGTACTTAAGGCAGGACTAAGCATTATCTAGACCATCCCTGACTGGAGTTTGTCTCATCTGCTCTTAAAAATGTCCAATGATGGAGATTCTACAACCTCCCCAGGCAATTTATTATACTGCTTAACCACCCTGACAGGTAGAAAGCTTTTCCTAATGTCCCACCTACACCACCCTTGCTGCAATTCAAGTCCACTGCTTCTTGTCCTTTCCTCAGAGGTTAAAGGAGAATAATTTTTCTCCCTCCTCCTTATAATAACCTTTTATGTACTTGAAAACTTATGTCCCTTCTCAGTCTTCCCCAGACTAAACAAACCCAACTTTTTCAAAAGTCATGTTTACTAGACTTTTCATCCTTTTTGTTGCTCTTCTCTGGACTTTCTCCAATTTGTCCACATATTTCTTGAAAAGTGGCTCCCAGAACTGGACACAATACTCCAAGTGAGGCCTAATCAGCACCCAGAAGTCCTATGCTATGAACTGTTTGTAAAGCATTTGACTTTACAGATAGAGGGAGACAAAAATAGTCCATTTAAAAAAATAAATCTTAAAATCAGTCCTAGTTCTTCTGTAATGCAGGTGGCATGTGCAGGAAATATAATGGTATTATAGGCTACTTATGACTAATGCAAGTTTGCCAAACCCTGGCTGATTAATACCTTCACACTGGCTTCCATTTTACATGAATATAAAAGTGTAGGATAGGCAGTACCCAAGAGCCACAGAAAATCAACCACTGGTGGAAACAAAAATACCATGGTCCTCAGGCAAGGGGGAGGAATAAGTGTGGTTGCATCTCACTGACAGCAACAGAGAGGAGGATATCATGTGGTATTAACAGTTTAAATGCTCTGAATGTGTATGCTCTTTCTTATTCCTCAGCCAGTTTGAGGGCTACATGTTTGTGCTTTCACTGATGGCTGGTGTCCTCTCCTGCTCTTTGACTGCCACCGGCTTTTACTTCTGCATTTGAAAGTTTTATATAATAAAAACATAAGATGAAGAGGAGGTGAATGCCTGTCTTGTCTCACCCTCATAGAAGTTATTTCTGGTTTGGGGCACACTGCTGTCTCTCTTCCTCCCAAAATCCTGGCAAATGATTCATCAACAAGATCTGACATTTTTTCATTGCAATTCTGCACATGAAAATGTTAGTTTCACAACCAGAAAATGCAAAAGAATAAATGAAAAAAATTGCCCAGATATAGAATTTGATTTGGCTCTCACTCACAGAAAAATCATGAGTAAATCCACAGGGATCAGTAGTTACATGCTGTAAAACTGGTGTAGTAAATGAAATCAGGTACGTCTCAGAAGCTTATTGCTTAGTAAAAGGGAGGTCGGGGCAATGGTGGCCAGCCCAGCCTCACCCCAGGTCTTTTTCTGCAGTGCAGACCTACTGTAAGTTTCCCTATTCCTTCTTGCGCAGATTGCTCAACTATGAATAGGAGGGACAGATCACTTTTAGATCTGCTTAACATCTCTGCTGAAACAGCCATCAAGAGTTAGTCTTAAGTGGAACATGGACATTTTCTCTCTATGGAGCAGGCTGAAGCCATTAATACATTTTACGTAGGCCGCTGAAAAGCCATCTCATACAAATGCCTTTTGGTCTTTGCCAGCCTGGGCAACATTCAGAGTAGTCACCTAGAGAGCAAAGTCTCTATATCTCATTACCAATTCCAAGAGCAAAAATGTCCCATTTGTAATGAGCTAATTTAGTTAGTTGTCCATTGAGCTGAGGTGCATCATTTGTATTTAGCAACATCAGTTCAAAACTTCTCAAAGCGAATTTGTAATATACTTATTTGATAGGTGCATTTATAGGAAAATATTTTACGTGGGGAGAAATAAAAAAAATATTGTCTGCTGAGAAGGGAATAAAGAAATCAGGCTTATTTTCACGTCACAGACATGACAGAAATTGCCAGTGCAAGGTGCACCCTGGGCCTGGTGTTCAGGAGTCCTGCCTATCTGCAGCGCCTATTTACATCAACCTAGGATCTGTATCCGGAGTATATGTAATGCCATGACCACAGAGCCCAATTTCACATACACTGGTGTTAATCAAAGTTAACTCCATAGCATTAAATGTGGTTACACGAGTGTAAAATCGGTGTGACAAGCAGACACAATGAATTAACTAGGAAGATTTATGTAATTGTACTTATAATTATGAAGGTTTTTCTAAAAAGAAAATACACTAAGAAAATTCACCTGAAGGGACAGTTTAAAAAGGCCTCTTAATTCAACAGATATGTGGCCGAATGTACCCCCTGTATTCTTACCCTACACACTATTGTAATAATATCTGCACAGAATATGCCTGTGTGGTCTCAATTGAAAATGTATGACTTGCTGGTCAATATTATCTTGGTGAAATTTATGTAGCAATACTATATGTTAAGTCATGAATTCCCCCTCCGTATGATGTTGGTAGCATATCTTGAAACCCACGGAGCTGTGGTTAGGAAGGAATGGTTAAAAAGGCCTATATTTAGCAATGGATTACATGTTAGCCTCAATTTATATATAAGTAGTAACAGGGTCCTTGAGACAGCAAGAGAGAGACAAGGCAACTCTTCATTTCAGCATATACTGGGAAGAGGAAAAAGCATGGGTCCACCTTCACCATCAGACTCACCACTGTTTGAATAAATTTTGCTTTGAGTGATAGTCCTCAGAAGACTCCACTTCAAAGGGGGACTGGACTATAAGGTGGGGCAAACACACCCTAGGAGTTCTTTGGAGGCAGAGCCTGACTTGTTAATTTGGTCAATTATGTTGCTGGGGACATGTGGTAAGGATTTTACCTCAACCAACTCTTGTTTGTTAAGTCTTAGCTATTAGGATAGGGATCAGCAACCTTTGGCACATGGCTAGGGTAAGCCCCGTGATGGGTTGGGCTGGTTTGTTTACTTGACATGTCCACAGGTTTGGCAGATTGTGGCTCCCACTGGCCACGGTTCACTGCTTCAGGCCAATGGGGGCTGTAGGAAGCAGCATCCAGCACATCCCCTGGCCCACCTTGCTTCCCGTGGGTTGAGGCAGGGTGTTGGGAGGAGGTGATGGCTCCAGACAGGGTGCAGGCTGTGGAGGCTGGGGCGGGGGGTTGGGGCATGGACCTACCTCAGGCATCTCCTAGTCAGCAGCGCAGCAGGGCTAAGGCAGGCCCCTACACGTCCTGGCACAGCACTGCACCCCAGAAGCAGCCAGCAGGTCTGGGTCCTAGGCAGGAAGGGCCAGGAGGCTCCAAGTGCTGTTCTCGCCTGCAGACACCACCCCTTCCCACAGCTTCCATTGGTCGTGGTTCCTGGCAAATGGGAATGCAGAACCAGTGCTCAGAGTGGGGGCAGCACATGGAGCCCTGTGCCCCCGCTCCCTGCCTAAGAGCTGGATCTGCTGCTGGCCACTTCCGGGGTTCAGCTCAGTGCCAGGGGACTAACCTGCCTTAGCCCTGCTGCACTGCCAACCATGCTTTTAGTCAGATGGATGCATAAGAGGGCAGAAGAAAGATCACATGGGCAATCATAAAAGTGACTTTTCCTATCATTTTGTGTGTGCGCTTAAAAAACACACACTTAAAAACAGTCTTGTGCATTGGATGCATCCTTAAGGTTTCTGTTTTCAGAAGCTGAAGTGAAAAAAAACAGACTTTGGCAAGAATTATTCCATGTTTAAAGTAATGGGTTCATTTTTTAATCAAGCTGACTTCTGAAGAATTCATGAAATGCTTATCAAAATTTGATTATATGCTTCATGAATCTCTGAGTTTAATACTTTTTTTTAAATATGGGAGGCAATAAATACTGGTTCCCTTTGATGAATTTGGTGCAGTGTAAATGGAATATACAGATGTTATAAATAGTGGCCGACAGGCAGTACTCGAGTGCTGAGCTGAAGGCTGAGCATTGTCTTTCCAAACAGGACACATTTATCCTCTGATAGCCTGATGTGTGAATTTAGAGGCTTGCAGTGAAGACACTACCTATGCCAGTGGGAGAGAATCTCCTGTAAGTGTACATACTCCACCTCCCTGAGAGGTAGTAGCTTGGTCGATAGGAGAAACCATCCTGCTGACAGAAAAAGAACTATATAATTTCATGGAGTACAGATCCATCAATGGCTATTAGCCAGGATGGGCAGGGATGTGTCCCTAGCTTCTGTTTGCCAGAAGCTAGGAATGGGCAACAGGAATGGATCACTGGATGATAACCTGTTCTGTTCATTCCCTCTGGGGCACCTGGAATTTGCCACTGCCGGAAGACAGAATACGGGACTAGATGGACCTTTGGTCTGACCCAGTATGGCCACTCTTATGACATAGCACTGTCTACACTGGGAGTTAGATCAGTATAATTGTGTTGCACAGGGGTGTGGATTTTCCACACTCCGTAGCAACATTATTATACCAACATATGTTGCTAATGTAGACAAAGCATGGTTCTGGCAAGAGGTGCCACATTTGCCAATCCCAGAGACTGAAACGCTAGAGAAGTTTTTCCATGCTAAAATAGGTGAATCAATCTGGAGGAAATAAGTACAGAATATTTAAACCCATGATTTAGCAAAGAAAAAGCCTCCAGGGATGAAGGGTGGGGCAGCCACAATGCCAATTAATTCTTGGCTTCTCTGCTACAGGGAATGGTGGAAGACCAGCTTTGAAAATATGTGAGAACGGCACTATGTTGAAGGGACATTATCAGAATTTTAAAATGTGGGGGAAACAGCTATTCTACTCTATTCAAGTTTACAGTAGTATCTGAGCACCTTCCAGGAGTGCATTAAATGAAGTGACTAACATCTGTTGCACATTCTTTCTACCACTTGTAATCCTCCCAACCCGTCAAAAATATTCTGTTGATGAAGTTGGGTTAAATTCAATGAGAGTTTTGCCCAAATTAAGGGGTTAGGATTTGATTCACTAGGGACTGGCTCCCTTAAAATTCAGCCATAATCACCATGCCCTTTCATTATAATCAATGTCCATAGAGTAATCTTTTAATAATCAAAATATTTGGTTCTGAGTGGTCACATAAAAGAACTTCAAGAAGATAGCATCATAAGTTTTGCTCTCCTGTTGTAAGAAAATAATTCCTATTTCCTGTTTTGGGGGAATCTAGCAATGCAATAAACTAATTTGTGTTTATCATGTCCTGTGACAACAGACAGGGTCACATCCATATGTGAATGGGTCACTTCCAAATTGTACAATTCACAGTATAACTTGCTCTTGTGTGAGAATAAACATGGAAAATATTTTCACATTGCTACTGAAAACAGATTGTCTACTAAATCAGGGTTCTCAGACTTCTGCACAGTATAGATTATATCTCCAAAGAGTGATTGTATGACATGCAACATCTTCCATTCACAACTGCACAAAACACCTCCCCATCCCATTCACGCCCAATAAAATTCCTGTGGCAACTGAAACAATTGCTTACATGGAAAAGTTTTTCACACGTTTATCCTACAATATAGTTTAGCAGCTAAAAATGAGTGTCATCATGTGATCTACCCACTCGCTATAGACCACTGCCTCTCAACCTTTCCAGACTAGCGTACCCCTTTCAGGAGTCTGACTTTTTTTGCGTACCCCAAGTTACAACTCACTTAAAAACTACTTGCTTACACGAGACATACAAATACAAAAGTGTCACAGCACATTAGTGAAAAATTGCCTACTTTCTCATTTTTACCATATAATTATAAAATAAATCAATTGGAATATAAATATTATACCTACATTTCAGTGTACATTATATAGAGCAGTACAAAGAAATCATTGTATGAAATTTTAGTTTGTACTGACTTTGCTAGTGCTTTTAATGTAGCTTGTTATAAAAAACTAGGCAAATACCTAGATGAGTTGATGTACACCAAGAAGACCACTGCATACTCCCAGAGGTACATTTACCCCCTGGTTGAGAACCACTGCTATAGACTACCAACAAGAGTTTCAAGGAAAGCCAATGGCTCACAAAACAAACAACAGAGAACATCTGTACTGAAGTATTCATTTATGCTCCAACATCTAACATAATTACACTTAACAGAGCATTGCCTATGTTACTGATTGCTTTTTGAAGCATGTACTATGTACAGTAACTGAGGCCACATCAAGAATCTTGTGGAATTCTATAGCTGAATTTAATATGTAGGATGGAATGAATACTCCACACCATGTTGAATTTTGCTTTTCTTCTACAAATGAAGTCCACCGTTTATAAAAAAGATCTAAATCCCTCCTGGAGTTAATCCAATAACCACAAAATACAAACCCAAGGAGAGGGCACCTTCAAAGCTGATATTTGCTCAAAACCTGCAGCCGTTGCCATGGAAATCATATTCTTTTGATCCATAAATACAGATAAAATAGCAGGAACATCTGAACCAGGACCAGTCAATGTGGAATTGGAAAATAAATTGGAAGTGACAATAATGGAGACAAAAGGATTCTGAAACTTCCCAGTACATGCAGTTCAACCCCAGCACTTTGCTTTTCCCCTATTAAAACCCATGTTTAATAAAATTTACTTGCTGCTGTTCAGAACAGAATATACTAAAGTGAAAAGTAACTTAAAAAACTCCACAGAGACCAGAAATCAAACAGTAAGTATGTTGTATATTCCACAAAATAATCCTACATTAAGTGAGTCTTAATATTTTACAATTAATTGAAAAATCATTGAGACTCCAATTCAGCAAGACTCTTAAGCATCATGCATAAATAAAAATTTGTGAATAGTTCCTGTGTAGTCACTGGCAATGATGAAGTCAACGGGACTACTCAACTGCTAAGTACCTTACTGAATTGGGGCCTAAATAACAAAGTTAAGGTTGCCACTTAACTGTGCTTCTTTTGGATGTACGCATCACAGCATAGTCATTTATACATGGTTACATACTATTCCTATGATGTAGTAGAATATTTTTTTTCTACAAGCTTAGACATGTTAGAGACTTCTAATATTTGTTCTCTTTCATCTTAAGGAAAGTTTAACGGTAGTGTCCAGAACATGCAGGCAAACTGGAGAAGTAATCGAAACCCCGGGGTGAATACGTGATTTACCAAGCCTGCACGAAGAATAAGTAGCTAACTGATATACTAGAAGCTTGATTTGGTACCACCACAACTGGCATTCCATGAGCATTTAAAATAGGCAGATCAGATGTGAAAAGGGCAACAACCCAAAGCATTCTTACAGAACTGGATCCCATAGACTTTGAAAGTTTTCTTCTCAAATGAGCCTATTTATGCCAAATCACAAGAATGCCATGCAAGAATGCAAAATCATTTTAGTATTAATCAAACTGCAAGACAAGGAATGTATTTTAGCAGAATCAAAAATCTTGAAAAGCATATTTTAGTTTATTTTTTCTTAGTCCAAGCCACAGTAGCCAAACACCAGGGGTTTGTCTACACTGCAATGTAAGGCCAGGATTAGTAGAACTTGAGTTAGCAGATCCTGGGTTTAATGCAGAGACTGAGCATCTACAATCATTTATAACCCCAGGTTAGGAATTGATGAGCCCTTGGTCCTAAACTGGGGCTTCATTGTCAACACTGTATTATGCGGAATGGACCCCAATCACCCATATCCTCGATTTCCTAGTGCCCTCCCAAAATGTGGCCTCTCTAGCCATTTGTTCATGGTGCAGTGGGAAAACTTGACTGTCTACCTAACTTGATCGTCCAAAGGACAAAAAGTCAGCCTATGGGACTATGGAATTCTTTTTGACAGACTCCCAGAGCAGGAGTCCAGTGGGATGTCTATACACTGCAGAGCAATAGAGCTTGAACCCTGGTCCTAGCTTGACTCAGGCTCAGATCCTCCATCCGTGTGGACTATGGGACCTAGGTCAGTGGATTTGAGTGTAGAGAGAAGGGGTTAAACTTGAGCCTGAGTTCAAACACTGGATTGTATGTTTACAGCAGCTGTACTTTTCCCATTATAGTTCCTAATATTACATGAGATGCAGCTGCCGCCCCCTCAGAATACAGGGCATCCCTTAAGTTGTATGAAGTTCCAGAATGGTATGGGTCCACTCTCACCAGGGTGACCTCAAATGAAGTGTGCGCGTGGCTTGGCAGGAGCACGGCAGCACTCTTCTTGCATCCATAGGGTTGCCAGGTGTCTCAGTTTTGAGAAAAACACCTGGTCAAAAAGGGACCCTGGAGGGTCCAGTCAGCATTGGTGACCAGGCCATTAAAATTCCAATCAGCTGCACAGCAGGGCTAAAGCAAGCTCCCTGCATGCCCTGGTTTCATGCAGCTCCAGGAAATGGTTGCCATGTCCAGCTCTTAGGCACATGGGCAGCCAGGGGGCTCCACGCGTTGCCCCCATGGCAAGCACAGCTCCGCAGCTCCCATTAGCCAGGATCCGTGGCCAATGGGCACTGCAGGGGCAGTGCCTGCAGGTTCGGGCAACACGCAGAGCCCCCAGCCGCTCCACCTAGGAGCCGGACATGGCGGCTGCTTCTGGGAGCACCGTGGAGCCAGGGTAGGCAGGGAGTCTGCTTTAGCCCTGCTGTGTCACTGACCAGGAGCTGCCTGAGGTAAGCACTGTCTGGCTGGAGCCTGCACCCTAACCTCTGCCCCAGCCCTGAGACTGGTCCCACACTCCAAAACCGTCAGCCCCAGCCTGGAGCCTCCTCCTGCACCCCAAATCCCTCAACCCCAGCCCCACCCTAGAGTCTGCACCCCAGCCAGAGCCCTCACCCCCTCCCGCACCCCAACTCCCTGGTCTAGCCCAGAGCACCCTCTTGCACCTTGAACTCCCCATTTCTGGCCCACTCCAGAGCCTGCACCCCCAGCTGGAGCCCTCGCCTCCTTCCACACCCTAACCCCCTGCTCGAGCCCAGTGAAAGCGAGTGAGGGTGGGGGAAAGCAAGCAACAGAGAGAGGAGAAATGGAGTAAGAGGTGGGGCCTCGGGAAGGTGGCAGGATAGGGGTGTTCTGTTTTGTGCGATTAGAAACTTGGCGACCCTAATGATGATACAGGGCAAAACCACATCCAGTTCTATATCAGTATGTGCCAGGGAAAAAGCTTACAAAAATGGGACGTTCCAGATTAAAAACAAATGAATTTCCTGCCTAACATTACATGATGACAGAATACTTGGTCGTGGACAAGGATTCAGATACTTAGCACACAATAAACTGAAACAGTCTTCATCAGTTGACCCTGGGTGTGGGCTCACCAGAGCCTAGCAGACTGAGGATGCTTGTGGTAATTATGTCAAAGAAGAAATGTGTAAACCTAGTAAGGTATAAGTGCTTTCAGTAACTCAGGTTCTGATTTCTTATTACTAATTTGTTAGCTGTGCTATTTTCAAAACTTTTAATGAGTATGATGAAGCTTTGAGCTAATCCAGCATAGTGATTTTACAGTATTGTTCCTTTATTATGAAAGACCTTTTTTGGGGTGGGGGAGGGGATGGAAGGATAATTATTTCACAAGAGTGACTATGATTTCTCCTAAACCTGAGACTAGCATGATTAAACTTTCTAACCACTATCCCCTCAAATAGAAGACAGATGTGTTAAAGATTTAACACCATTATTTAATATTTAATAATGGTATTACAATAGGGCTTGGATGCCCCCATCAGGATCAAGACTCCACTATGACATCCTTACAAAGACATAGTCCCTGCAGTGAAGCACTTAGAGTCAAGGCTGTCAGGGGGAAAGGGATACAATCAAATGCACACAACATTAAAAACTGACTAGTTTCCTTACAGGCATCACAAAATCATTGGGTCTTGAGGAACAATTTGAAAAACAGAGTCGGCTGCAGTCTTACAAATCAGTTAATGGAAAGGGTTCCATGCACTGGGTACCATAGAAAGAGTCATGAACATTTTGCGAAGCTGACAAAGACTATCATTGCTGGCATAGCAGAGGAAACAGGAGTGACGTGGTGACGGACTACAGCAGACAATAGGGAGTCACAAGCTGAATTTTATATCCATACCAAACAGCAATACTGCTGATGGATGGCTGTACCTAGATCTATAAATTTATGATTTTTATTACATACCTGAACTGTTATACATTATACATATCAACGATTTGTACCAGTGGTTTTGGAGCACACATTTTCCAAAGGATTGCTGAGTTAACATGCTTAGATGTTTATGATGCTAAAAGTGTGTTGGCGGTTAATCAGAAGATTAAAGGGTCATCTCAGAAATGTTATGAGAGGATTACTGAAACAAATGGCCATGCATGCAAGAATGTAATGAGGTAATCAAATGGGACCTATACAAGCAAAGGGCTAAGATGACGCAGCTCCACAATAGTTGCAAGATGACCTAAGAATTGTTTGTGGTTTAGACAAAGATCTGGTTTTCCTATAAACACAAAGTACTTCTTGGAATGACAGAACTTGTCTGGTATTTTGAACTCACATCTCTGATTGTTGCAAAGACCCACCTCCATGGTCTAACACAGTGGTCTTCAAACTGGGGTGCGCGCACTCCCAGGGATGCACGAGACCACACCTGGGGGTGCGCGGGACCCCGGCGCTGCCACCGAGAGCATCCGGGAGACCACCGAAGTCCTGGGCGGGCTATTTTTAGACCGCTGAAATGCCGCCGCCACCGGAAGCGTCCGCTGTTTGCAGCGGCATTTCGGTGGACATACCTGCCCCGGGGGCCACCAGACTTTTTCCTCCGTTGCACAGGGCCGTGGGGGAAAAAGTTTGAAGACCCCTGGTCTAACAAGCTTGTCTAAAGAAACACATTTTTGGGCTTCCATCCTGCAAACCCTACACATGGGAACACAATGGGACTTACTTGTGTGCAACGGGAATTACTTGTTTATAGGACTGTGACCTTATGATGCATCTCATCCGTAGCCATTGTGGCTTCACCTCTGACTCTGTAATGTCCAAACTTGTACTGACAGATTTTCAGGGCATTAACTCTTTCATTTGACTGTAAAGTGTTATGCACAAATATGGTGCTGGACAAATGATTAATCAACTGCTTGGTACAGCTATAAATGTTCATGCATGTTAGCTTTTCATATTCTTGACATTTGTTGTCAAAGAGAAAATATTAAAAATAAAATATTTTAAAAAGAATTGGGCCACAGATGCCCTTGATGCATGTATTAGCTCCCTGCTACACATGCTTAGTAAGTGGTTTTTATTTGTTTGTTTTTGTTGTTAATAAAGTGTTTGAATAAACTACATTTCTTGTGCAGCTGAGGAAATCCAGATTATTTCCATTTTATTAATATTATGTGAATAATTTGTAAACAGGCTACTGCCTTTTTTTCTCTAATGAAAATTAAGGCCAAATGCAGCCTGGAGTAAGCAGGCCACACTACTAGATGGTGTAAATTAAAGGTGGTGTAAATTAAAATGGGTGCAGATGGCACGATAGCATAAGGGCTTGTCTTCCACAGACACTTAATTCATGCGAATCTAGGGTGTAAATCTATCCCACATTAGCCTGGCATACACTAAGTATCTGCCTGGACCCTGGCTGTTCTGTATTAACAGCTCCCTAGTGAGCTCTGATCTACAGCACTTGAAAAGAGGAGTAGTTCCAAAGTGTACTAGGGAATTGTTAGCATGCAGCAGCAGGGTCCACTCAGATACTTAGTGTGCGGCAGGCTAATGCAGGGTTGATATGCACTCAAGATTACCACAAATTAAACATTCGTGTAGACATGTCTTAATTTATACTGATTTGTAAGTTACATACCAAAGGAATACACAAGATTCTCACAGGAAAAGTAACCAGGAGGAAGTTGCAAAATAAAGCAGGGCCTCCCCTAGCACTTTAGTTTATGCTCACAGCATTTCCAACATCCCCACGGCCAAATTCAGTCCCAGGAGCAAGTAGGAGAAATGCCCATTGACTCCAATGAAGCTGCAAGTACTTTTGCCAAGGTCTGACTTTGGTCCACAGAAAATACAAAATCAGAATAAATCAGACCTTTGTCCATCCCTGGGCCTGATTCTCCTTTCTTTTACACCTGTGTAAATTGGGGTGATGCTGATAACTATTTCACAGTGATGTGCTGTTGTCTTAAGCTCCTGGTCATTCCTTTCAATGCTGCTCATTACACCTGTTCTCTTCTGTTGTCTCCCAGGCCTGCAAATATGGCATCATTTTTGACTCCTTCCTCTCTTCTCCCCACGTGCAGGCAACAACTAAATCTTGCCACTGCTTCCCTCATAGCATCTAAAATCCAACTCCTTCCTTTCCATTCCCCTGGCCAAACCATCTGCTCACCTATAACAATTACTGCAATATCTTCCTCTCAGGTTTTTCTGCAGGAACCTATGCCTCTCCTCCAGCTAGTCCAAAGTGCTGCTGCCAAGAACATCTTTCTTGTCATTTGACTTCACCATCTCATCCCCTCTGAAAGGGGAAACTGAACCAAACCTCAAATTCAATTTCTTTGTTCCTGGTTCCAGAGCCCTACATCTCAGATCTCATCCGCTTTTGCATTCTGCCACCTCTTCTGCTCTACCAATAGCATGACCCCAGAAATCCCATTGTAAACCTCTCACACAAACATGTCTGTGCTGACCTCATGGAATGATCTCCTGAAGCCTATTTGCTAAGCCTTCACTTGTTATATTCACTGCACACACACCAGGGGATGGTTCAGCCTCTTTCTTTATTCTGTGGAGTATACTTAGAACATCAGTCAGGACAAAGTCCATGTACCTGAAGAGTACACAGAAAGAGGGGTTATATTTGGCTGTGAGCTCAGGTGTCTGACCCCACTTCACTAAGGACCTGTTCCCACTGAAAGTTAATGGACATTTTTCCACTGATTTCAATGGGACTCGAACTAGGCCCTAGGAGAGAAGGGTTGGCAGAGGAAAATAGCCTGGCTCCCAATCAGGATCCCTTCCCATGACTGTTAAATGCATACCCGGCTGATTGCTGTTAGCTAGGCAAAGCCAAAGCATACTAATTCCAACCTTTCCATTGCTGGCAGGAACAGCATCATCATCAGCCATTGTGCTTTGTTTTGCAAATAGTAGGCCAATGTCTGCCCAGGTCTGGGGTTTCTTTTCTGTATGAATTCATAGCTTATAGTAACATGGAGTGTTTAAACTCATGTCGGGCCAAATTCTGCCTTGATTAGCACTCCACAATACCTCAGTGATTTCAATGCTACATTTCCTCTCTGCAGTTCAGATGCTCATAACGGAATAATTATATCCCTTCCCCCATTAAGTAATCCTTGCCCTACTTCTAGGGCTGTGAAATGAACAACATAGAAAAAAAATGCTAGCTCATCCCCAGCACAGCAAAACCATGAATAAGAGCACAGTGTAATTCCGCATCCACACTGCAGAAGTACACACAGAATAACTTGGTAGACAAGTCTCTATACAGGAAAAATACATATTATACTAATGGGCTTGGAACCTAAAAAGATTCAATATACACTCTGACTAGAATTCCTATCAGATGAAATGTTCCCTCTATTTGATATTTACACTCACTCACCAGATTTAAAAAAGAAATCATCATATAAAATGACAGTTGGATACAATCATAAAGATCTGATAGCTATTTTTTCCTCCAATGTGTAAGTGCATCCAAACTGAAATTGGCAATATATCGATATTTTTAGAGAAAAACATTTTGAAGCAGACTAGTCAAATTTATCATTCAGTTCTTCAGGTTTAGTGTGGCACTGACACAAGAATAAATTATAAAAACAGCAAAAAATTACATTGAAATATATACAATACATGATCCAGTAGGGCTCTATATTACAATAAAATCACAACAAAAGGGAATCTATTTATAGTGAAGACACAGTGAACATTCAATGAAGTGGAATGGAAGTTTGATGTTTCCTCATTGTTATTATAACATGTACATCTTTTATGACAACCCTCTTATATAGTGAAATTTCTCTGTAGGAAAAAAAAAGGCCATTGCCATTGAGTCTGATCCAATGCTCATAGCAGTCAACAGAATGACTTTTATGATGGGTTCCAGTGGAACAAGATTTAGAAGAGGTTTCCAGTGTCTATGGGATACCAAGATGTTTGCAGTTATTAACTTTCCATAATTTAATCCTCAAATCCGCATTATTTGTTATTTCATCTTCACATCAGACTATTATTTTAGTCATTTGTGATAAACACATGCAAAGAGTCTCACTGTTTGATTTGGATTCAAATTAGGAATTTTTCAGCTTACTTAGTGGTCCCAAGAATCATATAACATAAAAGCAGGCATGATTTAATTAAAAGCTATGATCCTTTTAGCAAATCACATTGTTTTAAGTTCCTTGTGCTTCATCAACCATTTGCCTTTCTTTAGGATGCTTAGTTACAAAATGTTTGCACATCGCTATGCATTATATTGGTTTAAAAAAATGAGAACGCTAAAAAATCTTAAGTAGGTCACTTGTGCTAGTCCCAAGTTTTATAGTTTATAAAATAAAAACTTTATCACACCAACTGTTATAAAAAAATTACAAGCGTATGGATGTTTGATAGGTTTGTCTACTTTTCATGACGCTCTGGAGGGGCAGTTAAAATAAGAGATTTAAATTTGTTAAGTAAATCTCTGTTTTTATTGAGCTTCATTAAATGATTTATCATATTAGTCATAAACATTCAGTGCTTTTTGGTCAGGTTTGGAATGGGTTACAGTGTTCTGTAAAATTAACTGAAGTTCAGGAACCATTTTCCTTGAGTACTTTAAACTATATTTTGCCTGACCTGAATAAGGGTAATAAAAGTGCGTTGGCCTGTATTCCATGTGCAATTTTTCCCATTAGACTTGCTCTCCCCTCATTTTCTGTCACAATTTGTTTTATTTTCACTCCGTCCACTCTCTGCTATTTTTCTTGCCTTATTTTTCCAGTATATTCTCCCCTGTTTTTAAAGTCTCCTAAACGGAACTGAATGTTCTGCCTCCAATGTTATCAGGAGTTTGTTCATTTAAAACAAAATAAACAAAAAATCCTCTTCTTCCACAAATAGTACAGCAAACTTTCAAGAGCTGAAAGTAACAATAAATTATAAACAGTTAACTGAGAAAATGAGTTCTAAGTGTCGATTCCTCAGTTTGTTTTGCCCTCTTTGCAACCCATTGGTGTCCCGGGGTGGATGGATTCTAGCAGCAAGGATTTTTTTTTTTTGCACAGGGAAGCCCCAGATGGCATAAAGCTTCTGTTCTAACCATGCCAACATCCAGCTTGGCTGAACGAAGAATAGTGGAGCAGAGCTCTATCATTTCTCTCCTACACTGGCATAAATTAGAGTAGGTCCCCTGGGAGCAGAAAACTGCAAGTGGTTCCATATGTATCCATGCTTTTCACTGCATCTGAGAAGATATGGTGGAGAACTGAGTCTTGAATTCACCAGAACCCAATTTCAAAGATTACACTCATTTTATCCACTAAGGAAACACAATCACACCATCTAACCTACAAGAAGAGTCCAGTCAAAATCACCAACACAGCATAAACTTCAAAGACTGAATACTTGCAAGGAATCTACAGAGCAAAAGCTACTCTCAGAAATTATTTAATAACTTAATACACATTCATTTGAGAAAACATTAAGCTCTTCACATAAAATTTATGAATGGGAAAAGAGGTGAAATTCATCATATAAGTTATTGAGCAAATAATTTTTAGCAGATAAGCCCTCGTAAGTGTCATAGTTGGGATTCAAATCTCAACAAGTCACAACATATTAATATAAATGGAAACACTTTCAGTCTTGAATGTCTGAAAGTGTAATCTTGTATATCCTTAGGGTACCTGAACCACTGAACTTTCAAACTTTTAAGAATAAGACACTGGTAGACAGCAAAGAGGTGCAGAAGCACTGTCATTTATACACAATGGGTGAAACCCACAGCATCCACAAAGCCTGAAATGTTTGCAGTCTATAAGCGTGGAGAGGCTGGACAGGTGAAATCTTGTCCCTTCTACCTGGGATTAATGCACAAAGCTGCTCTTTCCCAGCGCAGAATCTCTATTCTACCACCTATAGAAATGTCATTACAGTCCTTCCAAAACAGGGCAGGAGCTGTTGTGTTCAGACGGGCCTCCCTCCTTGCCATGTTCCATCCTACTCTATAATGGGCTGGTGCAAGAATTGGTTCCCTAACTGGTGGGAGGCAACTGAGCATCACAACTGCACAGGGGATGAACCCACAGTTTCCTTACACAATCACTACCAAACCCTCTGCATCATTGTAGAATTTCACCTAGTAAATACTGGTAAGAGTCATCCTTGAAATAACAGACTTGGATCCATTCCTAGTCTCTTGCTTCCTGTACTGGCAGGTATGGAGTGCTGTGGAGGCAGCATGTGTTCCAGGCATGAGAAAGTGCCATCTAGGGTTACCACCTGGCCAATATTTGAGTGGCCCGGCCAGTTTTATGGATTTGCCAGTTGCCAGAAAAATAATTTAATCTGTGTGGGTTTTTTTATGTGGGTCTAAGGATTTGCATTATTATCACAGTGCACTGGGATATCTAATGTTAAAAGTGTGTGTGTCCACTGAGAGATGCTATGCTGTTCCTGTTTCTGCAGTTTAAGTGATAACGGATCAAAACTGTTGAAAATACAACAGCTGTCTGCTGACTAACACACAAGCGCACCAGGCATATATGAGAGAGGGGGCTTGAGTCACGCAAGAGCGAGGAGACATGCAATGTTATCAATCTTATCTATGTGTGTTCTCTCTCTAGATGCTGTAAGTCACTGGTGAAGGGGAGGTATTGAAATGTTGCCTTGTGGTTGGGATTTCAGTGGGCTTGCCTGGGGGTAGCGGGTGCTGGTTTTTTGCATTTCAGAAGTGGAATCCTATCACCACTTTATCTGGCTAATTACAAATACTGATGGTCTGAAAGGAAGTTCTTTGAACAGAAGGGTGATGGTGGCCATAGGAGAGTTACTTGGAAAAGAGCATTGTGGTGGTAAAGCTATAAAATTGTGATGTCTTATTTTCTGTATGTACAGAGTTCAGCACATTGTGTACTCACTTCAAGGAGGCTTCAGTTTACTCTCTTATTCTATTATATTTTATATGAACAGCATCCATTTGCTTGTGTACGTAGGAATTTAGTGGTTTAAAGAAGACACTACAATGGAATCTCTAAGGCTCGAAGAACACCATCTCTGTACCCCAGCATAAGAACAGGCAAGCACATTTATTTCAAAGTTTATACAACAAAATCATCCCAAACCTTGTCTGTCAGTATTCTGTCTTCATTGAATCTTAACAGATGACTTTTAAACTCCAAAAATCTGAGATTTACATTTCCTACTTCAGATGCATCCTTTAATAGCAGCAATAACAACCACTGATGTTTATACATGCCAATAAGACACATAACGATTATGATCTAAAAATAATACTAGTTAGTGCTGTAACTGAAGAAAAATTATTTACACGTATTATATTGTATAGTGCAATTCAATATAAACCAGCTCTGAAATTCCTACTCTTTATTTTGCTGTGGTTCCTCTGGTACTCAAGTTTTCCAGCCCTTATGTAAACCAGAGATCAGATATTCATTCTGGGTTGAATAGTTCCCTAATTACACTATTTGCATTTTCTTGCAAATAAACCATGAAACTCTTGCTCAGCTGACTGAGGCATTAATCTCCCAATACTTTGGCCTGAAACCATATCTTTGGTGTTTGAAAAGAACACAGAAATTCTCCTATGGGCCCTGAACTTAGTTTATTAATTTTTTTTCAGTACATTGCTTGTGAAGTGTAGAAGATTGACACTGCATTAAACAACTGCTCTAGCAGTATCTTACACTCCTTTGACTTTTTTGTTCTTTACTTCAAACATTGTTCATTCAACCAAACACTCATTTTCCTGGACTTTTAGTTCCTGGTAAATTCAGAAGAAATTGTATTTGATGAAGCAATATGTCCTCAACAAACTCTCTGTAGTTATGAAAACACATATAAAATGCTTTGACTGATGAAATGAATACGGGGCATTTCAGGTGTTCCAGTTATTCAGAAGTTCCTGGGACACTAGGCCATCATACGAATATCCAGTACTGTCCCCAGAAAACCAATTCATATAATCTGATTAGTTATGAGAAGGTAGTAATGATTCTTTAACTACTGAATTATTGCATTCTAGAGGTGAAAGATTACTTAGCCAATTAATAATTTCCTAAGGCCAAGGGGAACACGAAGGTGAAGACTTATTTTCATAAAGTGCTATGTGCACACCTTCTGGAAATTGGCCCCCACTAAGCAGTCAAGTTGGGCACCCAAAAAATCACTAGTCACTTTTCAAATTGTTCAAAGCCACCCAGTCACAGGTTTTTAACATTTCTATAGCTGTTAGTGAAATACCCAAACTGTGTTCAAATACAGACTAGTGGCTAGCTTAAAAGTAACTTATTTTGAATTTTCATGGCAGTAAATTATAGCACGGGTGCTGAAGCAATCAAATAACGTTTCAGAACTTAAAATTTCATAAGGACAGTTAACATTCAATCAGAGAGAATCTGATGTGATGATCTGTATTTATCCTGGTTGGAAATGTAATTAGCTGAATCAAAACTAATAATCATGGCCATTCATAAATTGCATTTAGATATTTAAGCTAATTTTGTTTCATAACTTCCAAAGTAACTAATTTCATTCCCTCAGGTTCTTCATTTCACATGGTTCAGATGCAACCCCTGTAGGTTACAAATTTTGCATAATAAAACCATTACAGCTAAAAAAAACTTGACCAAAGTAACATGGCTTCAATTAGTCACAAATGGTAAGTATAGTAAATCAATGTTTAAATTAGGCAGGTATTTTGCTGCAAGACATTATATTACCTGTCTTGTGATAAGGCAACAAAGCAAAGTAATTTGTTCCTTGCCACACTTTTCACCATTTCTAAGGGCACTGCCTGCTCAGACATTATTGATCAGTTGTAAAACAAACTTTTGTTCCAGAGCTGGGCATTTTTGAAAATCCGGTCACTTAAGTGCCAAAACATGGACTTAGGGAGTTTAATTGTAAGCTTCTGACTTTTTAAAATCTTGGCCCTTAAATTTAAAAGGGACATTAAAGGAGAAAAAGTTACAGGTTTGTCTGCTCTTTTGGAGGAAATTTTAAGATCTGATTCTGCAAATACCTGTGCTTGCACTTGCACAAAGGCAGTTAGAATAGGTCAGGCTTAGATATTAAACAGTATTGCCTCTGACTAGCTGAAAATATGTTGACTATTTCCTTCAGTTTTATAGCGAATACTAATTGGGAATTTTGGAAAACTATCAAAATTATACAAGAACGTTATGTTCATTCTGTGGGTTTATTGATGATTTTGAATGAAAAAATCCTATCTTATGGACTTTTATTAATATTTTTTAATTCTTTCTTCCTTCAAATTTTGTCTTCCAAATTATGGCCCTAATTCTGCAAACATTTATATATGTTCTTAGCCCATTTATATGCACTTTTTGGTTGGTCTAAGGTATTATTTTTGTGATGTCCCAGCTAATGGTGAATTGTGGTGAAAACACACTATTAACAGCCCCTGCTTATATTTTCTGAATTTGACTGTGGATGTATCGATGGACTTAAATTTGTAAGGAAATTTTTTTTTTCAAAACTTAAATGCACTTTTAAAAGTGGAAACCAGGCACTTGAAGATATTCTGTCTTTTGCATAGCAGTTTAGCAGGTAAAAGTACAGATCCCTTGTGTGCAATTAAATTACGATCACTAACCCACTGGTTCAAAATAACTTTGTATTGAAAAAGGAAGGTTGAGTCATTCCTGCTTCCAGTCATGAATAAATAAGAGCTTGTGCCTACCAGTGTGGCTGGGGATAAATTTGCATCCAAACAATTTAATGGACTGAAGGCCAAATATTTACTAGCATTCATGAGGGCATTATAAGATGAGATACTGAAATAGACTTGAGAACAAAGATTACTTATATTTGAGAGAAAAATGAGGGAAGTGTGAATTCTTACAAACTAAATATCTCAGAGCCAAAGCAAGAAATTTTCTCCATCCATCAGTTCAGTTTCCCAGCACTGCTGCAGGAATGCACTAACGATCAGATCAGCAGAAGCCAGCCCATGGTATTTTAGCATCTGTCAAACAAGTCCTAGAAAACCTAACAAGACATAAAGGATTCCAAACATCCACATGCCTGTTTCTCAATAGGAGAAGATTAATGATATGTAGTGAGAACGAAGACATTGCACTACAGGAAAGAAAGCACTCATGAGTGACAGGATAGTAATTCATTGTAAAGAGCTGAGATATTTCTGGGATCTTTGAGAGAGGTTTCTCTTTCCTTCTGATATCAATGAAAGTGGCAATCATAGCTGCCGTTATGAAAATGAGGGATGTTAAAGTAAAATGGGTGCATGCACAAGAAAAGACACTTGAAATATAAATACGGGGAAGTTACTTGGAAGCTGTGGTCTTCCTTCAGAAGGCCAAATCCTTCTATGCCTCCTCCTCCAAGGAATCCCAGTGAAGGTGCCCAGTACAGGCTTGAAACTTTGAGTTACATAATTATACAATTAAAACAAGTCCAAGTAATCTTTACTTTCCAATAATCATGCCTTAAAATCAAAGGGAGTTAAAATATACACCTATCAAAATGACCTAAAATGTTGTTTTATTATTTATTGATTCTTATTAATAATCATTTTATTGTGAGTAAGCTTTTCATTCAGTTAAAATTTCATATTATAAACCAAACAAGTCACATTTCTAAAAGATGGTGTAACAAGTTCATACTGTTGAGAACAGAGAACGTTTGATTTATTTCAACCACCAGGTAGATGAAAGTTGTTAGGCCCCAATTATTTTACCACAAAAAATGTAGCTAACAAACCAATTAGCCACTTGATCAGGATAAATAAGAAGTTAACCCTGCCAACATTTACTAAATAGGGTACACAAAAAACTATGGTCAGTAGTAAATAATGTGTATTTGCTTTCACGCATTCTTTAAATAAAAATAGAAAAAATAACCAGCAAATAGGATTTGGGGGGAGTCCAAATATTCAGAACATCTCAAAAGGGCCAGATGTGAAGTCTCTAGTCAGTGTTCAGTCAGTCCTTGCTAACTGACATTTCTGAGAGATGCTTTTAGGATTTGGTCAAAATACATCTTATTAAAAGTACACTTACTGCAATAAAAAACAAGTAACCAAAACACACACTCCAAAACATTTCCCAGAGAAACAGATTTAGTTATTTCTCTAAAAATAAAATCTTTTAACCCACAGGTGGTGTTTTGGTTTAGTTTGGGTTTTTTTGTTTGATTTTCTTTTTACCTTTTGCCAGGAAAGTAAACAGCCAGACCAAAAATATACAGCAGCTTTACAAAGTCATAGAAACATTTCCACCCTAACCCCTTATCAGAGACTCTGCAATATTCATTTTAGTTTAAATCACTTTAAGAACCACTTAAACAGTTTAAGCTTGTCCAGGCTCTTTAACCTTGGTCAAAATATACAACTTAAAGACAGTGAAGATGAAACCCTTGTCAAGCAATATAGTTTTGCTACTGACTAACTGTAGATTACATTTTAATAGTTTTGCTAGAGACTAATTTTAGAGTATATGGTAAACTAGCTCTATGCTAGCTTGTGTTCAGTTACCATTCACCCCTAAGTTACTTGCAAAACAAATTTAGTCAAACCAATTTTGACTAAACCTTCACTTGTTTGCATTATTTTTATAATTAATGTCAATCTCACTCTATTTCTCTACTTCCACCATCTATGCTTTATGGGTTTGCACCACCTTTATTTTTTAAGCTTGGTAAGTCCTGTAATGTAAGTGAGTTACTTCCTGCACTTTTGCCTGCTGAGGGACTGTTACGGTGTGACAGGCTGCCTATTATTTTGATTCCCCTTCTTGGTGTTCACATACTTCGTGAAGGATTAGGGCCCCATTGTGCCCTCGAATGGAGGATTAATGTGCGCAGAAACTTCTGACACTGTTTACCCCTGCACACGGTGTACTTAATCCAGCGCTTGCACTCTGCATGCAAAAAACAATGCTCTTAGAGCATGTTGCCTTCCAGTGGTAGACCCAGCAAGGAAAGAGTCTGCCGTTTACGCCAGCTTGCCAACCCAGCCAAGTTCTCTGGTCTGGCTGAACAATACTTAGTGCAGAACACAAGACCCCGTATGAGAAAGGTGGTTTAAAGCCATTTTACATTCCCTTTAGCTTGGTCTCTAAGGCAAGTTACAGCTGAAAACTATTCCACATTATCTGTCTACCCAAGGGTGGTAACGCATACAGACATTACTTTTCACCAAGGACACCGGCTGCACTAGGGACTGGGGTGGTGTAGCATATCAACTGCTAAGGCAGCTCTACATCACCCAGAATCCCCTTACACAAAAGGAATGCTCAGCTGGCTGGATCAGCTGGCTGTCTAGCTACTTCATACCGCTGTGAAGGCACAACACTCCCATTCCATAGCATGTCTGAGAATCTGGCCCTGTGTCCAGATTATGGATTTTCAGACCCATATACAGAGGAAATTCTAATTTCATTTTAGCTGCCATCTCATGGGAAGTGTAGCCAGTCAAAGCTCACGGTATATTCTCTCTCAAGTACAGCAAGATGCTAGAGAGAAAGGAGCTGAGCCAGTCACACCTAATCAATACGCCTTCTCTTCCAATTTTGTCCCTGGCAGAACGGACAAAGAGGAGTGTCAAAGTGCCAGCCATTGGAGAGAGGGGTAGGACCGTTTAAAAGGCTTTTGTTTTTGTAAGAGTGCTTGAAACTGCATCAACTCCTTCACTTTAAGTGAGGAGCAAATTTCCATTAGTGATCTTAGATTTAAGCATTTACCACATAGTCTTTTCTAAATGATGCATAACCAGTCCCATTATTGATCAATGTGATTAACATGGGTACCTCATATGTATCACATTCAAAATCAAATCAGCACATCAGTCTGATTACCTATAATGGGAGTTGTGCACATACAGAAACAGCACCTCCAATACTTTACTTCGAATATGTAATCCTATTGCATACCTTTACACAGCAATTTATTATTATTATAAAGGTATGCACTCTGGATGAAGACATATATTAGAGAACAATTTCTCGCATGTAATTAACTCAGAATTGCAGAGGCAATAAATGTTGTGACTTAATTAAATGTGTAAGGAATGTGTAAGTATTTAATTAGCATTTGACAAGAGTGCTTTAGAAAGGAAGTTATAACCTTCCAAAATATTAATTAGTAATTTTTAAGCAATAAATTGCTATTTTATGATCTTGCTATACTGCCTTTGTTAAACGCCATTTAGAAGATTGCATCTTTACAGCCAAGTCTTCAGATTGCAAAGCATTAGATTTTCCATTGTGAAGTTGTACAACGTTACCCATAAATACAGTGGCGGGGGGGATTGTTCGTTTGCTTACGAAAGACAGGCTAAAGGTTTGGAAGTTTCATTTGGATGATTATTGAAAGGTCACATGATTGTCTAAACCTATAAACTTACAAGAGTTCCCTGCCACTCAGCATCCTACCTTCCTTTTCCTCCCTTTTCCATTCAGGTCTTGTAACACCACCTCTTCCACCCAGCAATATTACCTTCCCCCTTCCCCTGACGCCATCTGCTCTGACCAAATCCTCCTTTCTTCTAGACCAGTGATTTCCAACCTGTGGCCCAATCAGCACACAACTGCAGCCCATGTGACATCCTCAGGGCCATACAGGTAGTGCGTGTATATATACACACACTACCTGTATGGCCCTGAGGATGTCACATGGACTGCAGTTATGTATTGATTGGGCCACAGGTTGAGAATCACCAGTCTGGAAGGAAGGAAAATATATATAATTCCTTCCTATATATAGTATGGAAGCAGTCCACATAAAAAGGAGAGCTGCATATGCAGCCCACAATGATACATAGAACAGTAGTTCTCAACCTAAGTCAGTGGCTCACAACCAGGAATACATGTACCCAGGGAGTATGCAGCAATCTTCCAGGGGTACATCAACTCATCTAGATATTTGCCTAGTTTTACAACAGGCTACATAAAAAGCAGTAGCAAAGTCAGTACAAACTAGCATTTCATACAATGACTTATTTATACAGTTCTATATACTATACACTAAAATGTAAGTACAATATTTATATTCCAATGATTTATTTTATAATTATATGATAAAGATGAGAAAGTAAGCAATTTTTTAGTAATAGTGTGCTGTGACACTTTTGTAATTTTATGTCTGATTTTATAAGCAAGTAGTTTTTAAGTGAGGTGAAACTTTGAGGTACACAAGACAAAAATCAGACTTCTGAAAGGGGTTCCTATCATTACAACATTGAAAGTCTCCCTCTACTTTTCAATGGCTCTGCTGGAGGGAAAGACTTGTGAAAGGTTCCATGTGCTCCAGTGGCAGCTTGAAGGACTACCCTATACCCAAACACCATTACAACACACACACAGGATCCTATTTCCTCTGTGGATGCAATTCTCCACTATCCCTACAATTCAAACTCTTGCAGCAAGGAAACTCCTTGCCTCATTTGAATCCAGTTCTAAGAATGGAAGGACACCAAGACCCCGCTCCTCTCTACCCTCCCCCAAATGGACTGGAGGATGCTAATTAAATGAAAGTTTGAAAGTTACAAATGTATCAAAACCATTTGTTGCTCCTTTGATTGCTGATGCCACTGAAGTGCTGCTAATTCTGCCCTTATTGAGAATTGCATACAGAGGGGTCGAGAAAAGCTGTGCCTGGCAAGGATGTGGTGGAAGTTGCAAGAACTAGGATTAGATTCTAACCACAATTTTAGTGGTTAGAGCATAAAAGGAGTTAACTGCCAGTTAGGTCAAGTTAGCTAAAATATTTGCACATTAGTCTGCATGCTATATAAATGTTTGTGATTGGATCTAGGGCAAACCATAAACATTTCTGCCCCAGAATAATTATTTGTGGAGTGACAGGTTTCAGAGTGGTAGCCATGTTAGTCTGTATCAGCAAAAAGAACGAGGAATACTTGTGACACCTTATAGACTAACAAATTTATTTGGGCATAAGCTTTCGCGGGCTAAAACATGCTTCATCAGATGCATGGACTGGAAAATACAGTAGGAAGATCATATCACACACACACACACAGAGAGAGAACATGACAAGATGGTGGTTGCCATACCCACTCTAACAAGACAAATCAATTAAGGTGGGCTATTATCAGCAGGAGAAAAAAAACCACTTTTGTAGTAATCATAAGGATGGCCCATTTTGACAGGAAGGTGTGAGTAACAGTAGGGGGATAAATTAGCATGGGGAAATAGTTTTAGTTTGTGTAATGATCCATCCACTCCCAGTCTTTATTCAAGTCTAGTTTAATACTGTCCAGTTTGCAAATTAATTCCAGTTCTACAGTTTCTGTTTTTGAACTTTTTTTGTTGAAGAATTGTGACTTTTAGGTCCGTAATTGAGTGTCCAGGGACGTTGAAGTGTTCCCCGAATGGTTTTTGAATGTTATATTTCTTGACGTCTGATTTGTGTCCATCTATTCTTTTGCATAGAAACTGTCCAGTTTGGCCTTAGGGGAGGACAGTGGAGGAAACGTTGTTCTAAGTCCACACAAAGATGGCGTACAAGCCTTCAGGAAGAGTACCCCCGATAGTGTCATGGCAAATTTGGTGGCTGAACTTTGTGACTTTGTCCTCACCCACAACTATTTCACATTTGGGTTCAATGTATACCTTCATGTCAATGGCACTGCTATGGATACCCGCATGGTCCCACATTATGCCAACATTTGTATGGCCGCCTTAGAACAACACTTCCTCACCTCTTGTCCTCTAATGCCCCTACTCTATTTGCATATTTGCATTATGTTGATGACATCTTCCTCATCTCGACCCATGGAAAAGAAGCTCTTGAGGAATTCCACCAGGATTTCAACAATTTCCATCCCACTATCAACCTTAGCCTGGACCAGTCCACACAAAAGATCCACTTCCTGGATGCTACAGTGCTAATAAGTGATGGTCACATAAACACCACCCTATACCAGAAACCAACTTTCATCCAGATCACAGCACACAATCCATTGTCTACAGCCAACCTCTAAGAAACAATTGCATTTGCGCCAATCCCTCAGACAGAGACAAACACCTATAAGATTTCTTTCAAACATTCTTAAAACTACAGTACTCACCTTCTGAAGTGAAGAAACTGATTGACAGAGCCAGAAAAGTATCCAGAAGTCACCTACTACAGGACAGGCCCAGCAGACAAAGTAACAGAAAGCCACTAACCATCACCTTCCACCCACAACTGAAATCTCTCCAGTGCCTCATCAAGGATCTACAATCTATTCTGAAGGACGATCTCTCACTCTCACTTACCTTGGGAGATAGGCCAGTCCTTGCTTACAGAACGCCCCCCAACCAAAAGCTCATACCACACAACAAAAACACTCACCCAGGAGCCTATCCATGCAACAAAGCCCATTGCCAACTCTGTTCACAAAACTAGTCAAGGGACACCATCACAGGACCTAATCAAATCAGCCACACCATTAGGGACTCGTTCACCTGCACGTCTACCAAAGTGATTGTAACGGGTTGGGACTCACCACTCAGCACCTCCTGCTAGTTAGGATGGGAATTAGTTCAGTTGGTGCAGAGCGCCCTCCTCTGGTGGTGTTCCGTCTGTCTCTCACTCTCAGTTGCCCTCCTTTGGCATCTGGATCCGCGCTGCTCCTTGCTTGCGACGTCCTCTTCAGGGCACTTCCCTCCGGCAATGCCCCAAGTCCACACTCCCCCCCTTCTGGGGGCGGGGTGATTCACAGCAGTCTTTCAGCCCTCCAGCTGCAGTGGCCAACCACACCCCAAGTTGAGCCTCTTCTGGCAGGGGTCTGGTGTAGTCCACGGAGGCCACTTCAGCAGCCAGGTGTAATATGACGGGGAAAAGGGGAGGACCCAGACCCACCCTCTACTCTGGGTCCCGGCCCAGGGACCCTTTGGCGGCAGCCATCTGGCCCTCCTCCTCTCCTCTAGTTCCTTTCGCTCTCCCTGGGCCACTTCCCCTGTGCCCCCTCTGCACCATATAAACCCTTCTCTCAGGGCCAGCAGCCTGACAGGTAACCAAGCCGGAGTTCCCTTCTGCTCTCCTGAGCCTGCCTAGCACTGTGCTATCCCTGGTGCTGCTGGTCCTCTCTCAGGAGACAAACCTTCCCCCTTGAAGGTCCGGTAGAGACTAACTGCCCCTCTCCTGGGCAGACTTCTTATAATGCCTAGCCTGTCCCTGATTGGCTGTCTACAAGCTTGGCCCTGACTGGCCCTCAGTAGACCCTTTTCTGATTGGCTGCCAGCCTGCAAAGTCACTCTGGCCTACTCTTAGCCCCCTCTGGCATGGGAGTGGGGCAGCCGCCCCACTACAGTGATATACGCCATCTTGTGCCAGCAATGCCCCTCTGCCATGTACATTGGCCAGACCAGACAGTCTCTACATAAAAGAATAAATGGACACAAATCAGATGTCAAGAATTATAACATTCAAAAACCAGTTGGAGAACACTTCAACTGCCCTGGACACTCAATTACACACCTAAAAGTCATAATTCTTCAACAAAAAAATTTCAAAAACAGACTCCAATGAGAAATTGCAGAACAGAAATTAATTTGCAAACTGGACACCATTAAATTAGGCTTGAATAAAGACTGGGAGTGGATGGGTCATTACAAAAATGAAAACTATTTCCCTATGCTAATTTGTTCCCCGACTGTTACTCACATCATCTTGTTAACTGTTTGAAATGGGCCATCCTGATTATCACTACAAAAGTTTTTTTCTCCTGCTGATAATAGCCCACCTTAATTGATTTGTCTTATTAGAGTTGGTATGCAACTCTCATCTTTTCATGTTCTCTTTATATATCTACATCTATACACACACACCTTCCTACTGTATTTTCCATTCCCTGCATCTGATGAAGTGCAGTTTAGCCCAAGAAAGCTCACATCCAAATAAACTGATTAGTCTCTAAGGTGCCACAAGTATTCCTAGTTCTTATTTGTGGAGTGTCCAGAATGAGCATGCAAATGTGTTTAGTTAAAAGTGTAAGGCAAGACCTAATAGGGAAAATACCCGTGTAACTAAACAGTAACTGCTCTCTCTGTGTTCCTATTAGGAAGGCTTCTCCATTCAGAATCAGTTCCAACCAAGTCTTTGTAAATTTCATGAGGAACTGCTCAACTGTCTATAAATCTAGTAACAAATAAAGTGACTCATACATGCTACCTCCTATGCCTGCTCCATCTACTTTGTCTAGTGTTAGGTTTACACAGTAATACATTAACCTTTAAGCTACATTTTTCAGATGAAACATGGTGGCAACTTGGAAAAATAAATGCTTCTTTGGACTAGAGAATTTAAAGCCTTGCACAGTGAACAATGTCATGGGATGTCAGTTTGTTGGGCCAGTAATTGCTCTGGCAATGCTCCCTTGAAAGGAAGCAAAACAATAAATATGTTGTGAAGACATCTAACTTGATAAACATTTTTGTGTTCACTTCTGCAGATCACTGACAATATTGCCCTTGTTATTCACCTACATACTACTCACAAGAAATATGCTAATTGCACCAGCTGAAAAAAAGGTAGCTAATGGGGAGCATATTTAGGTACAACATCAAATCCAGTAAAATAAGGACATTAAATCTTAAAACACCAAAGGAGGCCCAGGGTAAGTTTGCAGTTGCTAAAATGTGTTTAGCATTTTAGTTATCTGACCTGTTTTTCTGATGTACCTCCAATCAACAACAGTGTTGTTGAGAAACTGTTTGTTTTTGCCTATGGGTGGACTGTGAAAACTATCAAGAACATCATCTCCTCATTAACAAAGTCACAAATTTCATTCTTCATCCTAGTCAGAGACACTGTCTTGCACAATGTGAGAGAAAAGGTGGTGTCATTTACACATTCACAGAATGTCACTTCAGAAAAAGCTGGTGATTCTTCGACTGAAAAATAGAAACTAAGCTGGAACATGGAGCATGGGATAACGTCACTACACTGTCTCATTAGCTTCCAACTGAGCAGTTTTGATCCTACTGCAACCCCGGTTAGTAGCATATTACTTATAAGGAACCAGAGTGGGAAAGTCTCTTCTAACTTGCTGATATGGCTGAATCAGGGGAAATATTCCATACAGACTGGCAGAGAGTAGTGTACTTCCCTGAGTCCCCCAACAAGCAACAATCACATCTCTAGTTGATGAGCAAAGCTGGTTGTTTACCACAGAAACCAGAAGTAGACAAAAACATAGAAACCTAGTTATGGTTTCAGCAATATCCTGCAGTGGTAAGTTTCACAATATTTCCTTTAAATTGTTTTAAATATGTTGCATTTTTAATATCAGTGTCTTTTTGGTCTTGCAGTATGGGAAACAGTATAGGAGGAGAACTCGAATGGCCTTCTCTAGACTATATCTTTTTTTTAATATATCTGCCATACCTTGTCTACTCTTACTTCTCTCCTTTCCAGCTGGATCTGATCTCTCATTGCACAGATCTCTTCCTTACTACCCTCATCCTCCATTGTGCCTCTGATCACATTATTCTCTGGATCTTTGCTGTGCCTACAATATCTTGTACAGCTTCCCAGGAACCACATTTCTCTGACCTCATCCAGGTGTGCTCAGTATGAGTGCCCCGGAAGGCAGAGCATTTTAAGACATCTTTGCATTTCCCCAATTTTGGGGCTGCCATATGCTAGCCTGGTACCCAGTGCAACCCCAGCACTCTGTCTTGTACCAATAGACTCCATGTGTTGTTCAGGTAAATGGAGATCAGCCAGACACAGGGGTACCAACCACATACCCTTTTCCTCCTACACATCCACTGTGCTGGGGGCCAAGAAGTGGAGTGGCATGGGAATCATTATAGTGGCTGTACATCTCCCAGGGATTTGGAAAACAAGGGAAATACTTCTGTGGCTGGATCCACTGGCTAACGAGTCACCAGTATAAATAAAGAAGCCAGAGCATTGGAGAACAAGGACCTAAACATTCATTTCATACTGCCTTATTTTAAGATTTCCCTATACTGTGATTCCTTATAGACGCAGTACAATGCTTGCATAATTCCAGCCCTAGACACCTAATCAGAATAAAATGTAAGTATATATGCACTGCACAGTTAACTCAGGCTCTTACATGGGTATTTCCCCAACCCCCTACCCATCCACACACAAAAACCTCTGACTCAATTTTGGTAGCACTTTCATGCTGGTTAGCTGCCTGTGGTAGGCTAAAACTTGAGTGAGGCTATCATTCAGGGTGGCAACACAGACTAAATCACTCAAGTGCTGCTAGTCCTTCAAACTCTTTTGCAATGTGTATCCAGAAGGACAGACGAGTTCTCCCACAATTCGCTGGGAAAAGTATCAGAGTGACTCAGCTTGCTGCAGTACAAAGACCCATGGGACATGCTCCAAGAAATTCTAGTGACACACTCAGGTGACTGCAGCACCAGTGACCACACAGTAATTTGTGTATGGTTTGGTAGCATAGCTGCTCACACGCAGGCTAGGCTAACCCCAAAAGTGTTAGCCAGTCAGACCCAGGTGCCAATCATCCAATCTTCAGTGAATGCACACCCCAAATGTGTCTGTGTCTGGTTCTAACTGCAAAGCACAATCAGAACCATATTCCCCATGTGTTTCTTACATTGCATTAAAATTCAAGCTCTTAGACTATGTGCTTTCCTTCAGCTACTTCCATCCCAGCTGCTTAACACAGGCTCTACTGGACTTATGTTGAACACTGTGATAGGTTCAGAGTTCTGCATCCGTTTTGCAGCTGAAGCTAGAATTCCTCAGGTTTCACCAGCCTTAGTGGTGGTCCAGTTTCCACAGATAAAAGGTCACTGATAGTACTGTTTGCTGGCCTGGTTATGATTCACCTTCTACTTACTAAATTTGTGAATGATGGGGTTAAAAATGTTGAAAAGAGGAAATCAGAATAAATAAGTATTGACATCACTTTTAAAATGAGTAGAATCAAGCCCTCTTTTCAGCAGAACTTCTTGGAAATTAAGAGGAAATGAACTGTAGCCTTGACTCAGCATCTTGTGTCAAGAACACCACCGCTTAGGAAAAAGTCTAGTAAAAGACCAGAGTACAGGGTAAAATTTGATTTTATGTTTCCATTCTAAGCAAATAGTTTAAATATTGTGAAGGTTTCACCATTTAGAGCATTCAGGGACATTGCAGCAGCTGCCAAGTGATTTGGAGAAGCTGGAGGATTAGCCACGAGCTTGTTATTTTTATTACTGTTTGTTATTGTTATTTTGTGATTTTTGCTATTTCTTGTTTTTTGTTGTTATTTGTTATTTTTGTTATTGCAAAGTTGTTTTTGCTGTTAAGAAAAATTTGAAAACCATTATCTAGAAGTACAATGAGAATTAAGGAAGCCAGGAGATACTTCTGTTGGCAATAAAAGTCAGAACCAGTGACTGGCAATGGAGAGACATCCCTTCCTGTTGCTGATTGTCAATGAGAAAACAAACCTTTTAACAAGCTGTAAACCACTTACTCACATCGGTGAAGTGTTACTCACACATGAAGCTCCACTGCCTTCAGTGGGACAAGGAGTGTGAATAACCATTGCCCAGTGAAAGTAATAGGTTCAGAATCTGGCAAGTCAACTCTTTACCATCTACCACTTGTTTTTTACTGCTATTATTTGGCGTATAGAAATTGGAAGATAACACTGAGTAACTGTACTAGCCTATGAACTTTGAAATGTTGTTGGTGAGTATATTATATTTTTGTATATAGTTATATGGTATAGAATAATGGTAACCACTCATGATAGCCTATTTTAGACAAATTTTGGCAATATTCTTCATATTGTGTATTAAATTTATCCTATTAGATGAAGTCTATTAACATTCTAATGTGGGGTTATTGTAAGTGCTGTATTTCTCTCTCATCTGTGTCAAAATAAATAGACTTTTATTCCCTAGTTAAGGAATGTCTATAGCTGGCCAGCATTTCCCAGTTACAGAATATAGGGGCCCTCCTCATACTACTAATTTTGAGAATATGAACTACTACGTGCCTCCTAGGAAGTGCTAACTTCTTGGCTTGTCATTTGATGAGAAGCCCAGAAGTAGTGACAAAAAAATCAGGCCGAATCCTGGAGTCCCCAGAAATTAAAGATTAATCTTTAATTAAAGATTATGTCATGTGATAAAACCTCCAGGAATACATCCAATCAAAAGTAGCAACCCTACAATAGAATGATATTAGTAATAAACCCTACAGTGGTAAAAAAAATATCCAAAAGCTTTTATTAGATTTAATAACTTATGAGTATTGGAAAACAGACCTACAGGAAAAATAGTGTCACTTTAACTGATTGCTGGAAAAAAAAATTGTATTGATATTTAAAAATATATAGGCTGTAGTTTTATTAATATTTGGTCAGTTGTCATGTGCTGGAGTGAAGTCTTGCAGGCAACAGTAAACCATACCACTCTGACCTTTTCAAAATTTGAAAATTTTAGTTGCTGGCCATTCCTCCCTCCTGCCTGTAGCCTTAATATTCTGTGAGGAAAAGAAAAATGGATCGGTCACCTATTCAAAACAAATATGTTGTAAAGGTCAAAGTAGTAAAAGAGATTGGGGCTGTCCTTTGCAAACAACACAGGGCATCGTGATTATGTGGTATTACTCAAATGACAGAGAACGTAATGGAAATAGAAAATGGCAGAACTTTAATCCATTTTCAAATTGATGAGTTTAGAAAGTACTAATTTAGGCCCAAATTCAGCAACATGCTTACGAATGTGCCTAACTATCAGCATGGGAGTAGCTCAACTGAAGTTAATGAAATACTCATGTGTTTACAGTTAGGCACATACCTAAGTACCTTACTGAATCAGGGTCTAAATAAGTATCATAATAGTATCTTATTGAAATTCTTAGGCTGGTATCTTCCCATCCTTTGTTGTTCCTGTTAGTGGTTGTAGCGTATCTGGTGTACATCATCAAAAAACAATGGTTTCCCCCAACATATTAACTTGGAAAGCCCCAAAACAGCAGCAGAAATGTAGATATAAAAATAAATATGATCTGTTATTTTCCTTCAGAACTAAGATTTTCCTACCAAATTGGAAACAAAACTATAATCATAAGCAATCTCAAAATAACCAAAGTAAAATAAGAACTTGTTAGAAATCCCCACAGGAATACCACAAATCAATCATAGCTCATTCATCTCTAATTATAAAGAAATATAATACCCACAAAAACAAGAAATGTAAAGAGAAAAAAGATTGAAGGGGACATCAGCTAATCTGCCACTGTAAAGGGAAAAGAGATATATATGAATAAAGTTATTTTTCTAAATTAAAAATATGGACAGTGACAGGACAGAGACCTGTCAAGTATGGATACACCATTCTGCAGTTCTTTGAAAACATTATGAAAAATATGTCAAACACTAATCTAGATCAAATGGATCCTGGAAAATGTCTCTGTATAGTCTACCTCTTAAACACAACTTCCCTTTGCTTCACTAATGTTCATTTTTGTGGATAAGCATTTGATTATGTCTCTTTACCATGCAGGAAGGCTATTTAGGATTGACAACTATTTTTATGTAGGCATATAACAAAAAGGTAACTTTAAGCTTAAAAATTAGATCACGAGCAACTTAAAATTATCCACGTCCCTCAAAGGTTTTCAAACAAAGGAATAACTCAGTTATAATCAATGGAAAAAATTTTCAATAAAAATAAGTATGTAAGCACTATAATTTGCTCCGGGTTCAAAAAATCCCTTCCTCTGACTGAACTCATTCCCGGAGGGAATGAATTGTATCTAAGAATAGTGTCTATTGGGAGCTTTCAGGATTGCTTTGCATTCTTCACAGAGTTTGGAGAAATTCCTGTTTCACAAGTGAAACCCACCCAATGTGAAATTTGATACCTCCACATCTCTCAGTCAACCCCCGATGCAAAAATTTAGCAAACCTTGGCTGAAGCTGCGCAAACTGCTCAAAAACTGATGAATCTTTGTTCATATTAACACCTTCCCCCAGTTGGTCCCTCCCACCTGCAGATATGTGTGGCTCCAGAGCCACATGCAGCTCTTCAGAAATTAACATGTGGCTCCTAGTATGGGCACCATCTCTGGGGCTTGAGCTACAGGCACCAGCTTTCCAAATTGCCAGGGGGTTCTCACTGCTCAACCCCTTGCCGCTCTCACCCATGACCCTGCTGTGCCCTCGCTCCTCCCCACCCCAGAGCCTCCTGCATGCCACGGAACAGCTGATCAGGAGGTGTGGAGAGGGAGATGCTGATTGGCAGAACTGCTGGTGGGCGGGAGGCCCTGGGACCCGGGGCCAGGGGCAGCTGATGGGGGACTGCTGACATATTACTGTGGCTCTTTGGCAATGTACATTGGTAAATTCTGGTTCCTTCTCAGCTTCACATTGGCCACCCCTGGGTTATACCACACTTTACTTTCTAGGGTAAACGATTCTGAAGTGTACCTGGTACTAATAAATTTGTACTGCATTCCACCACAGAGGTGCATGCATTTCAGTAAAATACAAAGTAATTATTTATTGTGTGTGCATGCACATACATAAGGAAAGCACCTTGGAATTTGTTTTTTCCAGATAAAAAGCTGTGTATACTAGTAGTATACAGTGGGTATTATTTCCGTACAGTAATTAATTTGTGAGTCTTACCTAAAAGTGTCCGTGAAGTGGTGTGTATTTGCTGGAGTCTGAATCTCTGGTGGACAACATGCTATAACTCTAATAAAAGGAGATTTATTTGTTCTGTGTGGCTCACATAGCATCCACCTGGAAACTAAATGTTTTATACCCAGGTCTACATAATAGAAAAAATATACTGCATATTAACAATCCTGGGTGAAATGTAGTATCAAAACTCAATTTTAATGTCAAGTAGCATTTGATTAGAACACTTAGCAAAAGGATTGCCTTGGTTTCTATGTAAAATCAAAGAGTGAAGAAACCTCAGTGCATGCTATATATTGTTACATAGCCTTAATTTCCATATATAAATTCAGAGGTACCAATTCTTGTTTAGAGCTTTGTTCTTTTCTTTCATGCTTTTCATTATTCATTTGAGAAATTTGAGGAACTAATGGGGGATGAACAACCTAATCTGATCCATATTCTAAAGTGAAAAAAATATGAAAAGATCATATAATTTAAACAAATCAGGGTGCCTGGAGCTCAAATTGGATTCTAATTAAAGGAATGTATAACACCATATGCAGAGATATGCATAGCTAATCAACACATTTGTTTTTCGCTCCTTAGTTTTCAAAGATGAGTTTGGTATACAAAACTTGGCTTCACGACCTGGTTTGTTTGCTTACTAGATCATGAAGTGAACAAGAGTGTTCAACTGCCAAAAAAAGCCAATGCACTAAGAACCAAATTCTACCCACCATATCCAGAATTTGGTCTCCTACCCTCAGTTTTTCTTTGTACACCTGACAAAGGGGATTTTAGAATGTTGTGAAATTATAGCACAATGCCCTGAGTGCATGGGTGGAGTTGTGTGTGTGTATATATATATATATATATATATATATATAGTTAGTATAAAGCATTATATATATAGTTAGTATAAAGCATGCCAATCTACTGACACATAAGAACATGTAACATTGTAAATCTGTAGAACCAATAAAGTTACCGCTGGTGTGCACTAAAACTGGCTTCAGGATTACACAGCTCTTAACTTTGACTTTATGACTGAAGGCTGAGATTTTCATAGTTGCTAAGGGAGTTAGATACCCATTTCTCATTAGTTTCTAATCAGTATTGAAAAACCCCAACTAAAATTGCTATTATACGTAACATGAAAGAACCATGTAAAATGAATCTCTTATTTGGAAACCTATTTGTATTTAAAAAACAATTTTCCCATTGTGTTTGTAGGTGGTCTCAAAAGGGGCCAAAATCTCAGGACAAAAACCAACTTTACAGACTCTTATAAACAAAGCTGCACTTTGCCCCAGAAATAATGAATTCCAAGTTTTTTTAAAAAAGGCATAAGATAGTACTTAAGACTTTCTCCATACACGTAGGTGAGTGCAGGATTCCTGAAATAAAACTAAGAACCATTTTAACTGGAAAATAGCGAAGTAAGATCATTAATGTGGTCATCAGGAACTTCATTCTGTGTGAAGGCAGAGATCTGAGCAGTCAGAAGTGAAGGAAGAGAAGAGCCACGAGGGCCCATCAAATGCAGTGATTCCAGCATGAATACCCATAAAAATACATATTGGACATGTTCTTTACCCATGAATAGTGTTCCAAATAAAAATTTACTTCTGCAAATTTCCTTGGGAGCAAGTATAAAGAGGTCAAAACCAAATTGTTTGATTGCGTTTGAATGTATGTCCACAGCTACTGTTTTGCAGCATCAACAATGAATGTGCATGCTGAATACTGATCTGCCTAGGTAGTACCTGGGAGGGGTTTCATCCCTGAGCTGGTGATGAGGCTTACATAGAGACATGGGGAGCAGCGCATTCTCTGATTGATGCTGGTACCTGAGCCTTAGTTGCTCACCAGCTGTCTCAACAGCTTCATCGAGATTCTTACAGAGGAGAATAGCAAACCTCATGGGTGAAAGCTTAAGAGGCAAAGAAACCATTAACCATAGTCACCTTTTGGGTTTGGGCTAAGGACCTGAGCCATTTCATGATGTTCTGATTCACCCCGGAATTTTGTCAAAGGTTTGACAGGAGTATTTGGTGATGAACAGTATCAAAAATGTGGCAAATTTTGGTAAATGAAATATGTCTGTCTACACCAATGGTGGGCAATACATGGCCCATCAGGATAATCTACTGGCAAGCTGCCAGACAGTTTGTTTACATTTGCATGGCCCCCTGCAGCTCCCAGTGGCTATGGTTTGCCATTTCTGGTCAATGGGAGCTTCAGGAAGTGGTGCAGGCCAGGGGAATTACCCTGATAGGGTGCAGGTTGCCCAACACTAGTCTACACTGAGAACTTCTAACCTAACAGACACTTTTAGAAGAATGAGAGGAATATGTTCACACCAGTTTGTTTCTCAGATGTTTCTCAAAGCTTTGCTGGAAACATCTTTTAACCTTGCTGATACCTTTCCTCTTACTCATATGTATATATATAAGCTTTCAGATGCTATTTACAATAGGGCTGATGGCTTGCATTGAAGTAACTTTGATGATGATCACAGGAGAATCTTTTAAATACATTGATATTTATATTTATATATTTTACCATATATCAGTGTCTTGAAATGTTCATTGACTCTATGAACAAAATATGTGAACTTGAAATGTTTTATATTTAGGCTGAACTGGTGTCAGTTTTAAACTATCATTTGTCTAAATTACTGAAGCTTAGATCTGAGCCTGAAACCAAGCCACTGATCTGTAGATCTCTAAGCTTTGGTGAGGTTCAGATCCAAACCCAGACTGTGTGACTGGAGCCCATCTCTGTGTAACTTAATTATATAACTTCATTCAAAATCTGTTTTCAGTAATGGAAAAGCTTCCAGGAATAATTCTGGCAGGCAGTATCTAGTTCAGCAATTCCCAAAGTGTGGGGCAGGTTCAAAAGCTAGGCAGGAAGACCATAGACACAATCCAATTGAATCAATGTGAATTTTGCCATTTACTTCTTTAGGTGCAGGAGCACATCCTAATACTGTGAATAAGCAACCTGATTTTTTGAAGCTTATCTAAACTGTGCTCATAAACCCTTTAAGGTTAGCTCACTAACAGGCTGTCCAAACTAAGAAAAAAAGAAGATCCTGGCACATGCAAAGAATGGGCTATTACAATTTATTTCTCCTGCAGCTTCACTGAAAACTGGGCTGCCCAAGTATTCTTTGAATTTTACAATGCACAGGAGAGCAACCTTCAGACAGTAAGGTTCATCAGTTTATTTGCAAATCGACACACAGCATTAGGTCCCGATTTTCAGAGTCATAGACTCCATTTGAGTGCATGGATCCATACACCTACTGTAAGTTGTAGGACTGGGGCCTTATTTTCAATTTCCCTATCATCACCATTTACTGAAAGTTCTTTAAATTATGTCCTGTACTTTTAAAAATGATTGAAAACATACTTACAGTTAAACATATTTCCATATTCAGAGAAAGTGAGAGGGGGTTCCTTTGTTTTTCACATGTACGCTAGAGTTATATTTATTTCATCAGAGGCTGAATGAAGTCCTTAAAACAGACTTTGATTAAGAACTTCAAGTGGCACTTCTTTATTATTATCCTTAGTATTTGCCACCTGGCCTTTGATCCTTTTGTATTCCAGTAATCCCAAATCTTTAAATCCTTAGAGAATTCAACAGTTAAAAAAAAGATTTAGCTTAACAGAAATTCTAACACCCTTTCCCCATAAACCTATGCTTTCATGATTAGAGATGAAAGGAAAACCTGTATTTTAAAAAGAAATAAAAGATTATTAAAGATCAGAGTGTGACTCAATGATGAAAAGGAAATTATTCTTTACATATGTTTCACAATAATGTTTGAAAAACATAATTTAGAATAATTGCTTTAAGTAGACAAATGTCTAATTGTATTGTGATTTGATGTTTTAAAGTGATTTTAAAGTGTATCACATTTTGACTTTTAGGCAAGATAAGATGCAACAGATATGAATTGCAATTTATAAAAACATTTCTATTCCAATAATGAAATTAACACAAATTATTGGTTGCTGTACTGACAAACATATGTGCAAAGAGCTCATATTGTGAAGAATCTAAAGAATCTAAAGAAGTGCGTTTCCAAACATTGCTCTGCTAGTGAGTCTTCAGCCTAATCTCCATGCCCTTTCAATGCTTGGTTTCTCTTCTGAGACTGCCAACTTTGATGATGGTAAAATTACATTGTTTCGAAGTTGGATATGAAGAAATCACTTTGGAATAAGTAGTCCTTTAATTGCTCATGCCGCTTTTAAAAGGATGAAGGCCACAAGATTTAGGTATGATTTAAAGGATTGTATTTTGTACCCATCTTTGCAGGTGACCTAAACATAATGCAAAATAGTTGCTTGGCGTTCAGCTAGTTGAGGGGATAGGACGTAGGAAACTTAATTGCTGAGAAAGATCCAACAGTTAATATGCGAGCTGAACCAAGCAATGTCATGTTCTGTAGTAGTGGACTAGTTCTCTTTCACCAGTGTCATTCAGGATTGTCTGCAAAAGAGTTGTTGTGGTTTTGTGAGGGAGGGAGGTTTTTTTTTTCTTTGCTTATTTATGATATATAAAAAGTTGCAAAAGGGAGGACTTGGTATTTTTTGCTTATTTTTCAGCAGAGGCTTTGCTAACAGTGGCCAATCCTGGTGCAGTTTTACCTTAGCCTCTCCCCAATCCAGCTAGTGTAGGCAGAACTGCCATACACCACAATTTGCATCACACCTGCTTGAAACTGGAGACGGTGCCCTGGTGCAGATCACAACTTTTAGAGCCTTGCCACATCTCCATAGACAACAGATTTTTATTCTGATCTGTTCTTGGATTAATACACAAAACTAAATGCAACACTCCAGAAGTATTTACAATAGTCTTGCTAGTAATTTAGACAGCAATTATGAAAGGCACAAAGGTCAGTCCCAGTCCCCTTGAAAAATCAGTGGGAGTTGGTCACCTAATGCTGTCTTCTGGTCTTTGCAGCTCTGTCAACTAACGCACCACTGGAGAATTTATATGGACCCACCTGCCTTATGTCTTATTAGTATTAAGGAAGAAGCAAACATACACCACCCCAGAATTTGGGGTGTGAGATAAATATTTTACAAGAGATCCTGAAAAACTGCTCTGAGGCCTCACTATGACAAATTTAGTATAAAAGATTGTAAAAATAATAGAAAGTCACTGGCAAAATGACAATGGAGCTATCAGCATGGAGACGATAATTCAGCCACTGACTAAAACTGAAATGGGTCAGAAAAGAATAAAGAATAAGGACAACGAATAAGCCTGATTCATATCTGGATAAAACAAAGTATCACTTAGCACAGCTGGAAATGGACTTTGATGTAAGATTACAGAAAATGCGAGGAGAGGTTGCAGCTTTGAAAGTTACCCTGCAGTTAGCAGTAATGGAGGGTGAAATGAGAGCTATCTATATGGATTTCTAGCCCTTTTATAATCAGAAACTGTGGTTGGCTGTCTCCACAAAAAGTCATCCTTCCTGAGACAGGTACAAAACCCATGCACTTATGATGCTAAAGGTTCCTGGCATAATTTTTTTTAAAAAAAAAGTAATTATAGAATATTATAATCCCTTTTAAAAAAAGAAAATAAAATCTGAGAAACCAAACAAAACCAGGAATGCCATTGTAACTTGTAACATAGTGACACTATTATTTTACATCCATCAGATTGTGTGCCTGGCAGAGGTGCTCAAAGGGGGAACACACGCAGAGGAATTTCTCCTCCCTCCAGTCTCGCTCACAGTTCCTCTAGGCAAGATTGAGCCACAAACTGGCCCTTAGTAGAGGGGCTTAGTCTTCAAAGCTGCCCAGAAGAGAGAGAGGAAGTATTCCACCCATAACCATGCATACAGGACCATTCACAGCCTCCCTGCATCTCTCCTGCAAGTGTGTGGGGTTAAGCAAGATCTGTGCACAATTCCTTCCTCGGGCTGCTCCTGGGGTGGTGCAACTATGTACCACCCCTTATTCAAGGCCAGCTGTAAAAGCACAATCTATCCCCAAGTTACTGATGCCTTACTTGAAGGTGATATTAAGGTACATTAAGCAGAGCTAACCAGCCACCCGACCAGAGCTTGGAACAGAAAACCGTGCAGTTAGCAAAGAGATAGAACAAGTATAACCAAGCACCGACAGGCAACTCCAAATGAAGTCAATGGAAGCAGTGGGTGCGCAGCACCTCTGAAAATAAGGTCACGGTCACCCAAAAATATTGGTATACAAAATTAGTAGATGCCTTGAAAATGTGTCTGCAGGCCACATCCAAACATCAAATTTATGCCAGAGCAAAGAACAGAACCAGACTCTTTCCCTTGCCTTAACTACAAGACCATACTTTCTCTCTTCAGAGACAAGAACTTGGTGTTTCTAACTTGTCTGAAAAAGATGAAGGGAGACTAGCCTATGGTCAAGCAGGTGGCACATATGAATTTACGTCCCACATCCCATTCATGTGTCTGATATGGTAGAGTGGGTGTTTGTCTCATTAACCACAGTGCAAACATATGGGGACAATCCTTGATCCAGGTTTAATCTGGCTTTAAAGTTGCCATTGTTGGCAGAAAGCCCTTCAGTGCTTCAAGTGGATGTTTCAAGGATAGGAAGTGCTATATTCAGAGTGTGCTACTTGTGGGAAGGACTGAATATTAGCTGGCATCCTTTGTGGGACCATTCTAACCAGTATAATTTAAAACTGCCCTTAGTTTGCCCTAAAGAATGCTGAGACACATTTTTCCCCTATACCAGCTGCAAGAGTGGGAACAGAAAAGTATTATAGAGCCCCTTTTCCTAATGCTCAGTGCAGCTGACGATCTAACTTAGGCATGCAGATGTATGGCTCTCATATGATTTGGAGTGCAGAGCGGGCAGGGACCCAAAGAAAGCATACTCTATGCAGCTGATCCAGTTCCACTCTGCCAGAAGGTCCATTGAAGAGGAAAAAAAGGAAACAAACAAACGAAAAACACCCCATCCTCTTAGAGAGGTCTCTTTTATTGACTGGATATCAACAAAGCAAAAGAATTCTACCTCAGCAGACTGCCCAGTATCTATTGGCTGGCTACAAATATAATTTCCAGTACAGCACAATTATACTCCCTCCACCCCTGGGAAATGGAGAATAGTGCCCTAGCAGGTTCTTTCCCCTAAAAGCTGACTTTTTTTAATAGGCACCTTTATTAGCAATAACATGTAGCTGCTCCAAAGAGACCTAAGCTATGCTTCCTGGCCTCCTCAGAGTTGAGGATGGAATAACCCTGGGCCCTAGCACAGCGATTGGCATCTTTTCCCATTGTCCCTTTCATTTTGGACATCTACACTATGCAAGCCATTTTATTTGAAATGAAATAGTTTTGAACTAACCAGTGAGTTTGACATGTAACTTACAACTAATCTTGAAGAAAAAACACTCCCCAAGAGGTGCATTTCACAGGCATTCAAAACTAACTTTTCTCAACTCCTGCCACGTATGAACATTTTGAAATCACCTTTACAAAAGTGCTAGTTTCAGCCCTGACTATCAATTAATTATTCTTCACATGATGCATGTGAGTACAAGGGGTATGATTCTCCTCTCACTTCTATCTACTTTACACCAGTGTAATTTATTTCTGTGGAGCTCCTCCTGATGTATCACAGTGTGAACTCAAAATCAGGCCCAAGTTGTACAACAAGAAAGTGTCTTGGAGGGTAAAGAAATATGGGCTTCAACCTACATCTCAATGCCCTCCAGGATTGCCATATTCAAAGACACATTTTTTTCTAAAAGTTTATGCATCTACCATTTTTCCTATACAACTTTGATTTACCCTAAGGATTCATCCTCACTTTTTCTGCTTTATCACTGTGACAAGGAAAGAATACAGAAACTCAAGAGATGGGCCCATTAAAGGCTTAATTTAATAAAATATGTTAACTGTATGAAAATCCCAATAGAGTTATATGTAATAGCTCAAGGAGAAAATAGTCAACAAGCACCCCATTGCAGAGTTTGCATCTTCAAATTTTATCACACTCAGAGAGAAAAGACTTTCATATTTTTACCTTATGGTTATACTTTTGGCCAAGTTTTCTCTGGAACTAGGAAGAACAGCAGAGACTGCAACTAACTGATGGACTCCATTTTGAATTACACAGGCGGCTACTACTTTTATATTTATATAGCATCATCTAATGTTAGAAATGCAGTATTGCAAGGGAGGGTACCCACTGAAACTGCATGGAGACATGGCAGTTGCTGGGAGGTTAGAAATAATGAGGGATAAAGCCAAAGTCTCCAGCCCTAGGCACTTGTGGTTTAGCCTGGAATTTGAGCTCAGCTTAGCAGCTTGCTCCAGCTGTAGGAGTTTATTCCAGTGTGGGAATCATGTTCACTAGGTGCTGAGGGTGGAATTCATGGGAGGACTTAGATGTGTACCTGCCACTTTAGGCACTACTGTTATTTACAAAATTTCCATTCAGTGCCACCTAACTCTGTCAGTGCATTTATTTCCACTGTTAAAGTGACCAAGGTCGTCAGTTGTGGTGGCTGGGAATGCTCAAAGCTGCCTAAGTCCTGACAGTGCCCAGCAGCTAGGCACCTAACTCATGTCTAGGTCCGAATGGGATTCACAAAGAGTGAGCTTCCTGCACCTTCAAGGCCCAACATGATGGATGTACTCAGAGGACATCTAAACTCACACAAAGTAGCCAGGGGAGGTTTTGTTTTGATCACCCTGCTCATTATGATTTTAAGTATTGTTCCTAGAATATTTACACTATTTAGTTTCTGGCAGCCCCAGTAAAGTAATTCCTGTTTCTTGTTACTTGTGGGTATTTATGGGAACCTACTGAGGGCTACTGTCTGTAGAGCCTAATGCTTGGAGCACATACAGTGCCCTTCTCCAGGCTTGTGACCACTACCAGACATCAGAGGAACCAGTGTACTGGAACACTCACAACACTGGGGTCAAATACAGAATGTTTATGGGGATGTAAAAATCTCTAGTATTTTATACTTTTAAAAAATGGCTGTGACCTGCCCTTATTGTGTTCAATGTTTCCATGAACTCACAATATATATCTACTCTACGCCCATAATGTGACAATCACTTCAGCCCTTTCACACCCTCCATCATCCTCAAAGCCTCATGTCACCACCTCCATCCTTCCAGTAGAGCAGCATTGCAGGTGATGTCCTTTGGAACCTATCAGCGCTATATCTAGCCGTAGAGGATTACCAAAGAGTGGCAGTGAAGTATTCCTTTCCCTTAAGGGCTGAGTGCACTTAGCTCCAGTGTGGTTAAAGCTGCTACCTGCCCTGCAAACTAGACACCAACTCCAAGAACTATACTCCAGACATAAGCACAGCAGAGACATGAGCTGACCCATAAATCAACCCTTTTAATTTGATTCAGGTTGAAACTTGACCTACAGATTTTCAGCCTGGATAGCAAAATTCTTTCCATAAGAAAAAGGGATGAAATCAGTTCAACCATTTTTTTCTCAGTTCAGTTACATTGAATGGTCTGTTGTTACAAACCCTCCATTAAAATGTATAAGGTTAAAAATGTTCAGCCAATTGAGCAATCAGATTAGCAGAACATTTTTAAGTGCTTTATAATGACACTGAAGATCTCACTTAAACCTACAAAAGAAAGGTAAGTAAGGCAATTCAGATTCAACTGGTTCATCCTTAGTGAAACTCAGCATATAAAATATACTGTAACATATGCTGTAAAATATCACATATGTGAATATATTACATGCACAAAATATTAAAAGAACTCTAAGGTTGCAAAGTCACTCAGAAGATAGAGAACACTACTATTATGGTTGCCTGTACAAGCCTAATTTGTCTCCCTTCTACATATGTGTTATCATATAGTCTCTAATATCACATAATATTTTTCCACAGGATCTCTGCCTTCTTCAGTGCACAGGATAGGGGATGGAGCAGCATTGGGTAGCGAAGGAGGCTGTTGCCTGTAGAAACTAAGCAGCCATAATATCTACCTCTCTCATTTTCCTAGCTCGGGTCTTGCCAAAAGGGTTTTCCTGCTACCTCTCACCCTTGGCCTCACAGACCTTATCATTGGGTGTCTGCCCTACAAGCTCCCTCAGACCTCTCCCACGCACCATCTGAGCCATCTGCGAGACATGCATCTGGTTTTTCTCCAAAATGCACCCAGGAAACAGCTGTACGCTCATACTCCCCACCCTTCATTTCTTCACCCTCACGTCCTGTCGTGACACCGAGCGGCAGGACTTCTTACACCCAAAGAGGACCCCAGTGGGCCAGTCTGTATACCACCCTGGTCTCATGGCCCACTGGCATATTGGTTGGTGGATCCTTCACAGAGCCATGAGCACATGTACCTGGCACAGTTCGCAGAACCATGCTTGTGTAGAGCAAACACTCACACAAATCTCGTTGGTCCTTGCTCCCTCTGAGAGCAGAGGTGGTGTAGCATGAAGGAAAGGCAGGTATAGTGTGAATTTGTATCATCCTAGGCTCTGGATTTTTCCTCCAGAATGGTACAATACTACAATGCCCCACATGCAGGGCTCTGTGAAAATTGCAAACTATAGTTTCTCCTATTTCTCTCGATACATTTTTCAGAGAAATTGTATAAAAGGGAAGATTTTCAGAGCTATACTCTTGCAATTCTGTACTGAGTCATGTGGTGTTTGGTGCATTTCCTAAAGCCCCAAGCTCCTGAAATGATAAGATTGCGTGAGAATCTCAGGTTTAAAAAAAATGCTGACGATGGCAGACAACAACTTGAAAATATAGCAAATGCAATCTAAAGTAAGGAAAGGCTCAGAAACCAGAAATCAACCTCCCCCGATCATTAATTTTATAAAATCACATGATTTTTAAGCCAGTCATATAATATTTTGTGTCTTGACGCCTGTTTTTTTAATGTTTACAATTGTGAATACTGCATTGGCAATGGGAGATGGGTGCCCAGTTCCCCTTGTCTCTCACAGAGAATCAAATCCTCAAAGATATGTAGGTGCCTAACTCCCTAATCGGTCTTGTTCTAAATGTGATAGGTGCTTATGTAATTTTTAAAAAATGAATATGAACTCTTTTTACAGTATATCATGTTATGCACTAACACTGTGGGATAACCTAGGGACAGATTGCACTGAGGATGAATGAAACATTTCTGCCAAACCTTCAGCACATGAATAACTGTACTTATGGGATTAACACCATTGGGACTGCTAATGGGAGTAAGTGTTGACAGAATCAGACCAATAGTTCTTAATTGTCATCCATCTGGGATTAAAATCAACCTATTAATGTTATGTCACCATAATTCTTTGTATTGACAGTGAGAATAATGGATCAAAGCCAAGCTAGATAAAATACTGCCATTGTTAGCATCTCTAAGAACAAAGCTTGATGGAGAAATTGGGGAATTGCCTTGGCAAGATGCAGCATTAGAAAGTTCTTTACTTTTGTGTTTTTGTACAGGCCTACTTGCTAACATATATATAAAAAGTCATGTTCATATGCATGATTTAATTTGATGCCTTTCTAGTGTGTTTAGTCACAACACTTATCTTGATGGAGTGGAGAACTTTGGTTTGGAAAATATGGGCATGTAATGAAAAAATATAAATAAGAACATCAGAATGGCCATACTTGGTCAGAGCAAAGGTCCATTCAGCCCAGTATCCTGTCTACCGACAGTGGCCAGTGCCAGGTGCCCCAGAGTGAGTGAACCTAACAGGTAATGATCAAGTGATCGCTCTCCTGCCATCCATCACCCCCTCTGACAAAGAGATAATAGGAACACTATTCCTTACCTATCCTGGCTAATAGCCATTAATGGACTTAAGCTCCATGAATTTATCCAGTTCTCTTTTAAACACTGTTATATTCCTCACCTTCACAACCTCCTCAGGCAAGGAGTTCTACAGGATGACTCTGCACTATATGTAGAAGTATTTTTTTTTAATTGTTTTAAACCTGCTGCCCATTAATTTCACTTAGTGGCCTCTCATTCATATATTATGGGAACAAGTAAATAACTTTTCCTTCTTCACTTTCTCCACACCACTTATGATTTTAAATAGCTTTATTGTATCCCCCCGTTAGCCTCATCTTTTTCAAGCTGAAAAATCCTAGCCTCTTTAATCTCTTCTTATATGGGGACCCGTTCCAAACCCCTAATCATTTTAGTTACCCTTCTTTGAACGTTTTCTAATCCCAGTATATCTTATTTTGAGATGAGGAGACCACATCTGTACGCAGTATTCAAGATATGGGCACACATGGATTTATATAAGGGCAATAAGATGTTTTCCATCTTATTCTCTATCCCTTTTTAAATGATTCCTAACATCCTGTTTGCTTTTTTGACTGCTGCTGCACACTGTGTGAATGTCTTTAGAGAACTATTCACGCTGACTCCAAGATCTTTTTCCTGATTAGTTGTAGCTAAATTATCCCCCATCATATTGTATGTATAATGGGGATTATTTTTTTCAATGTGCGTTACTTTACACTTATCCACAATAAATTCCATTTGTATTTTGTTGCCCAATCACTTAGTTTTGTGAGATCTTTTTGAAGTTCTTCACAGTCTGGTTTGGTCTTAAGTATCTTGAGCAGTTTTGTATCATCTGCAAACTTTGCCACCTCACTATTTACTCCTATCTCCAAAATCATTTATGACTAAGTTGAATAGGATTGGTCCTAGGACTGACCCTTGGGGATCACCACTAGTTATCCTTTTCCATTCTGAAAATTTACAATTTATTCCTACCCTTTTTCCCCTGTCTTTTAGCTAGTTCTCACTCCATGAAAGGATCTTCCCTCTTATCCCATCACAACTTAATTTATGTAAGAGTCTTTGGTGAGGAATCTTGTCAAAGGATTTCTGGAAATCTAAGTACACTATATCCACTGGATCCCCCTTGTCGACATTTGTTGACCCCTTCAAAGAACTCTAATAGATTAATAAGGCATGATTTCCCTTTACAGAAACCATGTTGACTTTTGCCCAACAATTTATGTTCTTCTATGTGCCTGACAATTTTATTCTTTACTACTGTTTCAACTAATTTGCCTGGTAATGACGGTCTGTAATAATAAATCTTCTCACTTACATGCCCTAATAGTATTACCTATACAGTAATGATAGTAATTATTTAATGGCCTTAGGACTCAACCCACCCCCCATTAATGTCAATGGAAACAATTCTTTTGACTTCAATTGCTCAACAACTGAAGACAGGTGAGTTCACAAGTCATTGAGCTGAGTGACCACTACAAATAATAATTCTATAAAAATGTAGTGCTATATTTAAATGAATTTGCTTGGCTTTGTTCTTGCCTTATAATTTGCAGATTTGTCGACATTTGTGGTACTAAACTTTAGGGGACCTCATCCAAAGCCCATTGAAATCAGTCAGCAGAAGTCATTCATGAAATTAACAAGTGCACATGGAAAGAGAAAGCTAAATTTTCATGCTCAAATACTCACAGAAAGCACATTTGAAATATCCATTCCAGGAGGATTTCTTCTAGAATACTGATTGGAAGACTACATTCCCCCGATCAGGGAATACAAACAATACCATGTGAAACATATAGGAACAGAGAACAGCCACTCTCAACAATAACACATATCATGGAACTGTGGCCACCCTTCCAAGAGCAAGAGGGGGGAAAACAAATAAACAAACATGGAGTCATAGACTATTCCTTCTCCCACTGAATTATGTAACTGTGGAACTTGATATTGTAGGGAAATGCACCACACATCCAGTATACTGCATCCAGAAGGAGGGGGAAAAGGGAGGAGACCAATGAAAGCTAAACCAACCATTAGTAGGATTATCCGACAGGTGTTTGTTCTTACCCAGCTGGGTGTTATTTAGTCTTGACTCAGTGAGCTTGAAATGCTTTAGATACACCTCAGGGAGTCAAGCTTCCTGCTGTTCAAATAACAGTGACTCAGTAAATGGGTTCCTTATGTATGTGTCGGCGTATGCTGCTTCTGCCTGCATGATTACACCTTAACCTTGACAAAAACCAGCCAAGTTCCCATTAGACAGAGAAAGATTGCCTGCAGTTCATATGCCTGAGTGCCTATATAACTATGCAGACTCCATCATGAAAATATTACCTGTATCAGTTCCTTTTATTACAGACACATTAGGCACAAAACACCCTTTTATGTTGTGTTGTAGTTAATGGAAGAGATGAGCAATCCAAGTACCTAAAAACACTTCAAGCTAATTGGGGTACCCCATCCAGCTAATAGCCAAAAAATTTTAAGCTGAAAATAATTATTGAATGTTATTTCAGAAGCATTCAGTGCCACAGCCAGAGCTTGACAAGGAGCAGGAGAAAAACCACAGAAATCATGTTTATATAGTTATTTATTTTAAGAAACGCGCCGAAGCTTTGAGGGGAGTCCGAATTTTCCCAGGTATTAAGGTGTTCACATTCAGTTTTCTTGGTCAGTCTACCTAACGGTAAGCCCAAATGATAAAATATGGATCCAGATCCCTTCTAGTGGGCTTGAAGACAGTATTCTGGCTTGAATCCATCTCCACTTCCCATTAATTAATTATCCCATTGTCACACATTTCAAAGTGATGTAGGAAAAATGGTGCCGTTAATACTAGAGGTGTCACCATACAGAACATATGCAGTTTAAGTCCCCCTTCACTTCTATGACAGGGTGTGGGGAGCACAGGCCTTTGATTTAGGTTGTAGGGTTTCTGTGGGATAGAGGCTCCATGGATCCTGCAGGGATGGGCCAAACTGAGAAGAGGAGAGAGCTAGAAGCTCAACCACACGCTACATCACAGCATTTCCCTTCATACACATTCCAAGCCCAAGGGCAGCACAATCCAAAGCTGTGGTTCACTGTCAAACTGGAAGGGTACATTGAGTGGAACCCGCAAGGATCAGTTCTGGTTCTGGTTCTGTTCAATATCTTCATCAATGATTAGATAATGGCATAGAGATAGACTTATAAAATTTGTGGACAATGCCAAGCTGGACGGGGATTGCAAGTGCAAGAATAGGATTAAAATTCAAAATGATCTGGACTAACTGGAGAAATGATCTGAAGTAAATAGTACGAAATTTAATAAGGACAAATGCAAAGTACTCAACTTAGGAAGGAACAACCCTCGCTCACTCCTGCCTCCCTCCCTCCCTCCATCACTTGCTATCCCCCACCCTCACTCACTTTCATTGATCTAAGGCAGGAGATTGGGGTGTAGGATGGGGTGCAGACTCTGGGCATGGGGGTGGGGCTGAGAGGTTCAGCGTGTGGAAGGGGGCTCTGGGCTGAACCTGGGGCAGGGGGTTGGGTTAGGAGAGGGTGGGGGCTCTAAGAGGGAGTTTGGTTGGGGGAGGAGGTGAAAGGTGCAGGCTATGGGTGGGAGTTTGGGTGTGGAGTGCCAGCTCCGGACTGGGGCAGGGGGATGGAGTAGAGGGGCAGGGGCAGCTCCCGAAAGTGACCAGCACATGCCTCTAGCAGTGGCTCCTAGACAGGGGGTCAGAGGTTTCCGCTCATTGCGCCTGCGCGCAGGCACTGCCACCACAGCTCCCAGGCCAGTGGGAACTGCAGAGTCGGTGCACACATTGCTGAAGCCCTGGGGTGGGGAGAGTAGTGGGTCGCCGTATACCGCCCCTGTCTGCAGGCTTTGCTCCTGCAGCTCCCATTGGCCGCAATTCCTGGCCAATGGGAGCTGTGGAGTTGTTGCTGGAGGCGGAGGCAGAGGCAGGGTATGGAGACCCCCTGCCCTCTTCCAGGGGCCTCAGGTACATGCCAGCCACTTCTAGGAGTGGCGTAGGGCCAGTGTAGTCAGGGAGCCTGCCTTAGCCCTGCTGTGCTGCCAGACTTTTAGCACCTAAAATTTGCCAGTTTGGTGTCAGTAGCCTCAGGGAGATACGGTCTGACTCCAGGAGACTCCCAGTGAAACAGGGAGGGTTGGCAACCCTATGCCCTGCCTCACACACTTGTTATCTTAGGAAGACATGGTGCCAGGTACCAAGAAAAGTGAATCTGTCTTAGGGGCCAAGCCAGGCATGGAGGACAGAGGAAGCTGGGTAGGGAGGGTCAGATCAGTTGGTCACCACCCCCCCCAGGTGAGAGAGGTGTACAGGAGTGTGTGTGTGTCACCTTTTCCTGTGTGTGTGTGTGTGATGGGGGGAATAGTGTGTGTGTGTGTGTGTGTGTGTGTGTGTGTGTGTGTGTGTGTGTGTGTGTGTGTGACTCCATCCCAGGTGAATCCTAAAGCCTTAAAGATAAGAAGGTAAATAAAAAACAAAATATGCAATTTTTTTTAATGGGTTCAATCAACTTGATGATCATTTGAATATTTGTACTACACAATTCTAATGTATTGCTCTTTAACTCGCTTAAATACAAGTAATCTTACTCAGTATCCCATATTCAGCATATGGAAACATGGTCACCCTACCCAGTGTGATTTAAGACCTGATAATTGCAACAAGTTAAAAACATTGAGAGAAAACAAAGTACAAACTATTCAGCAAAGCCAACAATTCTTAATTTTAGACACTATCTATAAACTGTAGAGAGGCAAATAACTATTTGAGAAACAACCATTCTGATGTGGTTGGAAGAAATTGTGGATCCAATTCCCCCCTCATTTATACCAGGATAAATCAGGAGTATTCTGAAGTTAATGGAGTTATACTGGTGTGATGACAAGACAATCAGACTATCTTCACCCAAAGTTATCTATGATAAACAGGTCATGATATGGTGCAGTAGGAACCTAGATATGCACTCTCACAAAACTTGTTCAAAAATCCAATCAGAACAGCTGTTCCATGTAGCTTGTGTGTCTTAATTTCCAAGTATCAACTGATCTATATCTCCAAATTATGCTGGTCTGTATGTAAAGTATTATTACAACCTTGGATTGCCTAACATAATCCAATTGATTAGGAGAGGGCAATGTGATCTATAATAGTATTGCACTATTGACCTGCTAGCTGTCAATCGTTTTTATGTCAAAAATTATTGGCTGGCTAACCACTGACTGAGATAGAGTAGTGTGATCTTTGACATAAACTACAGAAGCCTCAGCAATGGAAAATACTGATGCTGAAAGTCTGTTTACATAAAAAGACATTTGAAACATTACATCATCTTCCTTTTCCCCTTCCTTTGCATCCTAAGTTTTTAAGTCATACTAGAAATCCAAAATTAAGAAAAACGTTCAGCAGAACTGATGCAAAAATATTCACAATCATGAGCATAAGGAGTGATGTCCCAATATACTTTAAGTGACTTCATCATTCTACACTGAATGACGATAAGACAAAACTATCCAAAGTCAGAAAACTTTCATGTAGGGTTCCTAGGAGGATGAGTGTTGCTAATTTCAGTTTTGTTCCACAAGGATAAGAAATGCAAAGTTAGCAAAACCCAAGTGCAGACTGAATCGTAGCTGCCACTGGTGTTTCAAGCATTGTGTCACTGAACCCTGCAGGATGTCCGCAATGGCAACTTTGTTGAAATTGATTTCAGAAATGCTGGTTTTGGTCAATAATCTTCAAGGGCAGGGGTGCAATAAAGGAATTTCTGTTTGCCTTTCATTTCCAAGGAAGAAAAGGCATTTCTCCCATTGAGTGGTTATAGATTCCATTAGGGAACACAAAAATATGCTGCCTGGTAAGGCCAGGGGGAACCACAAGAGTCTACCGGTGTTATAAATTGGCTACCCTTTTACAATATTTAACAGCCCTTTTTGGTAACTACAGTTTCCAAAAGCTGCAATTGCTTCACTGACAGAAAGGAACGACAAACTCCATGGAAAATTCTCATGGTGCAATATAGAATAGACTGGCATCTGTAGGGCACAGACACAGGGGGCAAAAGCAATGAAGTGTAGATAATACATTAATTGTATCGATCACCTCAGACTGATTATTCTCTCAACTACACCTATTGCATACCAGCATCAATGGGGTCTTCAGTGAGTAACTACAGATTTACACCAGTGAAAAAAAGACTCAGGCTCAGTGCATTTAAAAATGGACACAAAAATTGACAATGAAACAAATTTCTTCTGTCCCCAAGATAATCCCCAGCTCAAATTCAGATTGGATATTACCCTTTTGTTTCTCATGCTTAAAACTAAGCATATACATTCTTCTGATTTGGCACCTCATTTCTCTATATGTACCTAAAGAGTACAGCACTCTTTTGAGTAATGTAAAGACACATCAATAGGATCTATGTTTATTTTACACAGGAATCATCTACTTTTCAGCATGGTGGTAATAGCACTTTGAAATTCTAATTGCAGGCAGAGAAATTACAATGTTCACTGATGTCTTGGATCTCAAATAGCAGTTACTTTTTCTCATAGGTCACAATGTGATCTGCTTATTATCCACTGAAATGCAGGTGTTGCATAGGGAGAGGCAAAAGGGGATAGAAACAAGTGAAGTGGGTTCTGATATAGAATGTATCATTTTTGTTGCTGTTATTATCTTGAACCATCTCCAAGCAGAAAACCTAAAAAACTCTAAATACCCCTCAGCAATGGGTGTCTGATAAATAGGCATGTAGTTCAGTTACTAGACAGTGGTGATTAGAAGAAACAGTGTTATTATTCTTTGTTCTATAGTCTCTATAGCCTCTTATTCCCACTCAACAGACAACCAAATTGACAGGAATACTAATTACTGTAATTAGTAATTTAAAATATCCATATCCCCTTCCATCTGAGGATCTCAAAGCACTTTATGACATTCAGGAATTATGTCTTACAATATTTTAATGAGGGAGACAGTGTAGATTTATTTTAGAACATTTTAGGAGGGATGCTTATCAAACACTATACAATTAAAACTATCCTTATCTTGATTGACTGTACATTTGCATTTATCAAAATGTTACTTCATTTTAAAAATGTCCTTCCTTGCGGAAGTCATCATCTTCTTGTCAGGGAACTTTCACTTCTACAATACATCAGTAACTCATCATATGAGAAGTGACAAAGAGTCCTGTGGCACCTTAAAGACTAACTAAGGTGACTGCGGGGCGCGCTATAGACTCTTTGCTGGTGCTCCCCTGCCTGAGGGGTGTACCACGGACTCTGGATCGCACACCTCCCGACCCTAATTCCCTAGTAACTGGGAGGTGTGCATGCATCCAACGAAGTGGGTATTAGCCCACGAAAGCTTATGCTCTAATACTTTAGTTAGTCTTTAAGGTGCCACAGGACTCTTTGTCACTTCTGCAATTCCAGACTAACACAGCTACCCCTCTGATTCTCATCATATGAGAGTTTCTCTAGCATATAGGGGCTCTCAATTGATCTAAAGGATATAGCCTGTACCTATGGACAGCTGTCTCCCCGTGAAGTGTAGCAAGGAGGAAGAATGTTGCAGTTATACTGGAGGCAAGGCAGTATGCAGCATTACCTGTGCTACACCAACTCATAAGTGGCACGTAAACCCATAGAGATCAAAGCTAAATGGTATAAATCAGATAACCCCCATAGTTATTGTAATTTACACCTGTGGACTAAGGTAAATGTACCATGAGAGTCAAGGAGCTTTTGCTCTCTGCAGCATCCCATCTCTCTTATACCAAGAACATCACAGGAGAAATCTAGCTCAAAACGTTTAGTGGGAGGGCACCAATGGGCAACTATAATCAATTAAAGTAGATTTTACAAAAAATAATCTTGTATTGCAGGGGAGAAAATTGTCTCCCCAAGGTGCCATTTCTTTAACCCCACTGAAGTAATATTTTCAGCCTATGAAGCATGGGTGTGACAAAGATCAGAATTTGGCTCTGTTATTAAAGAGAATCAATGTATTGTTCTTCCAGAGATCAAAGTAGAAATAACTCATAAAATGTTAAAAGTCAGAATTCAATAGCTACTAGAATAAGTGTCATGTATACTGGTTAGCTGAATTCACAGTCCTGTACCTATGCAACACATTAAAAAATGCTCCCCCAAATAGGGACAGTCATGCTTTGGATAATACGTTATTGTAGGGAGCCTTTGTGGCCTCCCTCTGAGCCAGACCTAGAGAAACACTCTCTCCGCCAGAGTGGGCGGGACCAGACCAAGCTGGCCCCGCCCCCAGGAAGAGGAAGGGTGGGACAGGAAGTATAAAGGGCAGGACCCCTAGCTCAGTCAGGGCAGCACCATGGAGGGAGACAGATGCAGACCGCTGCTTGCTCCCTTCCCACCCTGCTGCCAAGGAGGGGAGGCCACAGACCCAGGGAACCCTGATCTAGGTGAAGGACTGAGGTTTCCAGGCCTGCCGGTCGCTGAGTACCCTGAGGGACTCCCGGAGCCCAGAAGCGACCCGTGGCTGACGAAGGCAGGCACTGCAGGGGAACTGGAGCTGCCAGTGGCCGAGTATCCCGAGGAGCCACCAGAGCCCTGCAGCGACCTGTGGCTGACGGAAGTGGACACAAGGGGAAGCCAGAACTGCCCATAGCAGACCACCCTGATTCCTGCTGGTGCCCCCTTACCTGTGAGGTGCACCCTGGACTTTATCTGGTGCTCCCCTGCCTGAGGGGTGCGCTATAGACTCCTGCCGGCACTCCCCTGCCTGAGGGGCATGCTATAGACCAGGACTGCACAACTTGGAAAGCAGCGAGGGCCATATTACTGCAAAAAAACCAGCTGCGGGCAGAAAAGCCTCACCCCCCATTCGCTTCCCCTACTCCACTGCTTGGCTTACCCCACTCCTACTCACCCCCTGCGGGCGGCACAGTGAGCCCGTGCGAGCCGCATGTGGCCCCTGGGCCGCCTGTTGTGCAGGTCTGCTATAGACTCTTGCCGGCGCTCCCCTGCCTGCGGGGCGCGCTACAGACTCTTGCCGGCGCTCCCCTGCCTGCGGGGCGCGCTA
>ML677352.1:14163610-14218954 GCA_007922305.1 Dermatemys mawii | reverse complement strand
GACTCTTGCCGGCGCTCCCCTGCCTGCGGGGCGCGCTATAGACTCTTTGCTGGTGCTCCTCTGCCTGAGGGGTGTACCACGGACTCTGGATCGCACACCTTCCGACCCTAATTCCCTAGTAACTGGGAGGTGTGACCAAGGCTGTGAAAAGAGGCAGTAGCTCCCCAGCGGCCTGGCGGACCTACTGACCCTCTTTACAGTTATATTGTAAAATCTAAAGGATTTAAGAAAGGAACTTTGATTTCAGACCTATGTAAACCTTTGTCTCGCTAGCCAAAATTTCAAATATGTATATTGTGCAGCAGAAATTAGAAATCTTATTAGCATTTAGAATCCATAACATACATACTTGAGTGTATTCCCTATGAAATATATAAGATAAAATTTATCTTCATAGCAAAGAAACAATTGAAGTTCAGTTTTACTGAGAGAAATTAAATTTATTTTGGGAATCCCAATATATCCATTGGGAATGTTATACTTCTATAAATGTTAAAGGAATATTTTAAACTATGCTTTTCATTTAAAAAAATAGTGCTAGGACTCAGATTTCTAGCATACTTTTTTTTTTCAAGAACTCACAATAACTTTGCAGCTTTTCTTTTAGAATTGTTAATTCCATAAAAAAAGATTAATCTCTTCACTTCAGGTCTCAAATTTTGTTAAGCAGGAAATTTTACAGATTGCATTCGTTCTATTTGATCAGGTCTCCTAAGGTCATGTGGTATATTTGAACCATGTATAGTAAATAAGATTTGTAACTGCACAAATCAGTCAATATAAGTTACTAGTTCACAAGATACCTCCCCTGTACAAATTTGGTGAATACATTTAGGTGAATAACTAATGCATTATTTTGAAGAAGCTGGTTTGGGGTCTCTTTAATCAGCTAGCTGGTGACAGGGCCAGGAAGGAGAAACACCCTGCAAGTCTATCTGTCTTCTTAACATGGTTTGGTAAGCAGAGGGGCTGCAGCCAAGAAATCAAATGTAAGAGTGGTAGAACCATGTGGTTCTATCCAGAGAGGAAAGAATGTAGCAAAACCAGTCCCTAAAGGGGTGCACTCAAAATGAACTTAATGGAGTCTAAAACACAGGTAACCCGGTAACCATAACTTACTCTTTTCTTGTAGTTATTATTTGCATTTCTGTGGGGTCTGTTATCACTGTGATATTAAGTGTCATTTTATACATTAGAAAAGTACACTTATGAGCCCTCTGGAGATAGAGTCAGGTCTCCTCTTCTCCACGTAGTTGGAGCAAGGTGGTTTATTCCAGGAGTATCATAATGGATACATTGTCACAGCATGGCTGTTAAAAATATCTGCCAGAAGATCTGAGGCAAGGCACACATAAGTCTTCCTCCTTGTGCGTATTCATGAAAATACAGTTCTTAATTACACAAGCACATTTTTTTCAACAGAATCTTCCTTCCTGTATGGAAAATGATCAAAACTGAAGCTAATAGTCAATATTTCTTTTTATCCTCATCATCCAGTATGGGTCCAATACCTTATTTAGAACACATCATCCAAACATGGAATTTGGATTCCAGTGTGAGTTCTAGACATACCATGAAGACTAAAGAGCATAGAGGAAGATACCCAATAGGCTAACATTGTGCTTTTGAAAACTCGACCCCAGAGAATCAGTGTGTGTATCCATGAGCAGAAATTTGCCTAATGTGTTTGAGTCAGTTCAGATAAGTACTTCGTACAAAGAAAAGTAAAACTGATTATTCACAGATAAAAATTAGCAGATATATTTTATAGCTCTGTCTGGTGAAATGATGCTCTTATAACTAGCAAAACATGAAAGAGCTGAAGTAGATATTCTGTAGAAAGAATATGATTTTTGTTCAAGAAAACTCTTCCTACTGAGTTACACCTAATGGAACGGACTTTTGTAAAAGTTTCTTTTGAGTTAAAAGAACCCTGAAACTGAATTTGTTTTGGTTGAAGTGACTGGACTAAGCCTGCTGAGTATTTTGTAGCCCATATTAAGATACAGATTCCCAGCATCATATTTAATTCTGAACTTCAAGGTACGTGCAATTAAAACGGAAATCATTTAGAGAAGTTTGAGGCATAAAATAGCCAAAAATTAGATGACTTCATTACAGCAAGAACAAAGTCATCAGCCACAGGAAATAATGTAGGAAGTCAAGTCAAATTGAGCCAATGGGATGTAATCTGTTTAGTAAACAGAGTTAAAGAAAAAAGCTTTTGAAATCAGCAGAGTCACTAAATTACAGCAATAGTGGTAGAGAACACAGATACAATGCAGTCTGAATTCAGGATAACAGAGGAAATTGGAAAGTACAAGTTGAAAGATGATGAAACAAGAGCTCCTGTTGAATAGGAAATGTCCTCAGACAGACCTCTGGGAAAAAACAAGATGTCTAAAATATAGATCTGCAAGAAACAAAATAACTTCTTATCACCGAGCTAATTTGTTTTTTAAAAAATGATCAGCAGAGGTAATAACCAACTCAAGTACATTCTTTTAAGTTGCAATGACTTCAATTGGTATCACTGGTGACAAACTGGCATTTCAAACAGGGGGTTGGGGTTTGAAGGCAGAGGCAGGGAAGAGAGACAATGAGGACATAGATGAATGATATTTATCAGTTCTGTAATTAGTAGTCAAAAAGAACAGAGAGTAGCAGTTTCATTCTCATCAAGATTTTTTTTAAAATTATAGTACTCACAAAAGAAGATGGGCAGTATAAAATCAAAACAGTATGATGTGTCTTTAGCTTTGATTTAAACAATGTTACTGACTCACTAGATAAAGCCTGAGACGTAGAGTTACACAAGCAAGAGAAAAAGGCAAAGCATCCGTAACGTGAAACAACAGTGTGTCCTCAGGTTTCAATGGCCCAGGATGCACTCAGTGTAACGAGAAATAAATGTATAACAATATTTATTGCACATACTCAGAGCTGAAACATTGTGTAGGCAATATTGATTATTTTAAATATTCTAGTACCCATTTGCCAGGTCTCTTCTCCCCTACCCGCCGACTATTTAATAATTTCAAGTTGAATAATGCAGGAATATTAAAATAAGAATCCCAGAAAAATAACAGTGGACTTCATCTTCCAGAAGGAATGTGTCCTCCTTACTGATATGAAATAGAGGGTGTTTGTGTGTGTGTGTTAATGTACTATGTTAAAGAACACTTGGGGACTGGCAAGGGCTATATGGGTCAGTACACGACACATTGGTGCACATTAGAAATCTCACCCCCATAGCAAACATTGCCAATTCATGTAGACGAGTTCTAAGAGGGTACATGTTCAATGTGAATAAGGGTGGCAAATCTGTCCCATAATAGTTTACACTCTGGAGGATCTCAAAGCATTTTACAAATTCATAAACCACAGTATTCATAAACCACAGTACCCACCAATGAAGCACAAATGATTTTGAGATAGAGCATAGCAGTTCTAACACTTTACAGAAACATTACATAACATTCAAACAAAAGGACTGATGAAGAATAATAGGTCCCAGTTCTGTAATACCTTAGTCATGTAGAGTATTATCTTCATAGTGTGGACAATTTTGTTTGTTTGTTTGCTCTGGGAGGAAGGAAGGAACATCCACTACAGAGGTGTTCAGTTTTGAAAACTGTGCAACTTTTATTCCAGTCATGTTAAAAATTAAAGATCACGATAATAAATTATTTTAATTTTATGCCACTGAGTAGGTTTTACTTTTGTAAAACTTTTCAGCCACAGAAACTTTTCCTAGACTTATTTGAACTATTCTTCACAATGGGCAGAACCCTCACTTGAGGCTCTTCCCGTCATAGGTGGTTCTTCCCCTCATTTTTGAATAGATTACATAAACATCTACGTTTTACTGGTATCTGCTGTATCAATGACTTTATCAAAAATTAAATGTGTTTATGATAATTATTTTTAGTGCTCCTGAAAGACATCAAATTAAAGTCTCCAATACTATCAGTCTTCATATTTTATGCATCTAGAAGTGTTGCATACATTTTTTTAAAGGAACAAAATGTACCTTGGTAGAATTCAGACCCTGAGTATGACACCAAGAATTTTTGAAATGTATGACCAAAAAGAACTGAAATATGATGTTCAACAGGAGCATAGTCTTAGAGTGCTTCATAGAAAAGATTTCTTCTATCATGGGAGTATTCATGGAACTAGTTTCTGCAGATGATTGTGACAACTGCAGACAAGATGGTATTACATATGATCTTGCATATCATATTACATGTAATTAAAATAAATACAAGGAATATAACTTCAGGATTTTTCTAGACAATTAGGGCCCCAAATTCTGATCACAATTACATGCATTCAATCACATAGGCTTCAGAAGGGTGGCATGAGTGCAAATGAGGGCAGAAATGTACCCATTGGTAATAACAATGAACCAAAGAGGGAGATGATTTATTTTTCTACCTACAGAAGCCACTACTAATTTCCAAACAGACTGTGTTCTGGTCTGCGAAATGTGAACAGGCAGTCATAATAGAACTGCTTGTCTCCTGAAAAGACAGAGACAAAGAAGAAAATGAGCTGGAGGCAGAAATGTAAAAGCATTTGTAGAGGAAACACACTGATGTACACACAAAATATTTTGCCTGATAGCAGAACTACATTAAGAAATTACCACCATTTTACCAGTCCCATTTTCAACAATCCGTGCACTAAATTGTATTCATGAAAACAGCAATGTAAATTTATGCACATGTGCACACATTTGTGGATGTGCAAATCAGAGCCTGTACACTTGCAAGACATTTTGCATGTGCACTAGTTAAACATGAAAAAGTGTGTGTGCAATTTAGCATGTGTGCTTTTCAAAATTACTTTCTTGGTATCTAGAGTCAGTTACAAGAATGGTAGTTCCCATGATGACTATAACAATTAATGAACATTTTGCTTAGCTAGATAAAGCAGTCATAACATAGGAACTTACATTTTTCCCCTTTCAGGTATCACAGAGGCCTTTATCAAAAATGAAACATAAAAAACCATGAAATATGTGAAATATACTAAATATTTTAAATGTGAGCCAATTTTATGTACTTAGTCACAGTACTGTAAGACAAAGAAACAACCATCAATTTCTCCCTAAATGTGGTATGTTCATCATGCCCAGCCACTCCCTTAGGGCAGCTCCCTAAAAAGTGAAAAACATGAAAATGCAAACAAGGAGGAGCTGCAGTATAATAAAATGTTAAGAAAAACACTGACCATTGTACTGAAGTTCAGAATATAACATTTCATGTGACATTGCAGACTGAAAACTCCCTCTGTTACTGTGTTAAAGCAGACAGAAACTAAAGTTGCATTTAAAAGGGTTTTTTTTTTCTCTCCAAAATCTCTTGGGAGATTTTGACTCCTGGAAAGTTTTAAGAGTTGTATATTCCCTTTGTGGTCCTTTGTTTTGTCTTTTGTAGAATCCATTTCCTTCATCCCTCTCCTCCCAGCACATCGTCACCTTCCTGTTGCTCACTCAGGGCTGGCCTTATCATAAGATGAAGGATAAGTCACGTAAGGTTCTGAGGGCTTTTTTCCACCCATTGCCTTCCTGTTGCTCCAGCTGCTGCTGTGGGAGAAGTATGTCTAGCCCAGGAAGGAATCCTGGAGCTCAGTCAGTGGAAGGCTAAAGGTTTGTAAGACCTCTGTTCATCTTACATCTGTTCCTGCTCCCATGGCTATTGCTGGCCTACGAGAGGTCAAGCAAGCAGGCTTGGAACCCAAGGAAAGAGGAAACTGAAGTTTTAAAGGGCTCTTTGTCATTGCACCTGCATTTGGCCTCTAGGAGCTGCCTGAAAAACCTAACAGAAAGAGAACCATGCCTTTAGATGTGTCTCTGTTCCTTTATCCAACCTCTTTTGCAATTCTATGACAGGTGGCATAATAAAGGGGTGACACACAAGAATGTCAGTAAAAGACTGAACTTTATTGCCTAGCCCCAATCACATGGCCTAGACCAACATAACAAAGGGATTAATGTGCCTGTTACATGGTAATCAGTAACTGCAGTGGCTGTTATTAGGTGGCATTATTAAGCTTATGTATATTGAAGTCACCATCACCAGTACATATCCCACATATCACATATACCCTTTATTAGATGTCTGTTTAACACAGGACTAGACATATTAAATAAAATGTTAATAGCACAAAACATTTTGTTTCAAATGTGCCATTGATTCTGAGTTCAGAAATAACCATGAACATATAGGCTTGTTAACATTTACCATTCTTTCCTGATCGATGAGGCCAGATCCTCAACTGCTATGAATCAGCATAGCTCCATTGTGAAGCCACACTGATTCACAAACAGCTGAGGATCTGTCTCCTGGTGTTTACTGTGAGAATTGTCTGAAAAAAACAGAAACCCCTGAGTAATGGGATCCTGAAGAAAAGACATTTTACTATTTCTCTCTTAAAACGTACACTACCATTGTAAGAAAACTTTTGCATCTAGTTAAATAAGCTAAGCAAAGGTGAATTTATTGATTGCATGTCAAAGTTATAAAAAAAATCATTTTTGAATGTCACATGGTCTTTCATTTCTCCACCTTGAGATTCCTGTTGCTATTCTTTCTCTATATTTCATGTCTACTTGTTCTTTCAACCCCCTTGGAGTGCAGCCAGGCTCTACAGCCTACAGTATGAATATGCCTGCTATATTCCTGTTTGATCTTCTTCCCTTGATGTGTCAGTTTCTTTGTGGCCTGCCTACTTGTCAAACCATTTTTATTCTTCAAAACTTTTTATGAATTTTTAAATAAGCAGTGCAGATCTCAGGACATTTGATGAATTTTTGAAGAGCTAATCATACTAAGATATCATGAACACTGCTGTTTATGTATTTAATATAAACATTTACTTACAAATTTCTTCAGTTAAACCAGCCAGCCTGTAACAAAATCCATTTAAAGTATACTGAATTATAGGTAAGGAGGAGACTGTATGCCTCTTTTTTGCATTACTAGGATAAGTTTATTGTTAAAGATGTAGAAAACAGCAAGAAGCAATTAAAAGAGTTAACAAATGTAGCATACAAAATAGAATTGGGGATACAAAATGTTAGGAATGTATACGTAATGCAAAAAGAAAAACAGACAGCAATGCCTGTCTTCATAAAAACAAAAAAGGAATGCATCTTTTAAGGATAATGGATTACATTGTAAAATGGTTTTACTATTATGCACACAATTTGAGGGTTCTGATTGGCCCTCTTTGATATCATATCTTTCTCTAAGGTAATGGGACCAGTCACTAATGGATGGATCAATGGACAAATGGACAGATACTATCCATTTGCTAATAGCAATAAAATATACTCGACAATGCATTTAGGAGATTATTACACTTTTCAGGTCATTAAAGGCAGTTGTCCTTCAACTTTGTCCCTTATAGTACCAGAGGCATGAACTAATCATCAAGAAATGCAATGCTTCTTGTTTCCTAGGCTTAAATAATTCACTTCAAGCATTTCAGGATGTTACAATGAAAATATACTAATCTCTAGGAAAGAACACATTTAAAACTGTGCTCAGCAGATTATAAATTATATTGTTGCACTTGAAAAGCTATACTCAAGGCCATCCCAAGACAAAAACATATCAGCTATAAAGTTAGACTAAAATAATTAATCTTTCTAAGCCCAATGAAGGTCAGATAAAAGAGTACTTGACTGAAGTGTACAATTTTAAAAAAGACATAGTTAAGGTCAACTGAAGTTAATGTTATCAGTTCTATGACAGTACTAGACACAGAGCATAAGTGAACATGTAAGAAAAACACACACACAACAAACACCAGAAAGCTGTTTTTCATACAGAGAATTACACCATTCCATTCAAGGTCATTAATGCACAAACTCTAGGTTGATCAGTTAATTAATTAATTAGAAGGAAAGAAGTATTGCCATATGCAAGAAATGAGCTTAACCATGCCAAATGACTTTTAGTTTTTGTTTTCCCCTTATCCTAAAATAAACTTAGTTTACTTGTGATTTATACAACTTGGATTCTAATTACTGTTGTGTGACATTTACTAATTATGTATAGTTCTCTAAAACTCATATTGGACAAAGAAACTCTCAATTTAAGAATCTATCAGCAGAGTTTTTATGTAAATACTCTATTTATTTTTGCAGTCTGCTCTTGGCAATACTTCCAGACCCATTTGCAGAAGATACTGTGTGAAAAATTACCTTATTTTTCAAAGAACTTTACTTTTCAACAAGACATTAGACATTACTCAGTGCATTTTATTCAATCTGCATTTTCTACTTGCAATATAAAAATCTTGTCACTGATACATCTGTATGACAGCATCTCTGTTTCTGAGTTCATATAAGACAGCTACTGAAAGTTAGGTTATTATTCTGAAAATAGGTTTTACTTTTGCCTCCACAATGAGTTCCTGGAAATGAATTAATAGTGTGGTCACTTGAAGACAAGTGCTTATGACAAGAACTTATTTCTACAAACTCAATATGGGCTGAGATAGAAATATACAAATTGGTCAGTTACGCTATTCCCAACACAATAATGGATCTTCCCTGGCACCTGAATGTCTTTCTTTGATGTAAAGCCTAGATACACAGAAATTCCCATATCAAATCAGATCAATGAGCCATCTAGTCTAGTATAATGTCATAGAAAGTGTTCTCAACCAGCTGTTTCAGAACAAGGTGCAAATTGAGATTAGGTATTTATATAAATATTAATAATAGAAAGTTCAGTTGTCACAAATCACAAGTTGAGCAGACAACTCAAAGCACAAGGCATGCAGTTCATACTCAGAAGAAACATGAGTAAACAACTCAGAGGTTTAGATTATTCATTAAAGTATTATTTATTTATTAAGTGTCGACAGTGCACTTGGCACTGTATTAGACAAAGTTAAAAACAAAGTCAAGTCCCAGACAAGAGTTTATGGAAGAAAAAGAAGAAAAACTCTCTGAGCTGTTGACAGACTAGTATCTTAGCCCTGGTCTACACTGTGGGGGGTGTCGACCTAAGATATGCAACTTCAGCTACGAGAATAGCGTAGCTGACGTCAACGTATCTTAGGTCAACTTACCTCTAGACGTGATAAATTGATCCCTGATAGATTTATCACTACCCGCCGATCTGGGTACCCCTAGTCCTCTGAAGTATCAGCCTTTGGTTATTATGGAAATTTGACTCTCCAGGTTACTTCCATTAAAGGACTTAGCTATAATATCCCCTGGAGTAGTCTTCAGTCTTAACTAGTTTTATTTACCACACAACTAAGCCATACTTGCTGTTCAAGTAGATTTGACTATATTCCATGACAATGGGGTCAACAATTAGATTACCTTATCTATCTGCCTTTCTCATTCACCCATATCACTGTCATATCTAGGTACCATACACACAATTAAGAGTCACAGTACCATTAAGGCAACTCAAGTGAATTTTCCTGATCATAGTACATATGGAAAAGCCATCATATTGGAATGGAGAATTATTTTCCCCATACAGTGGCTACTGTGACAAAGCAACTCTTTTAAGCAATCTTCTATATTAAGCTACCTTCTTAGCTAAGATATTGGTAGCTGTCTTAGATGAGTATGGAAGTAAATCATTATGCTATTTATTATGGGAGCAAAGCCTAATTAAAGGGATGAGTCTGGCATTGGGTTTTAAAAATGTCAAGGCTTAGACTTGGGCTCATCATGAATTCTGGTAATAGGACCCTTTAAAGAGTATGATTACCTCCTGCACCTTTGTGAGATATACACCTTTTTCGTACAAATATATTTATTTATGCATCTCACACAAAAGGTTATTTTCATGGTAGAAGGGGATAGGGTTATGTTGAGTGAACTAAATCAAAGCCCCATGATCCTTTGCAGCCAGGTCAAAGGTGAAATGGAAAAACACAAAGTTTTATAGTTACATACATTGCTAAATGCTGTAGGGCTATTATCAGGTTAAGAATGGACTTTATCAAGGTTTGTGGGTGCTGACTCTCGTAAACAGATATATTGGGGAAAAGCTCTCAGAATTATTAATAAGGAAAACAAATTAATTTATTAATAAACTACCAGAAAATAGATTCATTTATCTCTCAAAAGCAAAATATTAATCAAAGCATGGAAGATGTGATAGCTATAAATGTGACTATAGATGAGATGATAACTAAGAAAGTAGCTAATATTCAATAAGGATAACACATTATATTTAGAATGATTTTTACTTTTGTCAAGCTGTTTAACCAAAGGGTAATGTAAAGTTTTATAATTTCAGTGCTAGATAAGAGACATTCCAGAGGAACAGGACGAGACAAACATTTTATTAACAGTGAGCTAATGCTCTCTGTATTAAAAATAACTGGTACAGGATGTTTCTAAACATATACTAACTTTAAGGTGAAACCAAGATAAGAATCTGGTTACAATCTCTGTCCTGTTTATTGCAGGGTCTGTGACAACCTAGAAAAAGAATATTTGAAAAAATACATTTAAGAAGATTGATAAAAATTATGTTAGGTTTGAAGTAATGCAAATAAATAGTGAAACTGTATCTGTTGTAAGCAACCCTAGTATGTATAGAAGTAGAGAGAAACTCAGATTTAGAAAGAGTTGACCAGCTGCACTGCTGCCTCCCAGACCAGTTGGTAACATATTGGCCTTCTTTTCTGCATTATGCCATATTAATCTTTGACTAATAATCCTTGGTGAATAAAATTGATTAAGTTTAGCTGTTTGACATCTCTTGTTATTAAATCAAACCCATAAGTTATTTCCCTGTTATGATTCTATTGACATGGATTATTTATTTCCACACTAGAAAATAACTGTAGTATTGATCAAAGGGGACTCAGTCAACAGATTTTCATTATGTATCTGTAACTCATAAACAGTAAAGCAGCTATCAAGCAGTTGATGACAGCACAATACAACTGTGTATCACTCTTACTCAAATAGCTGAACTGAAAAATCCTGAACCAGATTGTTTTCCCACATCATGTCCTTCTAATAGACTTGTTTTTCTTTCACAAACTTGCATGCCACAATATATAATTATATTAATATTTATTATTTGCATTACCACAGCAGCTAGAAGCCCAATTATGAACCAGGACAGTGTTTTGCTAGGAGCTGTACAAATATGTATTCCCTATTCCCAGCAATTATGGAGAATGTTATTCTAAAGGAAACTTCACTCCCTGATGAACTGCTAGAAAAAGACAGAGGGGATTGTCCCTTTTGCTCTCTCTTGTTAGAGGGTAAACAAAAGAAAGAGCCACATTCTACTGACACCTAATCCAGTCAAAGAGAAATTGGATAAGGGAAGCTGAGAGGGAAAAAAAAAACTGAACTGGGTCCATCTACAAGGGAAAAAAAGTCTGGATAAGGATGATGATGGAGAGAAAATGGTTGGATTAGTAATTGGAGGCTCTGAAAGGATTATTAGAGGTGTGGGGAACCATTTAAATTTGACAGAATAAGAGAACAGAGGTTGAAATTGTTGAGTGGATTAGTAAATGAGATTGGGGAGATGAAAAGGAGGAAAAAGTGAACAGTGAGAGAGGAGATCCATGAGGATGAGGGAAGGAGGATAAGAAGTTTTCCACTGAGTAATAGAGACCATAACAGCCATGCAGATGCTCACAGCTATCTCTCTAGGCTAATAGACTGGTTACTATGTTATATCATGATTTTTTAGTTTCCCAAGTGCTTCCAGCAAATAGAAACATAGTAAGTTCTATGGTCTCCAGCCCATCCACTGCTCCATTATGTCATAATTAAGCATTTAGGGCCAAATTGTGAGGTGTTATTCAACATAAGTAAGGGTATTATACTAGTTTAACCCTTCATTATTAAAGTAACACATTATGCACAGCATATCTCTAATGTATGTTATCGGACTAAGCAATAGAGCTGTCTTGTAATGGGTAAAGAATGTCGTTCTCTTGTTAAAGTTAGTTTAAAACTGCCTCAGGGTGCGCTTGCCTTATGCTGACTACCTCAAGAAAGTCTAAGACACTACATGTAACAGAAGGAATGATTATTGGGAATGAGGAGAAAATAATGAAAGAACATAAGGGAAAGTGAAAGAACAGAACCCAGGAAATAAAGAGGAAAGGGAAATAAGGGAAGAGTGGAAAACTGAGAAAGGATAAGTTATCAAGGTTGCAAAACAGAAGGAAAGAATAGACTATAGCAAAGGATGAAAAGTAGGATGAGAAAAGAAGAATACAAGCAAAGAAGATGTAGTAAATTAATTATTTTAAAATATAAATTTAAGAAAATTGATTGTTTTAGGATTTTTTTATAAAATTTCTTCATTTATATAATTTTTTCATATGTGTAAACATATGCCCATGTGCCCACACACACACAGAGAATTATCCCTTTCACCCCCCAGATCAGGTAGTCAAAGTTAAGGCTTTGAAAGTTGAGTTGAGAGTTGTTCGAGTTAGGAGGGAATACTTGTGACAAAGCCAAGTATTTTCTCCAATACATTCTTGTTTATTTACAAAAAATATACAAATTCCTGTTTCCTTAAATGCAGGAGGAACAAAACAGGATGACAGCCCGAAGCCTCTTTAGCTAATAGCAGACCTAGAGGACTCCTCTCTTTGCTTCTTTCAGGGTCACCAAACATCACTGTCCTGGCTATGTGTGCACATCTCTCTCTCCTTGTAGTCTCCAACTTCTCTTTACACACATATGTTATTCGAAGCCCTGCCCCTCTCCCGCCCCATCTTCCACAGGTCAAACAAATTTCTGGCCAGGCTTGTATTTGCCTTTCTTTTAGGCAGAGACATCATGTACTTTGTGTTTGGAGATTACTGTTCTGTCACTTCTTCACATTCATCCTGACTTAAGGGAGGCAGTTGTGTCCTAACCCATAACAAGATGATTAATGCAACCCACAACAATACGATAAATGTGAGGGGAGCAGGGAACAGCCCAATTGGGAGTGTAAAAAGGTTGATATTTGAATTTGTTTTCAGATTTTATGTGCAAGTGCAGGTGAGAATCAGAATACAAATCCAGTGTATGCATATTGTTTCTTCTACACCTCCAACCTTTTCTGTTTTCTTTTTCCCACCACTCACAGTGGAGAGCATACCTATATATGTATAAGCATATATATGTGGGTGGGTGTGCATATGTATGTGTACACACACCATGCACATAAGTTAAAACTTAGCATTGTGGCATATCAAAGCAATTCACTCTCAATAAACTGCACAATGTATTTTAAAATTACTACAGCATTATGGCCTTTCAGAGCTGACTATTGGCCATATTCTAAAAAAAAATGTAACAACTGTATGCTATCTTTGTGTAAGAAACATTTTCATGTTGTCTCCACAACTTTTTTTTAAAAAAGTTACAGTATCCTTAAAGTCAATTTACAATGTTAGCCAGAAATATCATATTTGGATATGGTCAGGGATGTAATGAGTCGTTAATCTGTATAGAGTTGTACAAGACTGGTATCATTTCTTTCATCTTTGTGTTTGAGCAAGTGTGTGTGTGTGTGTGAGAGAGAGAGAGATAGAGAGAAGACAGGAATAGGAAAACCATGATGTGATGTTATTTTTTTCCCCACAATTCATTTTATGAGTCCAAAATACATAAAAACTCAATTCTTGAATCATTACATTTTAAAAAGCTTGTTACAAGCATATTCAAAATCACAGTATCTCTATCCCAGTTTACCAGAAATAATGTATATAAACATTAATAAAAGAATCTCCCCAGAGTACCTACAGTGTCTTCTACAATCTGTGCATTTCAGCTGAGTTTCAGATTGAATTAACTGCCCTAAATTCTGTGTGTTCCAGTGGAGAGTATATTCTGTACTAATCATCAAGATAGACTTCTCCTTGGCATGCTGATTTTGTTCAAAATGCATTTTTCATGCTCATGCATACAAATACAATGGCCAAGATCCTGAGGACAGAGTATATAAAACTCCTGTGTTGTTTAACAGTCATTAAAATATATTAAAATCCTATCTCAGACATATTAAACACATAAAAGGCGGGGCCGGGGGGCAGAGAATGATTCAAAAACTCCTCATGGTCCTTCTTCAGGACTGGGATTTCTGTTTATTGGAAGGTAAAGAGAGGCCGTTGAATCAACAGTTGGCAGCAGATATTCTGAAACTGACCGCATTTTATAGTCTCTCATCTCCACATGATCTCTTTTTTCCCCCTGAACTGTGGGGATGGGGAATAAACTTAAAAATCTAAACAGCAAATAGTAGCAGTAAATAAATGGTGTCTGAAGTCACCCTCTTTCCTATTTAACAGTCCCTCCTCTGTGCTGCTGCTTCATCAGTTCCCTTTAGGTCTCTTATTAGAGAACAAAGGAGGAACCGGGGGGCTTGGGAGGATGCTGACTGGCTGGAAGGTGCAGAGAATATTTCTGCCACCAGCCATGTGCTTTTGCCATCTGTCTAAGAAAGCTGGAGACTCATTCACTGGCGGATGCTGGGGAACAGACTAATACATAGATAGCTCCCTTGCTCTCTGCTTCACCACAGTTTCTGCACAGAGCCTTCTCCAATTATCCATCCTGCAGTACACATCTCATTGCATTTAACAAACTACTGATTCTATTCCAATAGTGAGCTCAGAAATACTAAAGTGCATTTTTTTAAAAGTGTATATTTAAAATATATTTCAGCATGTGTTCTTAGTGGAGAGTGGCTCTTACCTTCCTAACTTTTCAGCTGTTAATATAAGGTCAGGTGCAAATGTCATTATTCAATGATTTTTTTCTAATCTATTAGTTTATTTCCACATTTCCCACTTGTTTGAAAGATGCTGCACTATTTTGGGTTAATATTTAGCAAATGTTTTTATTATATGCATCCTTGTAACCTCTCTCTTATTCTTAGACTACACTGCATGTAGACCTAGCATAGAAGATACTGTAGACAGAATTTCACCAAACGCCTCTGCATATGAATATATTTCCCCATGGTCACAATGCTGGGACAGAACTTTACAGAGATACATCTTGTCATGGAAACTTTCCAGGCATGTGCTCAATGTAGCTACAAAGTATTTTGAAAACTTAGAGAAAGAATTTATTACAGATCTTGGGGCCAAATGATGCTCTCGGTTATATGTGTGTAAATCCAGAGAAATCAATTAACTTCAAATAATGAGCTTGTACTAAGAGGTGATTCTTCAAATCTGAGTAATATAACTACCTTTCATCTGAAGTTTGATAGAATCTATCTTCATTATTTTTGACAGCCAAATCTAAGCAAAATAAACCTTCCAAAAATAATCAAGAATCTAAAGCTTCTCAGCACAAATCAAATATTAAATCAGTAACTAAATGAAACAATTCTTTATGCCATCTACCTGCACAACAACTGCACAACTGGAGACTTTTGTGGATAGGCAAGGTGTGCATATCTTACCTGACTAATATTGCCCAATTTGAAGTTTGCCTGTTTGTTTTTCAAGAATACTGTGCCTGAACTGGTCATGTTTTCTTTAAAAAAAAATTGTTACATGTACAGAGCAGGCCCACCTGAGGCACCTGAGCAGGGAGCTCATATGATGCCCCGATGCCTCCTTGCTTGGGCCAAATCTTGGAAAGATCTCAATTCTGCCTTTTTCCTGTTCTACTCCTCTCATGGTACTGCTCTACTACCTATCCCAATAAAGAACTACTAACAACTTAAAATGCCTTGTTCAAAAATTTTAAGGAACACTTAACTTTCAAATGCCTGAACAGCAAATGTAACTTTTCTGCATAGTAAACAGTGGTATTTTTACCGGTTTCAATAATCAAAATGGTGATTTCCATGCTTTCTTGGTTGCAAAGATTTGAACTGCTTCCCAAAGATCCACAGTCTGGGCCAGCTCATGCTCTGCTGAGATAGTTGCAAAGCTGACCAGCCTCTCCTATGTCATTGTGGAGCACAGATGTGTTTTTATTAACTTCATCTTGGAGAAACTGCATTCTCCACTGGCAACTGTTACAGGAAGTGTTAGAAATATGGGCAGAGCAACAAAAGAATTAGGAAAGAGGGTGGTCATCTTATTTTTGAGCATATATTCCAGAACAGCCTTTGGAGTTGATCTGCTGAATCGTATCTTGAAAAGGCTTTCAGTTCATCACCTAAATCACTAGCGTCAATATTGCGCATGTCACCTGTCAACACTGTCTCTAGTGTCCTGCATTGCTGGTGCAGGTCTTCTTCAGTTATAGTGAGGAGTTTGGGAATATCATACAACATTCCAAATATACTGCTGTGTTCTGTGAGCTGCTTGAAATGTTCAGCTGACAGTATTGCACAGTCTAGCGCCTAGTTAAAGAATTCAACTTTGAATTGTTGTTTGGGGTCTCTTATGGGATTATCGCGTGCCTTGTAATCAAAATGTCTTCTTCTGTGGCTCTTGTATTCTTGAATGGGTGGGAAAATAGCTTCAGTTTGAAGTTCCTCTGCCAACTTCTGTTCACGCTTCAGAATGTTTTGAAATCCCTTATCTGACCGGTAAGACTGTAGGCATGACTTTGCTTTGTCCAGTTGTTCCATTGCTACAGATGAATGAAGGTCAACACCTTGGAATCTCTTACTGTTTGAAATAAATGTTGTAAGCATGTAATGCCACACCACTAAGCCACACAGATTTTTGAAGTTATGTATGTTTTTGGTGATTCCATTCCCCTCTGTCACGCTTCTCCCACAAACAGTTCCTGTCATAGCATTATCCTCCATAATGGCAATGATGGCATCATTTTTCTTCATAATTTGGTGCTTGATAGGCTTTATCACCTCCACTTAACTTTCACATCATGTGACACTCAGTGGTTTCAGCGTCAGAGAAGATGTTCCCAGATGTTGCTTTAAAACTTGCCATCAGTGAATAGATGCAGAGAAAAATGCATAGATGCTTTGAATTTCATTTAAAAATTCAGCGGCCTCAACTAGGAGCTGGTGCTGCATCACTGACCACCAAGTTCAATGAATAAGAGCTGTATAGGACAAAAAAAGCTCAAGGGTGTAACTCTCAGATTCGTGTCTGCCCTCCTCTGTTCTTGGCTCTCATGTTGGCACCATTATCGTAGCCCTGACCTCTCATGTCAGCTATCACAATTCCTGTATCTTCCAGCTTTTTAAGAAGCACATTTTTCATACCAGCTCCTGTAGTGTCATTAATGTTAATAAATTCTAGAAAATGCTGTGACAGTCACCATTGCAGGGACATTTTCACTAGGTTCGCTTGTTGTTACAAAAGCCCCATTAAAGTAATTTGTTCAATATGGCTGATGTCAGGTGTGCAGTTCAGAATAACAGACTAATATCTTGCTGATTTCAGATTTGCCACAATCTTCTGTTTGACTTTTGTTGCCAGTAACGGTATGATCTCATTTTGAATTGTTTTTTCCAAGATAGTGGAGTCTGTACATTTCTTGGGTGGTGACCTTTCTTTCAAGCTCCCGGAGTACAGCATCAAACTCAAGCCATCAGATCAGCAATTTTAAGGAAGTTTCCATTGTTTGGCACATACAGCTGATCTGAAGTGCCACACAGTGCGTAGTTTTGGATAGCAAGCATTCTCACAATGGCAAGGAGCCTTTTCAGAACATTTTGCCAGTAAAGGGACTCTGATGCAATCTTCTCTTGATGCTAATCAACTATGGTGGTCTTTAACCTTAGTCTCACCTCAAACTCTTTCCACCTATGGAATGCTCTCTAGTGATTTCCTGCCTTCTCATGGCATGCCAAATTTCTAGCCAGTAGAACCCAGTGTGGCTGGAACATTAGACTGGAAGAATTTGCATCAAAAACAGCATGCAGCATTCTGGGTGTTTGAATACATAAGTCATGGCCTCTCCACTTTGTCACCATTGGGGATTTCACACCAGTAATGTGTCAGATAGAAACTTCTATTTTCAGTGTATTTGAGGAGCATGAAGTTTTTCACTTGCTGTGGCCCATGCAGTACAAGGAAATCCCCAGGGTACTGCTCAAGTGGATCCACAGTCCTGGATCAACTAGACTTAAGGAACTAAACGCAGCAGCAGCTGTTTCTTGAGCATCCACCACACTCTTCTCTGATCCACAGTTTTCTTCAGAATGTGCATGGTTACATCCATGTGAGATGGAGATATGGATGCTGCAGTAGCTGCCAGATCACCTGCACTCTAACTGGAAGATCATGCATCTCTTCATCACTCACATCCTCATTGGGGCCAGAAGGCTCACCATGAATCTTTGTGTCTGTATCTCAGGAGAGCTCCTTCCTGTGTAGAAAGAAAAAGCTTCCTTTGCTTTCTTTCTTTTTCTGAATGCTGTCCCAGATGGGACTTTTCTTCTTTCACTCAGGACTGTTGTTCTGTGCCAGCTGTAGTGGCTCTCACCACTCAGTTGAAGGGAAGAAACAAGCAGGCTGGTAGGAGGGCCTGAGTAAGGGACAATATCAGCGTCTTAAGGGCCTAACTGGCTCCTACTACTCAGTTGAGTGCCTGTTTTCCTCAAGTGGGTTCAGGGAAGCAGCAGGAAACAGGAAGCTCCCTGAGAAGCTGGTGTTAATCAGTGTAGGCTCTTTGGGGCTCCTCCTCTTCTCTCTCCCTGCAGCTCCTGCTGCTTTCTGTTATTTCCTCTCATCTTTTCTTGTGTCTGCCTGTTATTTCTCTTGTGCCCTCCTTCCTCCAGCACAGCACTCCACCATCTCTGTGCATCTAGAGCAGAGAGAATACATATGCACCAGCAGCAGACACAATTTTCTGCACTTACTTTGCCTCATCGTAAGGCCAGCTCTGTACATGTATTTACAACTGTCCAACAAAAAGCTCCTGCAAACAAACTTTTTCCTATGTCTCGACTGTTCTGGTCCTGTTAGTATTTGCATCACATTACTAAATCACATAGTGCTGTTTCTATTCTTACATCAGATTATCTAAGGTTTATAAATTGGTATGCTTTTTTTTCTATTTGCAAATGTTCTGTGAACATTCATATTTGTTTGAGAAATCTCTTGTCAGAATAAGGAAGAGTTTTCCAGATGGTAGGGTACATGCATGTCTTTACCAAACCATGCTTATAGTCAGCAATACTTTTGCTAAATGTATGGTTAATAAAAAGTCAATCATGCAACAGTTTTCCAGAAAGCAAACCCAAAGCCATTGTGAACAACAACAGCAAAGTTATGCAGCAGGATTTCTTTTAAACACTATCCATAATACATTTTAACCATGTTCACTCAGGCCTGTTCCTCACAGGCGTGATCATTGTACCAGCTTTCCAATAACTTTCCAAAATGTGGACCTCAATCTTCTAATTCACCATCAGCAGTCATTTATACTTTAGCTATAGTTTAAGATTTAACTTGCAACCAACAAAATCTTATTTGCTATAGGATATAGTATTTAACATTATTTATAGAAATGGTAGAAAAAATGGAATTTTTTTGCACAACAGATATCACCAAAATGAAATGTTATAACAAGCACTTTTCCACCAGCTACAACTGGATGATTTTTTTCCCACAAAAATGTTAATGTTCCTCTTTCTTTCACACCCACTTCACCATGAAAACTCTACATTTGGAAACAATTTTCCAACTCTACTTATTTATTTTTCACATTACTAAAATCTGACCTTTGACTTGTTTGAACATTGCAAAAAAAGGAAAATATATAATAAAAGAAATCATAATTTATTTTATCAACAATTTAACATCAGCTAATATATCTAACCATCCAAGTTTTTATACTATACTGACCATGTGAGCACCTATCTATCCAATACAACTCTCTATAAGCTGGCACTTCTGGTAATGTTTTGTACAGTGAAATATTTTTATACAAATAAAAAGAAATATATGTTTGAATTATTAACCTCTGCTATACAAATATTCACTGTTAATAACTTTTAAAAATGATTTCACACAGAAACTTTAAGGCTATATAGGATTAATAGTTTTTATTTACTAGTTAATTTATTATTAGGCTTTATAAATATAATTTTATTTATATTTGTCAAAAAAATTATCAGTACCTTCCAAACATGCACTGTGTATTAATGTTGCTCTAAGTTCCTTCAGTGGAGACAAGGAACTTTTATTGCAGCTTGTTTTATACAGTTGTTAGCACTATTTTTCAGGATTTTTTTAAAACTATCAATAAAACCCTTTTTCTCTAAATATTCACTTTATTTCCTCTCTCTACACTGAATATGGCTAGTATTTTCTTGGCCTTTGTTTTTGTTTACCAAATGTGAATCAACATTCTCTTTAACTTACTGTGGTTGGCTTTGGGGTAAAAAACAACCAACCTTTCCCACAAGGAATTAGATTATAGTCTTTTTTTGGGGTGAGGAGGGGATACAATCACAATTTCACTATTGCACGGCATGGCCTCAAGCTGTAGCATTCCATAACTGATCTCCAAACATGCTGACAAAAGCTGTTCAATATGCTTACTGTATGGATTCATAATGAAGAAAACTGTCGAATTCAAGGGAGCAATCTTTCTGGAAGGAAGACACTGCGTATTTAACAAATCTATTTAAGGCCTTTAAGAATTCACATTTTGAAATGTTAAGTCTATTACATATTTAACCTTTCATACACATGCATAAATGAGAACGTATATGTGAGTGTACAGTGTTTTGACCATGAAAAATAAATATAATTTCTCTCTTCATTTAGTCTGCCAATCTGCACTAAAGACTTGAAGTGTGACCAGCACTTAGCTCTTATGGATGACAAGATCTACATGCTTGAGTTCTTTGTCATGAGGTGTAGACCTTGACCGATGCTGCTTGTCCCCTTTGTCGTCTAAACAATCCATCAGGGACTTAAAGGTGGGATTAGAAAAAAGGTATTCAGAGCCCAGAGTCAGAACACAGAATTGTTTAATCAGCCCTCTGACACACACACACACAGTTGAAGTGCTAGCAGTTTGCCAGGTGTGACAAACTAGTGATAGTGATAGGAGGGCATCATTGGTGGGAAGTGCTAGTTTGCTCTGATGTGTGTTGTGTACAATGTCCGATGGAGAACGTTGGGCTCCTGTGTCATCTCCAGGGGAATCTAAGGTCTTGGATACTCTCTTCAGCCAATCCTGAAAAAACTTTAAATCAATCTGTGTCAGATGGTGGACAGGGCATGACAACTTTGACCAGAGACGACGAGGATTTTTTGGGAAAAAAAGGCATGATTTCCCATCAGCTCCTAGAAGTCCCCTTGATAGGACTATTTACAGACCACCATATAGACCACTAATAGGGAAAATAGATTTGAATAGATTCCCTTCTCTTCAAGTGGTCTTACTCCTCTGTATTGAAACACAGAAGACAGCATCTAATGCCACAAACAAACTTTAATTAATTACAAGAACCTTTAATTTGCCTAAAATACCAGGCTCAATTCTTTTTCTATTAAAATCAGTGGCAAGATGCCCCTAGAGAGACACAGGAGAAAGATCAGATTTATACTCAAACTATTCAAGTAAAGAAGAAACATGTTTGTAGGATTCCTGAAGTATAGTTCAAAATTAATAATTATTCTTAAATTATTATTTATCATATCCTACTTATTTATTTTTTCATGCTGTTATATAAAAACCTTAGGCAATTTATGAAAATTCCTCTCATTTGCATCCCATGGAATTACTTTCGTTTGTTCCTCTTTCTGAATGTGTTTATATTATCATAATCACGTAATTTTAATTCAAACTATGTGAAAATCCTGCCAAATACATCAGCATCTGAAATTTAAAAACTGACATGAACATTTCCCCAAAATTCAAACAAACTTGAATTGAACCTTTATTCAGGTTGAAAAAGTTGCAATCATTTTTTTCTACACCAGTATTTTTATTTTCATGCTTCTTTACATTCCAGCTCAGACCAGAAGCAGATGTATTAAACTTATTGGGAGAAATACTGGTTTTCACAGTATCCTTAGTATAACTGTATAGCCTCAGGAGGTTAAAGACAAAGTTCAGATAAGACAAATTTGTCCCTGTAAAGAGGGTCAGTGGGTCTGCAAAGCCACTGGGGTGTGCTGGGGAGCTACTGCCTCTTTGAACAGCCTTGGTCACACCTCCGCATTACTGGGGAATTAGGGTCATGAGTTGTGCTGTCCAGAGTTTGTAGCGCACCCCTCAGGCAGGGGAGCGCCAGCAAGAGTCCGTAGTGCGCCCTCAGGCAGGGGAGCGCTGGAAAATGTCTGTAATGCGCCCCTCAGGCAGGGGAGCACTGGCAAGAGTCTATAACGCACCCCTCAGGCGGAGAGCGCCAGCAAGAGTCTGTAGCGTGCCCCTCAGGCAGAGGAGCACTGGCAAGAGTCTATAACACGCCCCTCAGGCAGGGGAGCACCTCACAGACGAGGGGGCACCAGCAGGAATCAGGGTTGTCTGCTACACGCAGCTCCAGTTCCCCCTCGGTGTCCGCCTCTGTCAGCCGCAGGTCACTGCTAGGCTCCGGCGGTTCCTCGGGGTACTCGGCCGCTGGCAACTCCGGTTCCCTTGCAGCGTCTGCCTCTGTCAGCCGCAGGTCACTGCTGGGCTCCGGGAGGCCCTTGGAGTACTCAGCGGCAGGCAGGTCTGGAAACCCCAGTCCTTCGCCTAGACCAGGGTTCCCTGGGTCCAGGGCCTTCCCTGGCTTGGCAGCAAGGTGGGAAGGGAGCAGGCAGCAGGCAGCAGGCAGCAGGCAGCAGGCAGCAGGCTGTGTCTCTCTCCCTCCCTGGTGCTGCTCTGACTGAGCTAGGGGCCCCGCCCTTTATACTTCCTGTTCCTCCACCCTTCCCCTTCCTGGGGGCGGGGCCAGCTTGGTCTGGGCCCACCCACTCTGGCTGAGAGAGTTTCTTTAGCCTCTGGCTCAGAGGGAGGCCACCAAGGCTCCCTACAGTCCCATATCTTTGACACTTTTGAAATGTGTCCATTGTACTAATTGTAATTGTCTATAGGTTTTGGAATGGGCCGTTTTGCTTGGCAGAACCAGTCCAGTAATCTTGATTTGGATACCTTTTTTGGCCAAGCTGAAATGTTCTAGTTATTTTCTCCCACTAGGAAGACTCTTTCTAGGGCATAAGAGACAAAAGCATACACATCTCTATTATATTGTATACAATTAGTCAGATATCAGCCTCTTCAAGCAGATTTGTAGGGCCTGATGCTCAATCTGGCCAATCTGCTCTCAGTGTGGGATCCGAGGAGAGAGGAGCAAGAGTGGTTGGGGGTTGCAAGTGGGGTTGGCAAAGTGCTGGCTGCAATGGCTCTTTTGTGACTTGCAGATTCCTGGATGCAGGGGAATTAAGACAATACCATGTTTGCCACCTCCTTGCACTGCTGGAGCAATATAAAAGAGCAGTATCAAGGCTTAACTGCACAAAACCAAACACCCTTGCCCTGCCCCTTCTCCAAGGTCCTACTCTGCTGACTGCATCCCCCCTCCCTCCATCTCTCGCTCTCCCCAACCCTCACTCACTCATTTGCACCGGGAAAAGGGGAGGGTCCCTTTTCAACCAGGTGTTCTGGTTGAAAACCAGACACCTAGCAACCCCATGAGGAACTGGTCCTGTAAGGCAGAAACTATCCAAAAGTAAGAGAAATAGATAAAAGATCACGATTTCCAGGGTCTTGTATGTAGTTACTGAAAATGTTCAGAGAGCTGAAATCTCAATTACCATGATTTAGCACATGCCTTGAAAAGTCAATTCACACCAGTAGGGAGCTTTTCCATTTGAGAGTCACCCATTTCTTCAGCATCTAAACTTTCATTTAAAGAAAACAACTTCAAGATGAAATCCTGATGTCAGGGTTCACGCCCCCGAGTCTTGGGCAACGTGGCCTAATGGCCCGAATCGGTAGGCCTGCCCTTATTTCAGGGTAGCCCAAGTCTGTAGGACCGCCCCAGTTACAGGGCAGAGTGGTTCAACAACCACAATCTCTAGGATCACCCAGTTGCAGGGCAAAGCGGGGCAGCTCCCCCAAAGTCTCCATGAGTGCCCCCAGTTGCAGGGCCAAGCAGGGCAGCACCCCAAAGTCTCTATAAGCACCCCAGTTGCAGGGCAAAGCAGGGCAGCACCCCAAAATCTCTATAAGCACCCCCAGTTGTGGGGCCAAGCAGGATTGCACCCCAAAGTCTCTATAAGCACCCCCAGTTGTGAGGCAAAGCAGGGTAGCACCCCCAAAGACTTCAGGGGCAGGTAGTCACCCACTAGGGGTGTGGTGGCCTAGGTAGGTGGGCCCAGGGCACACCCACCTCCACCGGGCCCCGACCCAGGGCCCTAACAGTGGCTAAGTGATTTGGCCACAGACTCAGCAGGGAGGTCCCATCAAAACACGCTGAGTCACCCGGGTGGGAGATACCACTCCCCCATCCTCCCTGGGTTACTTCCTACCGGCTCCGCTGCATGGGTCTCCCAGATGCCTCCAGATCCACCGTGAACATTCGGGTCAGTCGTCCAGTCAGTCGCCTCCTCCGGTTGCTCCAGCGGCTCGGCTCCCAGCGGGCTTGGGAAAGCCTCCAGTCCCGGCTCCTCTGGGGGCTGGGGGCTGGGGGCTGGGGGCTGGGGGCTGGGGCTGGGGCTGGGGCTGGGGCTGGGGCTGGGGCTGGGGCTGGGGCTGGGGCTGGGGCTGGGGCTGGGGCTGATCTGCCGCAGGAGGCTCTCCAGCACATCCTTCTCCGTTGGCTGCCCACCCAGAATGAGCTGAGCTCCCAGCCTTTATGCTGCTAGGGCACCTGAAGCATGCCCAGTACCTTGGGGGCGGGACTTCCACTGCCAGAGCTACTGGCTTAACCCCTTCATCACTAGTGCGGGGTTGGCTAGCCCCGTCACACCTGGCCTCAGTAAAGTGAGAGCAAAATTCCCATTGACTTCATAGAGGCAGTATTTATTCTATTTTTACCCCTTATGGTTACAAAGATAACCCATCCAATGTAAAGTGAATGCAAACCAGTGAAGTGCTGTCTTCCCAAGCCTGAACACCGACAATTCCAGTTTCTCTAGTGTTGGTCAGAATTTCTTCAAGCTGCAACAAAGTCAAAAAGTCAAACATGATCAGTCTGATTTGGTCAGTTTTAACACTGTTGTTCAGAACTCTTGGGGCAGCAAGAAAACTAACAGATAATTCCTCTTCTCCCAGCTGGTGCTTAGGCTGCTCCACTTACTGGTGGGAAGGGTGAAGACCCTCAAACTCGCAGCCAGACACCAGCCTTTCCTTGTGCATCTGCTTCAGATTCTCCCCCATAACTAGACCTTATTTATCAGCAGAGGAAGGGAGAGGAGGACTTCTGGGGGGAACTCCAAGTCCAGAAAAAGGAGAGGAAAGAAATTATATTTCTGCTCTGTAATAGATGACAGGGAGCTATGCTCTCACACACCTTTCCTTTATATAGACCCTGTTCAGGACCTGTAGCTTGCAAGGCTGATAACAAGGCTCAGGCCTCTTCAATCTCACTGGTTCAGCACTGCTAGCTTACGAAGGGTATGTCTATACAGCAACTAGACGCTCACAGATAGCTTGTGCCAGCTGACTCAGGCTCTTGAGCTGCAGCGCTGTTTCACTGCCCCAGGCTGAGCCCAGAAGTCTACACAGCAATGAAAAGCCCTGCAGCCCAAACCCTGTAAGCCCAAGTTTTCTGGCACCAACCAGCTGCAGGTTTTCTTTGCTGTGTAAACAATAACTTAGGGTATGTCAAAAAAAAATTAAAAAGCCATATCTCTAGCTTGCTGGTCTGATACCCACAGAGGCCTGCCCCTTGATAACTACTGTATGATTGTTAGTATGCTGGGCTGATGCCAAAGCAAAGAGTCATTGGCTGAAGAGTTAGTTTGATGGGTCTGTTACCATGTGTTTTCAGAACCCAAAGTTGTTTCTCTCCAGGCGCTGTCAGGTATAAATCAATGGGGACACAGTTCCTCAGTCTGACAAATGATCGATATAAACCAGAGTGCTTTTACCCCAAACTACTATATGCTTGTGGCAGGTCGACCCGATTTGGGTCAGGGGGCGAGAGATAACCCTGCCTCTTCTACACCTCCGACGGTCTCACTACCCTTTTAGTGGTCAATTCTCTGAGGCCTGATGGCCAGCGTCCTTATAACCCTTTCCCCTTGTGGTAGAGAGTGGCCTCGCGGCCGAAGCCCCCATATCCTGTGCCTCTATGGCAACGTGACCCAATGGACAGAGTCCCTAAGTACAAAACCTCTATGTCAGTGTGGACCAATGGCCAGAGTCTCTATAAAGCCTGGGGTAGGAGCTGAGTCATGGTACTACATTGCAGGAAAGGGGAAGGTTGTAACCCCCAGTGAGGGAGCCCGGGCCCTCCCACCTTCACCGGGCTCCGACCCAGGGCCCTGTCAGGGGTGGTCCATCCTGGGGTCGGCGGGGAATCCTGACCGCAACATGCTGACCTCACAGTGGTGGGAGGTACCACTCCCTTACCTTCCCCGGGTCACTTCCCACCAGTCCTTCGGTTCCCATAGTCCCGGTAGCTCCACAGCCCCTGGGCTCCTCAGCAGTCGCCGCCGCTTGCTGGGGTCTCACTCGCCGTGGGCCTCTGATCCACAGTCTTGGCTCCTCAGCTCTCCCTGGTAAAGGCTGTAACTAGTCTGGGGCTGGAGCCTGTGCAGAGTGTCCTTCCTCTCTGACAGCCAGCCCAGACTGAGCAGTCTTGCGGGCTTTTATACTGCTCTGACAGCGGGAGCATGCCCAGTAGAGCTTTCGGGGCATGGCTTCCTCGGCTAGGAGGGCAGGGTTAACCCTATCTGTCCCAGTGTGGGGCTGGTCCGCCCCATCACAATGCTAGAACAGTATGTTCAGACCACAAACATTTAAAGTCTGAGATGGTTTTGAGTGATCAGCAGCCAGGCTTCCGGGGACCTTACTTCTGCCCAGCTGATGGGGAGTTCAGGCATCAACTTCTTACCCAAGGAAAAGTTCCCTCACACTGCTCCAAAACACACTTTCTGAGTAAATTATTTATCAGTTTTCTCCGGACAAAGCACATAACCCATAATAGTTACTAATAGGCTAACAATTTCCCTAGCAACAGCCAACAACATTTCATTATTCTCCTTATCTGCAAAACAGCTTCGGCAAAGAAACTTATGAATACAAACCATCAGAATCAAGGTCAATGTTCTATAATCTATCCCCCTCCTCCCATTCTCATGAAGTGGTCCTTTCACTTTATCTATCCTAGTTAGTAAAACTGAAGCTTGCAGCTGTTTTAGTGTACCTAAACAAGGCCAGATATTTCTCCTGACTCTGTGGTGTGCTCTCTTCCAGTTTACCAGGGATGGTGTAGGGGGGTTAATTGTACAAGATGGCTGTAGATTAGGTCAAATCCAGTTCTCTCACACAGGTCTATGCCACGGCTCTGGCCTCTGTGAGAGCTTCTAGTTCAGTTGCTATAGCTTAATGGGATGATATTGATTAACTGTAATATGTGGGACCTATGTCAAGGCAAAGGCTTCTGTAGACCTATTGGCTCTGCAACATTATCTATCTGTGATGATTTCTGAGTACAGGGTTCTGTGACATCCTTTGAGTCTGCTGAACTGAATCCAAAGTATAAGTCTCGGTGAACAACCCTAACTTCTGGCCTTTTCTCAAGGTACAGGCCTGTATGAGGTCATTAGCTCAGCATCTGTCCCTTTCTGGGCTGATGTCTAGTCAGAGGCTTCTGAAGTCATTAGCTCAGTAATTTTAGCATATTAGGTTCATGTTGCGGTTGCTGGATATTCAAGTCTAGATTTATGGGCCCTGCAAGAGAGGATGGGAACTGAGCATTACTGCAGTGAAGGAAATGTAGAGGGATCAAGTAAAAGTACACAGAAAGAATAGCGAGAGAACCAAAGAAAGGAAGTTAAGGAAGGACGAGAAATGAACGATTGCAGTAGCAGTTGTTCTAAAAGTGAGTCTGTTTTATCTCTGATTGATACTGAATATGACAATTACGTAATACACAAGTAAAATAATAATGCCAAGATTAGTCACTATATAAAGGCCACATTCCACTGTTGATATTTGTTCTAACTTCCAATTGGCACCCGTGGGTTTTTTTCTGGGGATGATGATTGGTATTTAGTCCTAAATTTATACCTCATCCCACAGACCCAAAATGGAAAGAATTTTACACACCACCACCAATGTCTCAAAGCAAAAGTGACTAAATATCTTAAACAGAGTTCTGTAGCAGAATCGGAGTGTTGTACAAATGTTTACATAAGTAGTACTGCATCTATGATGTGTGTCAGTGTCTGACCTCCAATCATAGACAGTAGGATAAAATAAACAGTGGGAATGTATTTCCAAAGAATCCACACAGTTTAATTATCCATGGCTAATAAAATAACAGTGGTAGGAGAACAGATTATCCTATGAAAGATCGTGTTTATTTAGTGTGCGGTGTAGCAAGACAATATTATATATGTACATACACACACACACACACACACGCATATTGTGTGAAAGTGACACCATGTTGTACTTGTCAGAAATGATTCACAGAGCACAGATAAAGCATTAAGGTTAGACATCATATCTGGAATTGAAAGAAATATTCCTCACTAAAGATCAGGTGGAAAATAAAGTTAAATACCCTGTAAATTGCCCCTTATTTATTTATTCTGGGCTAGATTATAACTTTACAACCTGCTCTAAGTAAGGGGGCATGCACAGGTGCATCACCCATGGAACTGACCAGAGGATGAATTGTTAACCAGTCACAATTTCTCCCCTGCTCCTGCCTCTATCAAGGGGGAAGAATAAGTTACTTCAGTTCCTCCTCAATGCAGCAGCTTAACCTGTGACTACGCATAACAACCAAAGTCTCCCAAATTCCACCCTTCTCTGCTCACTTGCTTATGTTGGGAATATTGAGCAAGTAACCTCTGCTTGACTGACTATGGCTGGAGTTGCAATTTGAGCAGGGTTGAGCATGGGAGTAAGCGGGAGGGGGTGGGAAGAGTGTCTCTCCCCCTTTCTTGGCTGAGTGCAGGTAATGAATCAAGAATTAACTACAATCTTTTGAGGTAGAGAAGTTTGCCACATAGAAAGAAGTAAGAGCATGGCTGATGGGATGCACATCCAGCCAGAAGAGGGGGTTTTGTTGAGTTTGGACACTGTTTAAATTAAACAAAATGATCCCACCCTCCATTAAAGTAATCCATTGCCCAACACCCACCAAACAATGTTTAAACTCAGCGTCCCTCCTCTGAACTGTCACTCAGTAAATCAGACTACTCAGCAGTGCTCTTTGACATTAGTTCTTTTTTCCATAGAGAACTATTCTAGCTCAAAGGACTAAAGTTAATTCTAATATTACTAGAGGATTTTTGTGAAGTACAGTAGTATACAGATTTTTTTTTCTTTAACTATCCTATCTGCTTGATTTGACTAAGGCTCGTTGGTCTTTGCCTCTGTAATATAGAAAAAGAATCCAACTCACCATGTCCATTTCTCTCCTTTTGTTTGTGTCTGTCTCCATGGGCCATATAGCCCTCTTTTTTCTTTCTGTTGCAGAACTCAGGTCCTTCACTCTTCTTCCATTTATCATGGGTAAATTTCAAACCAGAAAAATTTGAGTTGGCTTAAAATTTATTCAAACATGTTCTCCTAGCCCTAAGGGAAATAGCATTCAGAAAGAATATTACTAAGAAGAAAAGTTCAGTCATTTTCATGCAGAAGGCAAACTGCATGGTACAGCAAAAACCAGAACAACAACAACAACAATGACAAAAACACCGTTTTAAAATGTTCTTATCTAACAGCATCATTAGTCTAAGCAGACATGGGCATCTGAATGCAACAGGAATTAAAACTATGTTCTATCATTGACTCATTCCTCAAGTAAGAGGAATGGATGATTCAAGATACAATCAGCATAATGTTATTATAACATGATGAGAACACACATGATGAGAAGGATGAAAATGATATCCCCCCATCACATGTAGGCAACAATCTGTTAAATTACATTATATCATTAATGTTGATTATTATTATAACTTCTAAACTCATATAGTTCTTTGGGGATATAGACTGAGTTCTAGTGAGGGAATGCACTTGATTTTTCAACTCTAGAGAATTTGAGTTCAAAGCATAGGTAATATGATCATACATTTTCTTAAATTCTAGTTCTGTAAAAGCTTATATACCTGCTTAACGTAAGTAACATGAGTAGTCCCATTAATTTTAATGTGAGTTATTGGTTACGGCACTTTTGAAAATCAGCCCATTTATATAGGTTCTTAAATATAGACTTAAGGTGTTAACTTTAGGCACCCATTTTTAATATCTTGGCTTTACTACATAATAATTAGAATCATTCTCAGATATTAAAAGTTATTTTTATAGTGTCATTTTTCTTTATCTATGCCATAAAACTGCCACAAAACTACCATAATCGCAGAATATTCTGAAAAAGGACCCAGATTGTCTGTATCATGCCTAGCTCAGTCATACTAACATTTAATCAGCGATTAGAGGTGGGGACATACACAGCACAAAGACAATAAGTTTTCCTCTTTTTCTATAGAGATCATCAGTAACAAAGAGATGGAATATATTCAAGTAACCTCTGAAACATCTCTAAGCTTTGTTAAAAAAACTCCATGTTGTGGGTGAATGTTGTCTACCTGTACTCTCTGCCTTGCTGCAATATACACCAAGGGCCATATTCTTATCTCAGTTACACCAATACTATTGGAACAGCTCTAGTGATGTTAGCAGAATTACTCAGGTTTTAAATCACTGTAAGTGAGGTCAGAATCTAGAATATAACATATGACACAGGATACATAGAATGCATGAAGCATGCTAAAAGACCATTATTGCAAAGTGAAGAGAAGCACTAAAGAGTAAGAAATCCAGTGATTAAGACTGCCGGTGCAACTTCATGTTCCTTTGTGGATATGCATTATGATGCAGTCTTAAATTAAATTAGCTATGGGCCTCCACCAAGAAGTCTGCTATGCATGCCACTTTTTGATGGGTTTATGATGTGGATTTTGATTAAACAAACCAATTCAATAACCTAATTTAATTTTTTAAAAATGTACTAGAATATTCTATAATAATGCCTGCAACTGCTGAGAAAATGCTATTGTTGTATGGTACCACCAACGTCTGCCCAGTGGCAAAAGCAGATGCAATTTTACTGAATTCAGTAGGGTTGTTCCAGGTCTGTATGTGGCTTTCAATCTTATGGATAATTATAGCATCACGGCTTTGGATACTTATCTGAACAAAGTATGTACTTCACCCCTTTGATACAAATTTTGCCATTGTTGAATTTACACCACGGCATGATTTGCAGTGGTGAGTCTGGTTTACTGTATGCTATTGTGCCTTTTTCCAGTGGTAAAACAACTTTCCTCTGATTATTGGGGCTCAAATTCCTCTCTGCCCCCCATTGTATTTTGAGATAGAAAAATTATGTAAGGGCAGGGAATCAGATGACTGGCTGACTTTGCAAGTCACAACTACTCAGGGAAAATTTGGAAAGAGCAAAATTCTCTGTAATATAGACAAGGAATCCAAAACAAAGTAAATTCAAGTATAAAACCTTGGGAAAAATTTACCTATCACTAGAAAACTAAGCATATGCTGAGATTCTGCCAAAATAAACACTCAAATAGTTGCCTGCATTTTTTATATAATGGAATAATTGTATAAAATGTCACCAGAAAAAAAAATGCTTCACTTTCACTCAGATTTTAAAAATCCCTTGTTTCTTTGCTGGGTTTCATTATTCTGTTCAAAAATTCTAACACAAACAGTAGCCTATAACAAACAGTGAAATGATGTTTCCTCCTATGATGGCTTTAATAAACTAGTTTCTGAGTACTCAACTGCTAGTTGTCTGTTTATTCACTTTAAGTGATTGAAAAAACATAAGGAATATTGCCAAGGAAATTCATATGCCCTTCAATTTATTTTTTTGAGGTAAGATTAAAACATTAAGGCTTAAGGGAGATTGTTTTGAAGGTTCAAGTTGTTGGATTTAAAAGAAAAACTTTTAAATTTTTGTTTTCTGTATGATCCTGATTGTGTATTTTTTCCTTTGGAACCTGTGCAGGTGAGGTGCACTGGTTGCCACCAGATCCAGCTTTCAGGCACTTCCAGCAGACATCCAACGTGGGTCTAGGAGCAAACAAAAGACAAGTCTTCTCTCCTTTTCCTTCCCTTGCACAACCAACCTTCCCCATGCCTCCAATATTATAACAGAATTCATGCTAACTGAGTTTCAAACAGAATGCAGTGAGAAGAAAGTTGTTAAAAATAGAGTCCTGAATAGGAGAGGAAATTGTTGATATTGCACTTCACTAGACAAAGGGTTATAATGTTTAAATAAATCTTATCCTAAAAAGCAGCCAGAGAGCTTCAGATGGGATCTGACAGCAAAACAGAGGATGCAGCAAAAGAGGGTCTGGTGATCTTTATTAAAAAGAAAAAGCATTTGTGAAAGATATCAATATATTAAGCAGCTAGAGATGTCGGTGAATTGTGCCTTAATGGTGTTTTTTAAAAAACTTCTTAAGTAGGTTAAAACAGCATGCAAGACAAGGCCCATTAGAAGTGCAGGGGAAAAGTGATGCTTAGAGTAAGGTTATGATCAGAAAAATTATGTAAAATAGCATTTTCTTACTCAATTACTATTCCTCCACATGTCCAGTTATGCCCGTATATACTTATTTCACTGACTAACATACATATTTACAATATCTCCTGGTAGCTCCAGAAGAGTGATCTGGATTTAATTCTGACTCACAAATCATCCAAATAATTAATTAGCTAAAGGTAAAGGTAGGTCTACACTTACTGTGACAAGTAGAGAAAAGAAACTCACATTCAAAGAGTGGGTAGTAGCAATGTGAAGGACAGGCAGAGTATTTACAGCTGGTCTGCATCTGAAATATTTAGTATTCATTAGACTGCTCACAGTTCCAAAAATTGTAGGAGTGACAAAAGATGAGTAGAAGTGACTGGAACAAAATGTAAGGAGCCTTCATAGTCTGGAGTTCTACTCTTCCAATATAATTCAAAGGCCAACAAGAATGGGACTGTGATATGAAAGCAGTACAAACTCTTCAGAATAATCAGTATAATTATAATGTGTCATTAATGTGAAGGGAGGCCTAGGAACTCAGAAGTCAGATTATCTCCTGCAGATAGCAGACAACCAAGAGGCATCGTGTCTGTGACAAACTACTTAGATAGTTTATCTAGTCATGTGGTTTCTGACTGAGATGTCAGACTAATCTTGTATGTGAAGAGAAATCTATAAATACTAACTTTTGGTTTTAGAAAGACAAGGTAGAGGAGGTAATATCTTCTATTAAACCAACTTCTGTTGGCGAGAGAGAGAGAGAAGCTTTTGAGCCACACACAGAGCAAAGTGGAATAGATTGTTTAGCATAAGCATTTAGCTGTGATGCTTGGAATACCTTTCCTAGATCTGAAGAGCTCTGAGGGTATGTCTACATAAACAAGAAAAATCCACAGTTGGTCCATGCCAGTGCACTAGGGCTCACAAGATGCTGCCTGCTTGGCTATTTCAATGCTGTGTAGATTTGGGGGCTGTAGGACCCTGCAAGCCGAGGCTCTAGGATCCTGTGAGCCTGGAAGTCTACCCAGCAATGAAACAGGTCCACAATCCATGAACCAGAGTTGACTGGCATAGGCCAGCTGCAGATCTTTCTTTGCTGTGTAGACATACCCTGTGTAGCTCAAAATCTTGTCTCTCTCACCAACAGAAGTTGGTCCAGTACAAGATTTTTCTCACCTACCTTGTCTGCTAACATTCTGGGACTGACACTGCTACAACTACACTGCATATAACTTTTGATTTTGACATTTCCAAAGGTGTTTGTTATTGTTATTAGAATAGCCCCTAGTGACTCCAAACAAGATTGAGGTCTATTGCTGTAGTTACTGTATATACACGCCATAAAAAATGATTCCTCCCCTGAAGAATTTACGTCCCAAATAGACAAGGGAGAAAAGGGTGGAAGAAAAAAAAAAGGAGAGGAGTTGGTTTTTTAACATTTCTATTTTTTATAGGAGGAAATGAGGTACAAAGATATTATGACCCAGTGTCATACTGGAAATCTGTAGCAAAATCAGGGATTGAACACAGACTCCTAAATTCCAGTCCAGGGCCTTCATCACAAACTCATCCTTCCTCTCTAAAATCAATTTTCTTGTACTTTCACCAACATCATCTCATCCAAATATTATTTTCATAAATTTGGTAGGAATCAAGAACAGAGTTCAGATACAATGGTCTGCAGTTTTCTTGGTCTTTCATTGTTTCAGTATTTTCCTAGTTGATGATGGTGGATGTTGTTATTTTTTGGCTTGGTTTGGGGTTTTTTCACCATCCAACGCCCTCCCCCACCTTATCTGGAAGAACTTTACTTATGGTTTGCTTACTTTGAATTATGTAACCTATAGATTCTGTAGACAACAGAATTTTTCTGGGCAATAAAGATCTAGATACCTAAAGTACTAAACATGTTCATGTTTTTGGCAAATTCTCATAAGTGCTATTCTGAAATGTAACTTCCTATTTTAATGTGTACCAGTTTGATACTTCTCGTCCCCACACCTGTATGTAAATACATCCTCTCTTCAAAATCTAAAATATTGTAATACCTACACTTTAATCTTCCAGAGGAGCTTTGCACAGAAACAGGAGTCCGCCCAGGGGAAGCCCATCCCAGGACAGGAGGACCTTAGTTTGAAACTTTTCTTTTTAGAAATCAGTCTTGATTTAAGTTTTTGGGTTTTTTTTTTCATTGTTTCTTTTTGTTTGTTTCCAGGCTTTCACACTAACTTTTGCTGTTTTTTTCTTATAAAATATTCTCAATTATATTCCGGAACAGTCTCTGTTAATTCAACCCAATTAAAAACATGCCCAAAAGCTAGATAGGGCAATGTCAGAGTGTTTATATATGTGTGTGTACCTAATTATTATCATCAAGGAGGGAGAAAATGTCCCTTTGCTTTCTTCTACTTTTCAACATTTTTTTAAAAAATTACAAACTTAATTACAAAACATTTTCAGACATGCCAAAAGTTTCTTGGGTTATCTAGACATGGAAGCCAGTGATTGGCTTTGATAAATTAAATAAGATTGGGTTCATGTTGGTTTCTCTGTTTCTAATCAGTTTCCTCTTCTCTTCCAGTAAAATATTCTGGTAGTGTAATTAAAAACTGCATTTGCAACACTCTCTCTTTGAGCTCCAAACTTTACTGAAGAGCAGTTTCTCTTAGATGCTCTGCTCCACTCCATTTCTAAACTCTGACTTGCTGTCATGGAGCTTGAGATTACTTATGGCTTTAGCTCTTCCCCCTCTGTAGTTCCTGGGAGCAGGAGAAGGAATCAAAGTTAACACAGAAATAATAGTTTCCTGTAGTCCTGTTCTAACCTGATCGTCCTTCCCAATTCCATTACACACCCAGGAATGAAAAAAGTCACTGTCACTGCAGTCACCAGTTAGCACAGATTGCTATGCAGGCTACAAGACAGCACAGGGTCTTTGCTTTGCTTTCTTTGGTTATGCCATCTACATTGCTCAGGTGACCTGCAGATGCTCAGGGGCATGTCTTCTAGTGAATCTAAAGTGATCCACAGGATCATCTATTTGACCCAAGCATGTTTACGCAACCCTAATATTTACAAAGTAAAGTGTAAGGTTGTAATGACACAGTTGCAGTTGAAGGCACCGGGAATTACAGTCAAAGCAATTGAAATTTCATAGACTGAAAAAGTGTGCAGGCAATGAGGTCAGGCAGATGCCATTATACATGTGAACACAACAGCATTCAAGAGTCATACTTCTCCAGAAAGTCCATCAAGTGCTCACCTTACTTTTTCCTGAGGCAAACATACACACTACAACAACAAAGATGAGCCTGATTAATCATGTGTTAGTCAGTTCATCCAGTATTTCTGCAACTGAGTGGAAAGCTTGGTCACTGAGCAGCTACTAGATGACAGAATCAACACAGCAATGGAATATCAGTTCTGGAGAAGCAAGAGATATGTTGTGATTCACTGAGTACCCTTTGTGACAAAGTTCTGAGTCTGTATTTGTGAGTCCTGTGCTTCCGGGCAGATTTAGGGGCTTCAGAAACTCATCCAGGCCCCAGAGTGACCTCCCTTTCTCAGTAACTAATTAGGGGAGACAGAAAAGCGGGGAGCCCGGGCCCGCCCTCTACTCCGGGCTCCAGCCCAGGGGCCCTAATAGTATCAGCTAAGATGGCTGACCTTTTATCCACAAAACACAATACAATTCCCTGGGCTACTTCCCCACAGCAGTCCCCGCTTCTTCAAACTCCACTTCACCCTTACCTCAGGGCCTCCTTGTGTACGATATGTTGTCCACCACTCAGTCTCACCAACAGCACAACTTCCTCTCATAGCTCCTGACACCCACAGCCCACCTGACTAACTGGGAGGTTTTTATCTGGTTTCAGCCAGTGCCTGATTGGCTTCAGGTGTCCCAATCAGGCTAGCTGTTTCTACTGCTTTCTAGAAGCTTCCTGATTGGCCTGGAGTAGCTTTTGTTTGGCTATCCAGGGAACAGGGACCTACACATCCTGAGGCTGATATACCTGCCTTCCAGCACTCTCCTATACCCTTCTGGTCTGACTCCATCACACCTTCTTATGGGTTTAGGCCAAATCCTAAAAATCTCACTGAATTTTTGGATGCATTTTAAATCACCAGAAATGAAATTATATACACAAATATATACACAAATTATATACACATATATAAATATATATATAAATATATATAAAATAAATATATTTAAATATATATAAATATATATAAATATATTTAAATATATATAAAATAAATATACACATATATAAATATATATACACAAATATATACACAGTTTAGTTTTACCCATCAGTGGTCCCTGTGCTCTAGCTATACCAGACCACTGAAACAGCTTTACTGGCGAAAAATTTATTTTAGAGTGCTGCCAATGAACATATTCATTCATCAGCTAACTCATTGCACTGTACTTAAAGACTAGTTTGGGGAACAAGCTCATAAAAAATTATAAAAATGACAACTGAAAATCCCCAAAGCATGAATTTCTAGTTTCGGCAGATTTGACCGGTATTTTTCTTCTTGAAGTGCCAATAAATTAGAGGAAAATTTTGTTTCATATTAATTTGTATGACAAAGCAGCACATACAAAGCCCATCAATTACCCTGATAGAAGTAATTATGCTTTTGGTTCCCATGAATTAACAATGCATCATATTCTCGGTAATAAGTGGCATGCATGATCATCACTGATTGTATCCATCTGCTAAATTTTTAATGAATGTCAGAGTATGTATGCAAATCTTAATTGACAATAAAAACATGTAAATTTATTAGTTGTTTTCAAGTTTATTAGTTAAACTTGTTATGCTATGTTAATACTCCTAAAGCATGCTAATATAGATTTCTTGACATATTGAATACAGTCACCATAATATTCTCAGGTAGGAGAACCTGAGGATGCTGAGTAAGATACTGGTACTTAATAATTCAGGAACTGCAAAAAATGTGATTTATAAGCTTCTTGCTATTTGCATATTTGTGACTGAAAGCACACCTGTATTCACACTCTACACACTATTGCAATAATCTTTATACAAAATATGCCATGTGAGGTATCATTTAAAAACTAACACCACACTGATCATCAATATTCTTCCATAATATATGTACACTGTGCATTTCAAGAGTTATGCACAGAAACTGAAGTTATGACTACAGTGTGTTTACCAGAAAACTGTAACTGGGGAGTAGGCAAACCAGTTTTTCAAAGACAAAGGATAAGTTGATGTCTCAAGCCAGGTATCAAGATTGATTGGTAATCACTTGCCAAAGAACAGCCACTTGATGGGGGGTGAGAGGGAGTGGCAGGAACAGAGCAATCTGCATTTTAGCAGACAACATGAAACCTCTTTCACCAGAAGACCCCATCCTCACAGCTGGAATGAACTTGAAACGGGAGGGTGGATAAGGAATTGGTTAAAAAGGAGACTACAATGAGGCATACTGAAAGATGAACTGTCAGGCTGGAGGGAGGTTACTAGTGGAATTCCTCAGGGACCCATCTTAAACATTTTTTTTACTGATCTTGGCAAAAAAAACCGTGAGTATGCGTTAATACAAATTGTAGATGATGAAAAAAAGGAAGGTATTGCCAATATGGAGAAAGACCAGCATATCATATGAGAAGATCTGGATGACCTTGAAAATGGAGGTAGTAGGATAGGGATGAAATTTAATAGTGAAAAGTGCAAGGAAATGTACATTTAGGAACTAATAACAAGAATCTTTGCTATTAACTTGGAAGCAATAGAGGAGGAGAAACACCTGAGTATATTGGTTGATGAAAGGATTATTATCAGCTGCCAATGTGATGTGGCCCCAAAAAAGGCTAATGCAGTCGGAGATTTATCAAGCAAGGTATTTCCAGAAGAGAAAAGGAAATGGTGGTGCTAATATGGTACTATTGGTGGCAGCTGCTGGGCTAGGGCTATTGGTGAGACCTCATCTGGAATACTCTGTGCAATTCTGGTCTCCTATGTTAAGATGAATTTATACTAGATCATGTGCAGACAAGGGCTATTAAGATGATATGAGGAACGGAAAACCTACCTTGTGAAAGGAAATTCAAAGACTTGGCTTGTTTCAATTCAAAAGAAGGCTGAGGAGAGATGTGATGGCTCGCTATAAAACATCAGAGGGTTAAATACCTGTGAAGGTGAAGAGTTAAGTTCCAGTCTGGACACATGAACAAATGGGTATAAACTGGACATGAACACTTTAGGCTTGAAATTAGATGAAGGTTTCCAATGATCAGTGGAATTAAGTACTTGCCTCTCAAGGCAAGTAGTGGGGGCAAAACTACTATTGGTTTCAAAGACTGAGATTGATAATTTTATGTAAGGAATGGTATGAAAAGATTTCCTTCAATGGCATGTGGCCCATTTGTGATGGCTAGTAGCAAATATCTCATGGCCAAAGATGGGACACCAGATGGGAAGGGCTCTGAATTACTAGAGTAAGCTATTTCCTGAGCGCTTGGCTGTTAGGTCTTGGCCATGTGCTCATGATTCAACAAATCACATATTTGGGGTTCAAAGGAGTTTTCCCCGCAAGTCACATACGCAGAGAATCTGGGAGGTTTTTGCCTTCCTTTGCAGCATGGGGCAGAGGTCACTTGAAGGTTTAAACTAGTGGAATACTGGATTGTCTGCAACTCAAAGCCTTTAAAGTATTATTTGAATACTTCAATAACTTAGCTCGAGGTTATGGGTCTCTTGAAGGAGTGGATGGATGCGGTTCTGTGGCTGGCAATGTGCAGGAAATCAGACTACATGATCATGATGGTCCCTTTGGCCTTAAAGTCTACGAGTCTAACATTATCTAGGGATAGCTCCCATTAAAAATGCATTTTGAAGGGTGACTGGACTATAACAGTGAGAAGCAAAAACAGCCTAAGATCTCTTTGTTTCTCTTTTAGCCATTTTGACTTTAATATCTTATACTCACTTAAAATCTCCATAGTTAAATAAACTTACCTAATTTTTTAAGCTAATCCAGCGTTGTGTTTCAACTGAATTGCTTGGTAACTTCATTTAAAGTAGCAGGATTTGACTATTGACCCCTTACAGGGGCAATGCACCTCTCGTATTTCAGTTTCCCAGGAGAAGGCTGGATGGAGTTTTGGGGCCACACTGTAAGTAGTAACCAAGTCTGGTGGAAGCCAGAGTGTGGCTGGACTGTTGCTGGCCAGCTGCTGGGCTAGGGTTATAGCTGTATAGACAGACATTCTTGTTGTGACCTTCATGCTTTTAGGATATTTGTGAGTGGCACAGGTTAGGAGCCACAACAACAAGGTATTGACAACCTCTCACTGATCTGGACTGCATCCCAGAATGTGACAGTATTATAGTAAGTTACGACCCATAATAAAAGGGAGCCTTTCCTTATTGCAGGTAAGAGGTTTATCTCCAGGGAATCAGGAAGCGCTGGAAACATTTCATATGGAAGAAGGGGAAATAACATTTGAAAGACTTGTTAAGACTTATTCTTGTGTTGTATTAATTTAGTCTGGTCTATTGGCACAACCAGCATACAAAATTAACTCAATATTCATGTTATCTTTGCAATTCACCTGTAAAGGAATGACAAAAACATATGGGGGTCCCTCCAGGTTAAAAAATATTCTAGTACTAAGCAGCATAGCATTTAATTATTTCACATACATCCCTGGTTTGAGCATTTGTTAATGTGTAAGACTACGGTAGCACATTATACTTTTAATATAGCATAACACATGTGAAAAAAACAAGGATTTTTTTTATTGGTTATTTTAAAAGTTTGGTATCCATTATGTCCATGAAAGCTTGCATTTACCATTTCAGCAATATAGGGTATTCAATATAGAAGCAAATACTAGACTAAAGATCAAGTGTTTTCCAAATCATTAAAAGTTAATGCACAGAAACAAACTATTACCTAGAAAATGCTGTGGTAATCATTTAATCAATACAATAAATCAATACAGTACTTTTGAGCAAGAACTGTAGAATCAGTATAACGGCATCATTGAAAATGTGAGAGTGATTCACTTGCTATTGCAGAAATGGCATTAGTGAAGTGTCATTCATAATACAGATTTAGTTTTTAAGTTTTAGAACATTTATAATTAAAAATAAATGAGAAGGGAAATGTAAGTAAAAATCTGTTGCTTGGGGAAGTAAGAAAAACACATTAAAATCATATTCTTTGCCCCTGTCCACATATACATGGACTGACATCCCTTTAATGATTTTACATTCTTTCTGATGTTTTCATAGCCATCTTTCACTCTCGTGTCTTTTGGCACTTAACACACCTCGGGCAATAAACAACTTTCTAACATTTGTCAGCTAGAAAAACACATTGCACTCAAACACCAGAGGACCAGAGGCCACAACCACATGAAAGTCACACTCCGTTTAACGTCTATTACACTGCTCTTACCTCTCTTTTTCCCTTTACTTCTCCCCCGCCATCACCACCCTGAATCAGACATGGCAGCCTCCACTGAAGGATCACTCGCTCTTAAAGAAAGTATATGCAGCCTCCTTTGCTGTGTCACTCCGCAAATAAATATGGGAAACAAAAAGCCATTAAAATACTGGAATTTAATTAATGTCACATCCTTTCCCCTATTTCAATGGACTTAGAACATTCATCCTGTATTACAGGCCATAGTTCTTCCTTTCCACTATTAGCAGTGTTTAAGCAAAGACAGTTTCCTTGGTTTCTCCCACCCTCCACTTCTTCCATGTCAAAGAAATTAGTTGATATAGAAGCTACAGTACTTACAACAGACCTACCTATTGCACTGGTCTACAATTTTTTAGAAGTCGTCTGCTTCAGAGATAAAATGTGTACTTATTATGTATTTTGATGTGCTGAATTCAAATATGACAATTAAAACAACTGATTGGCTACTGTTTCTAAGATATTTAAGTTTATACATTTTATGTCTATATATATTGTGTAGATAGTAGAGTTTTAATCATAAATTGTAAACCTAGGTCTTTTCCTGTGTTTATCGTTGCTTTACATGATAATATTTCACCTGTCCTGTTTATGTAACACTTTAAAAATCAGCAAAAGGGTTATATAAATAAAATGTATTATGAAACAAAAGGCAAAAGACTATTATGTACATAGTTTAGTCCTATTCAGTGTCTACTCGGCGCTTCTTGGCTTGTCTCTTGTGTTCATTAAACGGAGCATCTCTTGTCACTGTCGAGCAATAGTCTGCAAGCATTGATGGGCTCCATTTGCCCTGATAGCATTTCTCCATTGTTGCAATGTCCTGGTGAAATCGCTCGCCATGCTCGTCGCTCACTGCTCCGCAGTTCGGTGGAAAAAAATCTAGATGAGAGTGCAAAAAATGTATCTTTAGTGACATGTTGCAACCAAGGCTTTTGTATGCCTTGAGGAGGTTTTCCACCAACAACCTGTAGTTGTCTGCCTTGTTGTTTCTGAGAAAATGTATTGCCACTAACTGGAAGGCTTTCCATGCCGTCTTTTCCTTGCCACGCAGTGCATGGTCAAATGCATCATCTCGAAGAAGTTCACGAATCTGAGGACCAACAAAGACACCTTCCTTTATCTTAGCTTCACCTAACCTTGGAAATTTTCCACGGAGGTACTTGAAAGCTGCTTGTGTTTTGTCAATGGCCTTGAGAAAGTTCTTCATCAGACCCAGCTTCATGGTGTAAGGGTGGTAACAAAATCTTCCTTGATTCAACAAGTGGTGGATGCTGAACACTTTTCCTCCCAGGCTCCAATGACTGTCGGAGTGGCCAATCTTTCTTGATGTAGTGGGAATCTCTAGCACGACTATCCCATTCGCAGAGAAAACAGCAGTACTTTGTGTATCCAGTCTGCAGACCAAGCAAGAGAGCCACAACCTTCAAATCGCCACAGAGCTGCCACTGATGTTGGTCATAGTTTATGCACCTCAAAAGTTGTTTCATGTTGTCATAGGTTTCCTTCATATGGACTGCATGACCGACTGGAATTGATGGCAAAACATTGCCATTATGCAGCAAAACAGCTTTAAGACTCATCTTCGATGAATCAATGAAGAGTCTTCACTCATCTGGATCGTGAACAATGTTGAGGGCTGCCATCACACCATCGATGTTGTTGCAGGCTACAAGATCATCTTCCATGAAGAAGAATGGGACAAGATCCTTTTGACGGTCACAGAACATGGAAACCCTAACATCACCTGCCAGGAGATTCCACTGCTGTAGTCTGGAGCCCAACAGCTCTGCCTTACTCTTGGGTAGTTCCAAATCCCTGAGAAGGTCATTCAGTTCAGCTTGTGTTATGAGCTGTGGTTCAGAGGAGGAGGATGGGAGAAAATGTGGGTCCTGTGACATTGATGGTTCAGGACCAGAAGTTTCATCCTCTTCCTCATCTGACTCAAGTGAGAATGATTCTGGTGCATCATGAACCGGCAGTCCTTCTCTGTGGGGTATTGGGCATATAGCTGATGGAATGTTTGGATAATGCACAGTCCACTTTTTCTTCTTTGACACACCTTTCCCAACTGGAGGCACCATGAAGAAGTAACAATTGCTGGTATGATCTGTTGGCTCTCTCCAAATCATTGGCACTGCAAAAGGCATAGATTTCCTTTTCCTGTTCAACCACTGGCGAAGATTTGTTGCACAAGTGTTGCAGCATATGTGTGGGGCCCACCTCTTGTCCTGATCTCCAATTTTGCAGCCAAAATAAAGGTGATAGGCTTTCTTAACCATAGTGGTTATACTGTGCTTTTGTGATGCAAAAGTCACTTCACCACAAACATAGCAGAAGTTATCTGCACTGTTCACACAAGTACGAGGCATCTCTGCTCACTTTGGCTAAACAGAAATGTGTCCCTTTGCAAAATCAAACACTGACAAATAAGAGAGCACAACACTGTATTATTTCAAGAGCTGATATAGGGCAATTTGTTCAGCAGAGTGATGTAAGCTTCGTTATGATTGCATCATCCATGACTTCTAGGAATAACATGATGCAATTCATATCACGTATGACCCAATACCAGCTTCACATTGCATCATTCATTGTTTTGCCTACAAAGCAAGTAGTGTGCAAACCCAGTCATAGATTTATTCATAGATCCAGTCAAAGACGTATTTTAGTCATTTCTGGTTTAAATTGAGATCCCTTCCCTTTATAACTCACTTATCCTCCGCCATTCCCATGTCAAGGGTCATATATACTGATCCAATAGCATATCTTGAAAACTAGAGCCAATCAACAATTTTAAGCATCATTTTCATTCTCAGTGACCCAGAATTAGTAAAGTTTGACTACATTTATTTCAGAAGCATTTTGGCTGTAGAGCAGTGTTATTGAATATATTTTTCCACAGTATGTCCCCCCACAAAATGTAAATAGCTGTGTCTTCAGATTTTCTACAGCACCTATCACTGTTGTATTTAAATTCTTTATAGGAAAATGAGATTTATGTTGTGTGATTCTTGATGGAACTTCATGGAATTATCTCCCTTGATTAAAATCTTTCCTTGTGATGCACATCTAAGAGGAAAAAGTAGTCCCTTTCTTCTCCCCTTGCCCTCCTTCTCCCTGAGAATGTGGGAATAGTTCATAAAAATGGAATACTGGTTCTCCTTTTTGACCTGAGTGGCTAGTCAGTTTGAGGCCTCTGAAGTGGGAAGAAGAAATTGGCAGACTCTGATATTCTCTTTGATGCAATCTTGTTTATTTACAAGGAATGCCCAAGTCTTGTTATCCTGAATGCAAGAGGAACCAAGAATAAAAGGAGCAGTTTCTTAGCTTACAACTCCAAGGCTCTTGAACAGACCCAAAAGCACTCTAGCTTTTCCCAGGGTCATAGCCTGCTCAGCTTTCTTGATTTTTGCCTCCACTTCAGTTCGGCCTGTTCTCACTTTGTGTGTTATGCCTTTACCCTCCCCCATCTTCCACCCAATACTCAGCTAAGGACCTCCACGCACTCAGTTCAAACTCCTGGGAATGTTCACAATTCCTTTTGTCTTAGAAGGGGAGCTTCTGATTAAGTCACCCTGACAGCTCTGTTAACTGAAGGATTTGTTCACACCCAGTCTTAAAGAAGTTTGTGATGGATGCAGTCATCAATACCTCACCGCAATGATATTTTAAAATCTCTCTCTAAGATGGATAGACTCCAAGTCAGTTATCTCAGCTGGAAATTTGTTCCACAGCCAAACCACTCCCTTGACTACAAATATCTTGGCTCTCATACTTTTTGTCCTGGGCTTTTTAAGCTACACCATCACAGAGTTACACAACTGTCTTGGCACATAATGGATGAAGACATAGTTTCTGATATAGGTGGGCCTTGATGCTCTTGAAGATCCAGATGAAGGTGACAACAAGCTGCTGAAGTATGCATTTGCTTATTCGGTATTGTCTGTCTCCAGCCCCAGACAGATACAGGCCCCAATCCTGCAAACAGATGCATTTGTCCTAAAGGCACTGATTGCGCACTATCTGATATTGATAGGAGAAGGTGTCCTACCCCCAGCAAGTTGTTTATAACATAACTGTTTCCTTCTACAGCAGTAAACAGTTAAGCGTGGTCTGGGGTTTGCATAAAATTACATCTGGCCTACTCCCATTGCACATAGCCATGTAGAGCATATCTAACCTTGTATTATAAACATTTTTAAAAGAGTTTATTTTTTAAAGTTCAAAGTTTTGTAAATAAAACTTCATTTTAATTATTTCTGCGAAGTCACACTATCTATATTTCCCGATTGGGACATGTTTTGACAGTTAAGAATTGATTGCACAATCCTGGGCATATAGTTTAGCAACAACAACAACAAATGTAATCCAGAACTGGTTACATATCCACTGATTATTTTGAATCACAGCTGAAATATGTACTCTGCCCTCTAAAGTAAAGGTATATGAAAATGTGCACAAGGCTACCAGTATTTCTTTAATAAACAAAAATATTACTATTAAAAAGTAAGGTTTCAGTCAATTTCCTATGACATTATCTATAAATTAGAGAATAGAAAAAGGAATGCAGGATATAAATAAATCTCTCAATCAATCTCACTGTTTTCAGCTTATTGGAAGTGTATATGTCTAGCATTAGGCACCTTTATACTCTTTAAAAAAGATTGTATTAAAAAACACCTACATGAAAAGTGGCCAGAATTATCAATAAACCATAGTAACATTTGTCCATAACATCACAAATCATTTTTAGAAAAATTTGTACTCCAGACAAAATTTCTCTCTACTTTATTTACAATGAATTCTGAAAAATCAAAATACTGTATAAAACACCATAAGCAGCTAAAAGTAACAGTTATCAAAGAATATAACTTTATTCTGGATAAATAGGTTCATTTTTGGGTAAAGAATAATGGAAATACTTTTAGGTAAAACATGTTCTTTAAATAAACACAAATCACGAGGTAGGAGGTCAATGAAAGATTTATCCATATTTAATCATAGATTAGAATAAAACTTTAGAATTTCCCAGAAAAGATTTTTGCAGAGATATAAATAAATCTCATATTAATCTCTTCTTTGTTCCTAATCTCTTTCCTTGTTATGGATTATGAAAGTTTGATCTCCTATCAGATATTAAATTTCATTTATATGTAACAGCTTATTGGAGAGCGGGGGCTGTTTAACAGCAAAGAAAATAACACAATAGAGGAAAAAATTTAGTGCCCTCTGAGTTTGAGATTTGCTCTCTTAGTCCATTGCCACTGGAGCTCTGACAAAAGAGGAATTGACACAAAACTATCACAGCTGGAAAACATTACCACAATGAATGGTCCTAGCACTCAGTGTGATTCACTGAAGCCTCATCATTCTCCTGGGTTACTTCAAGTGCTGCAAAGTATCAGGTTCATTAGCCAGGTGATTGAAAGAACTGTTTACCACTCACAGGCCTGGTGTAATACAGGCAGCATCTGTATGTTCAGTGTCTACATAATTAACCCCTCTTAGTTATAATTCATCAGATTGGGTAGGCCTGGTCTGCAATTTGTTTATTTCTAAAGCGAAAAGAGGGAAAATTCCACCACACCACATGCCCTGTGGACTCTAGAAATGCCTGCTTTAAATGTGTCTTCCCTTGCATCAGCTTCCACAAACTGTTTTACCTTTAGATCTTTGATTTTTCTCCCACCCCTTTTTATTCTGTAATTTGTGCTCCTCCTGTTTAGTGAATTCCTGTTCCTTAAGGGGGAAAAAAATTGTCTCCCTTTCTACCCTGCAGAGAATCTGAGTAGCCGTCTTGGAGTCTTGGTGCAAGATGCCTCTGCCAGATACCAGAGGAAGGAATCCTCCCTCCCACACTGGCCACAAAGAACTAAGGAACACTGCTCTGTGACTTCTGACTATGTAGCCTCAGGAGTAAGGAGGGAAATGAGCAATGTATCCTTGTTGTAGGGACTGTATTGATTTCCTCTACTCCTCTCTAGGCTTGCACTGTTCCATCTATCAGCCACTAGCATATAGGGAGCCCACAAAAATCTCTCCCCCACCCCCATACAGTGGAACTATGCTAGTACTGAGATCAAGGCCCTCCTATATCTGCAGAAATTTTGAGCACACATTAATACATATATCTAGCATAAAGTAAGCTGTTTCCAATGAAAAAGAGATTTCCTTGAAATTAGTTGCCTGTGTTTAGCTGTACAGATAAGTATTGAGACATTAAGAAAACAGCCTGAGCAAAATAAGTAAAAGGGAAAGGGGAAAAAGTCATTTTAGCCATTCATCTACATTGCCTCTGGAAAGCCTCAACATACATTTACATTTTTCTGATATAACGTTTTCTATCAACATGCACAATACCCATTCCATATACCAACTGTTACCGTATTACTCTTTTCTTTGTACTTTAAAAAGACCTTGCTGTGAATGATCTGGGGGGCATGAGGGGAATCTCAACGCATGGATATGGGACACAGGTAATATATAAAATAATGGACAGGGATGAGGGTGTGGATCTATGATTATGGATACTCAGTCATTTCGCTGGTGGATTAAGGGTACAAGAATTATTGTGATAGGTGGAAGACACCCTTCCTACCAGCCATCACAGAAATTCTGAGCATACAGCCCAGTTATTCAGGCAGTGTACTGGGGATAAGATTTAGCTCATAGTAAATAAGTAGATTTTAGTAGCAAATTTTGTCTTGCTCTTTGGATACAAATGCTTTTAGTTAAAAATGACACTGCTAACAGATACACTCTCTTTCATGGAAGTCTTACTTATAGGAGTTTTCTCAGCATTGTACAATTTCTTTACTGCTATTTTGTTTATTAATAAAACTGTTTAAATAAGGTAAAACACATAAGCCTCGATTTTCAAGAGTGACTAGTGATTATGGATATCCAACTTGAGACACCTTTCAGGGGCATAGTTTTCAGATGATTTTTCCTGAACACTTTATGAACCTCTGACCCTTTAAAAGAAATTTCAAGTTGGATACAGAAAAATTGACACCTAAATTATTAGTCCTTTTGAAAACATAGACCATAATCTGAAAGCAGCATGTAATTGTTGCATTGAAGCACCTGGTCAAAGAATATTAAATGGGTAGATCAGTTACAGACTCATCACCATACTCTTTCTCCTACCACTAGATTTGAGTGTTGGTTTGGCAGCTATCTTTTTGTCCATTGATGGAGGGAGGACCGGCTAACAGAGTTCAGCCCTCAGCTTGCACTTTAGTTTCACTCTCTACTGTTTTGGGATCTGCAATTTGAAGCACTAGGGGTTTAGAGATTGCTGATTAATCATAAGCCTTGAGAATAGAGAGTTTCCACAAACCCACATGCTTCAGACAACCATTGACTTGATGGAAAAAGTTTCCTGCATGAGCATAGCATTCCATAATATTCAATCCAGGCATTCTTGACTCTTTCTGAAGTATCTGGTATTAGCCACTAACGGAATAAGGATGCTAATTTAGAAGGATCATTGGTTGACCCAGTATAACAATTCCTATCTTCCAATGGTCTTGACTTCTCACTTATTTTGCATGTTCCTTGACTTCTCAGAGGTGATTTTGGTACATCAGGAATCCTGTCTTCAAGTGAGTAGAGTTTCTCACAGTGCCAATGAGAGGTGGAAGGAGAAAACGTTATTTAGGATATTGGTCCTCAGAAAAAGGGGATTGTTTTTAGGTCTACTACAGCATGCTAAGCACAATATCAATGTTAAACATAAAATACAAACGTTGCAGCTATTAAATATATTTTCACAATGGGCCTCTGAAGGCAAAAAAAAAAATGTCACAAAGGAGAAACTGTATAACGTTTACAATTGTTTACTGACCATACTTATTATATGGGTTGATAGTTAATGTCTCCATCCCCTTTGTAGCCATGAATGTTCTGGTTGTCTAAAACTAACGAGTCAGACTAATGAGTCAAAACTATGTCCTCCTTCCATCTACCGCACATCCTTTGTTCAGTGTGGAGGTTGAATTTCTTGGTGCCTCTACAATCTGTTTTCAGATGACACACCCTTTTCGGAACTGTCAGGTGAGCTATCCCCATCATGAACAATATAGCCCATTCAGTTTTCCTGGTTATCAGCTGTGGAGACACCTGACACCACTATGGAGATGGGTGGCCATCCATATGTTCAGTATCTTCTCAGTTCACCAGTGTTTGCCCCTGGCTGATGGGTGGAATAAAGGCATGCTAAATAAATAATAAAGGCAAAAAATCAAGTACAATTATCTTGAATTTGGATTTGAACTTCAAACTCCTTCCAAAAGTTTGCTATTTGTTCTAAGACTATCAAAGTAGTCCTCAAAAAGAATACACCATTCCTGGCTCATAGACATCTTCTATCTATTGTTCAAGCATCTGTATTATTACTAGACTTGGAAGAATTATATTTTTATCAATAAATTTTGGTAAATGTTATTTTCATCACATACAAACCAACAAAAATATTTCTATTAACAATGAAAGTTTTTCCATCTGTAAAGAAAGAAAAATGCTGCCCAAAACTTAGTGCTTGATTTCAGGATATTTATTTTGTATATTTTGACATTTTTTATTGATAATTTGTGTTTTCGTGGTTATAAAGCTTGAACTTTTTGAATCTTAGCATCTGCTGTCACTAAATTATGAAGGGGTCAGAAGATCATTTCCTGAAACTGAAAATTTAAATTGACAAAAATTGAAAAAAATGCTTCAAAACCAACATTGATATTTGTCAACATTAAAAAGAAAAGAGATCAAATTCTATTAAGCCTATCATAAATATTACTTAGATTCTTGAGAAAGCCTAGTCTAGAGAACACACATCAAATATTTTAAGATACAGATTGATTTTGTGAAAGCGTAGGAAGACAGCCTCTCTACAAAGCAAACAGTAGATTTATTTAAACATCCTAGCACTTTCTAAATCATCACATTCTAATTTACAGTGAATTCTTCCCTTGTAATTCTTAGTATCTATTACTCCAAACTTATTGTACATTATCAACATTCAATTATAAGTGCTTATGGTTAGTATCTATGTCTTCACTCCGTAGTTCATGTCTGGAGAATTCATTGGTTGAGTATTGTCCTTTACAAACAGACTGTAATCTTATTTCTCACAATGGGCTAAACTTTCCCCTCAGTTACACCCATTTTCGTTGGTCAGAATATAAAAGAAGCAAAAACGTTTAAGCAACAAACTATAACTTCCAATTCTCTTATCCATTTATGTTGTAGAGTATCGCAGGTGTATAGAGACAGACATTCTTTGCTATGAGGTTTCTTCAATGTTCCTTAAACTCATTATAAAAATTATCCTTCATATCAGAAAATATATCAACTTATGGATGAAATAGTTGCTTTAAATCTGAGACACTGATACCTTGGAAACCTAATCAATAAGTTCTACAAAGATTTATACACAAATGAAAAAAATCAGACGACAGTACTTTATTTGAAAGTTATATATTCATCTATTTTCATTATCCTTACAGAAGGTTTGTGCAAGGTTATCAACTCTGCCCTGTTTACACAGTAGAGGAATATCTTGATGTTTATTTCTGTTTTGTTTAATTAAATTAAACACATAAAACCAAATTTCAAAATATCAAAGAAAATTGCTACAGAGAAATTAGAGATTTATTTTTTCTGTGTTTAAGAAACATCTTTTTGCAAAAATAAGAAGTATTAGGAATAAATCCAACAACAAAGGCTGAGGAGTGGCAGTGCTGGAACTGGGATCATTTTAGCTCAAGACTTCCTCTGCGTTGAGTAAACATCTATTGTATGTGCGCTACACTGTGTGGCCAGAACTCCATGTGAATTCATCAGAATGTTTTGAACAAGACAGTTCATTCTTTCAATCCAGTTATTTGAATCAAGCCACCACAGAGACATCAGCACTCATGCTTTGTAGAGATCTTGAAGACTACATAAAATTAAGGAAATTTAAAATACACAGTTCATGCCTGATTGCCTGTTCCATGCTAGTAAAAGGCAACAAATCAAAAATTCTTTATTCTTTGTAAATCCAACTTCAGAGCCTCTCTAACACTTGTAAGAAAGTAGCAAATAAGTATTCTTACTTCTGGAATTTGAGCAAAGGACAAAAAGTGAATTGGCTGAATAAAAATTTACCTTAGAAATGACCACCATTTTAACTCATCAAACTAGTCTGCTTTATTGAAAATAAATTTTACTGAGAAAGTTCTTATTCAAATAAATGTCTATTTGAGAAATCAGTTTCCATAGATTGGAGTTTTTTGTTTCAAAGTTCAAAGACATTCAAAATCAATTACTTTATAATCTCAGATCACCTGGAAGCCAACATTCCAAAATTTTCATATTAAAGTTCTCAACGTACTGCTGTCTTAATATAAAGGAACAGACTTACATACAGGAATGTACTGTACTCTGTCTAAGAAACTGTTAAGAACCACACTTTATTAAGTTTGTAACTCTACTTATCATAAGTTCTACATCTGAAGAGCTAAACAGAATGAGTGCAAAGTTTTTTACTTGAATGTATAAACTCAACAAAAGCTTGTAACATAGAGTTTAGAAATTCTATAAGTGCAGTTCTTATAAGCTCCCCACTCTGAGTTTGTCTCACACATGTCCTGACAAAATTCTCTTTGAAATTTTGGCTTACATTTTCCCACTTACTACACATGGCTCATATTACATGAAGGTATTTTAAAAATGAACACTGTTTATTTTTACTAAATTCTAGTCTTATTACATCCACCAATTATTTTGCAGTTCCTGTGAATCAGCATTCAGAATGCTTTATTACTCATGTAATTGTCACAAGGACCATTTCTGAAGGCACTATATCAAGAAGGGTATGTAACAGTACTAAATTGCTGGGACTGTGAAAATATTGATATAGAGTTCTCCCAATATATTTAATATCAATCTTTTAACTGACCACCAAACCAGGATGTACTTTCATGGAACCAGATGATTTTCTTAATAATAAAAACACACAAATAGCAGCAGCAATAATAATAATATTATCATCCACAGATAATATATACAGCTCCAAATGATTAAGTATTCTGGGACAGATTCATATTGTTTGCACTGCTGCATCTGCTGCCATATTCTCAACTTTCTCTATATAATTTTTTTTTTAAGAATTTGCCCAGATGATAACAAAAGTCTCCTTTTTCAGCAACGTGTACAATTGAATTGACTACTAATATAAACAGAGAGAAGCTAAATAAACTTCTACTACTTTCCTTTAATGAATATATCCTAACTGAACAACTGTTGGAGGCTCAGATTTACTCCAGTGTTGAGATCCATTTGCAGTGGGTGTGTGGAGTGATGGAGCAGTCATTGCTCCTATCATTCTTTGCTCCTCACAGTTCCAGCCCTGGTATAGATTAGAACACGCTATTGGGGATCAGAAGAAGGGTGGCACAGGAGACAGCTATTCCAGCTTCATGCCAGCTGAGAGCTACCCTTGCCAGGGAATTTTCAGTCAGCTAGATACTGTGATGGAGTCAGACCAGAAGGGTATAGGAGAGTGCTGGAAGGCAGGTATATCAGCCTCAGGATGTGTAGGTCCCTGTTCCCTGAATAGCCAAACAAAGGCCATTCCAGGCCAATCAAGACACCTGGGGCCAATTAAGAACCTTCTAGAAAAGAGTAGAAACAGCTAGCCTGATTGGGACACCTGAAGCCAATCAGGGACTGGCTGAAACCAGATAAAAACCTCCCAGTTAGTCAGGTGGGCTGTGGGTGTCAGGAGCTGTGGAAGGAAGTTATGCTGTTGGTGAGACTGAGTGTTGGACAACATATCGTACACAAGGAAGGAGGCCCTGAGGTAAGGGTGAAGTGGAGTTTGAAGAAGCAGAGACTGCTGTGGGGAAGTAGCCCAGGGAATTGTATTGTGTTTTGTGGATAAAAGGTCAGCCATCTTAGCTGATACTATTAGGGTCCCTGGGCTGGAGCCCGGAGTAGAGGGCGGGCCCGGGCTCCCCCCTTTTCTGTCTCCCCTAATTAGTTACTGGGAAAGGGAGGTCACTCTGGGGCCTGGATGAGTTTCTGAGGCCCCTAAATCTGCCAGGAAGCTCAGGACCCACAAATACAGACTCGGAACTTTGTCACAATACATTTAGTAGTCACCCACTGATGGAGGAGAGAATTTGGCCTTGAATGTTTGAAAATATTCACCTTAATAAGACAAAAATCTTATGTTTCTAAATTACTAGAGATATTTCTAGAATGTAGGCTTGTACCTAGACACTGTAAAGTTTGTACTGGGGAGTGTGACAGGTTATTTGACTCACCACCAGGATGGTGCCTCCTCCTGGTCACTGTGGTGAATAGCTCATGAGGTCAATGCCCCTTCTTCCTGTGGTTGCACGTCATCTCTCTCTCTGAGTATGCAGCCCCTTTCTAGCTCCACGGGCTGCTTCTGCCTTTTCATGACTCAGGCCTCTGCGTAGGTCCATATCGTGGTTTCCCCTTCCTGGGCAGTGTGTGTGTGGTGGGGGCGGGGGGGAATTTCTTCTCCAAAACAGGCTCAGGCAGTCTTCTTATGCACTGCACCACCAGTACCACTTGGCCCATGCTGGGTTGGGAAACTTGGACTCTTCTCTACTCCAGATTCCAGCGCAGGCACCCTACAACGTGCAGCCAAGATTTGCTCAGTCCACAACCTCATTGCTTACTCCCTGGGCTCCTTTTTACCCCAGTACTCCTTCACTCTTTTCGGGGCTTGCCAGCCTCTTTACTCCTTCCTCCCAGGGACCAACCAGGGGCTACTTGTTTCTATAAGCCCCAAACACACCTCCCTTCTCCCAGAGAGTGACTGCAAACTCCCTTCCTGCAGCTCTTCAGTTGCCAATATCCTGTCTTTATAAATGCTAGTTCAAACTCATTCCTCCTCAGCAGGGTTCCCTCACTCAGTCAAGGAATTACTTAGCCACCTGATTCTTCTTAGCTGTGGCCTGTTGGGTTAATTAGCTCCATTCCTAGGTTTCATTAAGAAGTGCAAGTGTGATGTGAACACCCCATCACTAAGACAAAGGTTGCTATTCAGTCTAAGACCATTATTATTTATTTTACCATAGCACATTCTCTACAAATGGGTCAAACAAGACACCATGTATAAACCTGCATTGAAACCACCTTTAGCTCTGAGTAACTCAAAAGAGAATTTTGTGGCTCAGGCTCATTTCTAGAAAATTTATTTTCTTTAAAATGTCTCATTTCTTAGTTCCTGAAGAGCTATATATATATCTTCCATAATAAGTCTTTATCTCATTCTTCCACAGTCAAGCAGAACACTGCATGCATTGCATTACTGTGAGGGGTCTTACCAAATTTATTTTGGAGTAGTTTCCAAAATGATGTAAAGTTACTTGATAGGTTACCTGACTTCAAGTAATCCAGTGAAACTAGATAAGTGACCCTAGATACCATAAAGGGATATTATTAGTACCAAACCTCTACAAAATTATATTGAATAATTGGAGATAGTTAACCAAATCAAATATCATATTCCAAAGTATAGAAAAAGAAATTGGTATAGATTTATATGTGTATCTGTGAAAGATACAAGCCTAACAGCCCTAGAAAATGAAGTGCTCTATTATTCATTTTTTCACTTACTATGAGGGGTCATGACAAAGAGTCCTGTGGCACTTTAAAGACTAACTAAAATTTTAGAGCATAAGCTTTCGTGGGTTAATACCCACTTCGTCGGATGCATGCAGTGGAAGTATCCAGGGGCAGGTATAAATAGGTAGGCAAGAACCAGGTGGGAGATAACAAGGTTAGTCCAATGAGGCTGAACCAGCTTGTTATCTCTAATCAGGGAGGGTGAGGTGTTCCTCTAGCAGCTGAACTGGAGGTGTGAAGAGCGAGAGAAGAGAAGCCGCTTTTGTAGTTAGCTAGCCATTCAAAATCTCTATTCAGTCCCAAATTGATTGTGTCAAATTTGCAAATGAATTGCAGCTCTGCAGTCTCTCTTTGCAGTCTGGACTTGAAGATTTTTTTGCTGCAAAATGCTGACCTTTAAATCTTTTATGGTGTGTCCGATGAGGTTGAAGTGCTCTCCTACAGGTTTCTGAATATTGCCATTCCTGATATCTGATTTGTGTCCATTTATCCTTTTTCGTCAGGACTGTCCAGTATGGCCGATGTACATAGCAGAGGGACATTGCTGGCACATAATGGCGTATATTACATTGGTAGATGTGCAGGTGAATGAACCAGTGATGGTGTGGCTGATCTGGTT
>ML677352.1:14147120-14163600 GCA_007922305.1 Dermatemys mawii | reverse complement strand
AACCAGATCAGCCACACCATCACTGGTTCATTCACCTGCACATCTACCAATGTAATATACGCCATTATGTGCCAGCAATGTTCCTCTGCTATGTACATCGGCCATACTGGACAGTCCCTACGAAAAAGGATAAATGGACACAAATCAGATATCAGGAATGGCAATATTCAGAAACCTGTAGGAGAGCACTTCAACCTCATCGGACACACCATAAAAGATTTAAAGGTCAGCATTTTGCAGCAAAAAAACTTCAAGTCCAGACTGCAAAGAGAGACTGCAGAGCTGCAATTCATTTGCAAATTTGACACAATCAGTTTGGGACTGAATAGAGATTTTGAATGGTTAGCTACCTACAAAAGTGGCTTCTCGTCTCTCGCTATTCACACCTCCAGTTCAGCTGCTAGAGGAACACCTCACCCTCCCTGATTAGAGATAACAAGCTGGTTCAGCCTCATTGGACTAACCTTGTTATCTTCCACCTGGTTCTTGCCTACCTATTTATACCTGCCCCTGGATACTTCCACTGCATGCATCCGATGAAGTGGGTATTAACCCATGAAAGCTTACGCTCTAAAATTTTAGTTAGTCTTTAAGGTGCCACAGGACTCTTTGTCACTTCTGCAATCCCAGACTAACACGGCTACCCCTCTGATTCTTGACAATATGAGGGGTCATGTTACATGAAAGTACAACTTGTGTAACAGTAGAGCAAGCTGCTTTGTGGTATCCCTTTACTGTCTCCTTTCCTTGTCTTGTCTGATTAGCTATATCTCAAGGGTGCTACGTAGGTGTCAACAACAATGGCTGTTGTATAAGAAAGAACACCTCTGATGCCAAGTTGTTAACTAAGACCTGCAGCGACCACTGGCTCACCGTATTTCACATAGATCACCAAACAATTATCAGGTGGAAGTAACAGCACAACTAACAAGGCAGCAAGATACATGTGAAAAACTCCTCATCCAACTGCCATGTTCTTCTACCACCCAATCACTTGTCATGCACTTCTCTTATTCCAAAGGTAATTTTTTTATTTTCAACAAGAAACATTCAACAAGTATCCTGCATCTAGCAAATATTTCCTGTTGTACTGCAGCCAAGCATCAATCATGAGAAAAATAGACAGAACTTACTAATACTCAAAGATATTGGCATTGTACCTCCATCTTGCAGTTACAGGAAACTGTACTACAATAAACTAGTCAAAGATGTTTTTTGTATTTTTTCTAATGTAGATACATGTTTTCTTTCCAAGTTTGTAGAAACAACACAACAGAATAGATTTCCAAAGCCATAGGGCAAAATCATGGCTCCATTGAAGTCAATGGGAAAAAACTCATTAACTTGTAGGGAGCCAGGATTTCCCCTCATAGTTTCAAGAGGCTGCATAATTGTGTGGCAGGTTGACCTCTGCAGTACCCTCTTGTTGCCCACCATGGCAGTATTTATGATGCTAAGTTCCCTTCATCCCAGACAGAGAAGACAGAGTGCACAGTACAGAAAATGTTGAAAGATGGCACCAAATATGGATGGAAGCACAGGGATTGCTGGGATGCGAAGCAATGCATCCTGGGGCATTGGGACAGGACCCAGAATGCCCCACACCTCCCCGCCCCCTTCCCACAAGCCACAGCTCCAGAATGGGAAGAGGTGCTCTGTGGGATAGCTGCCCATAATGCACCACTCCCAATGTGGCTTCAGGTGCCACAAATGTGGCCACGCCAGTGTGCTTGCAGCTGACACTGTGAACACACTGCAGCGCTTTCCAAGGACTCACAGCGCTATACATCTGCAAGTGTAGCCATACCCTAACAGGTTATTTTGTTGCTGCCTAGGCCAGCGTCTTTTCTTCCTGTGAGGCTGGGCTTGGTTTGTACTATTCACACTCCGATGAGATGTGAACTGCCCCTCTGCTTCTGAAGTGTTTGTTGTCTGGGCTTGCTTTAAGCCAAGAGGATAATTTTCAGCCTCATAACTATATACATGAAATTATAACCTATAACATTACTATAACAATGCTGAGTACATCAGAGCCTTCCGAAGACACCCAACATGACAAATTTTGCATTGGATGCTACACAATCATATTGTAAGCATGGACATGGGAGTGCTGGGTATTCCCTGAGGTACAGAGCATCACACTCACATTTTTCAGGTAGTAGGGCAGTGCTTAAAATTAAAGTAGAAGGAAAAATATTTAAAAACATAAAGAACACCTAATATGAAAGAATAGCTTTCATATAAGAGACTTAGATAAAAACATTTTTATACTGAACAATACTTCTGTTTAGCTACTTTTGAAGCTTGAATTGAAGGTTCAGTTTAATCAAAGCCATAATAAAACTCTAGCTACTATCTTCCAGACTGGGAAACAATCTGTACCTGTATCTGAAAATGGGATTTAAACAACAGTTGTATAATCCATAATCATATCTCCCCATTATTCAATCAGGTTGTCAAGTATTCATGTAAAACAAAAAGCATACAACAAAAAGATCAGTATAATGATGGCCATTAAGGGCAATACAGTTATAGGAGCTTTCTTGATAGAATATACCATCTTTCTATTGTGTGTGCTTCCATTTGGGGCACTGTTTTTGAAGATAAATATTGCTTCAAAAGCAAAATAAAAAATTAAACTGAATTATGCTGTAAAGTTTCTGTTAGTATCAGTTCCTTGCATGGAATAAATTCCTTGACGTTAAAGGCACTGTACTGGTCCATACCAGTTAAAGATCTAGTCCAAAATTCTTAGAAGTACAACTTTCATTTTCTTTTGCTTGAACAGTAAATCTCTAGCTTTTATATTGTCTTACATATTCCCTTACCAGAATCAACTGTTTTATCACTACAAGCTGGAAAAGCCTTATTTAACCTCTACTGAAGAATAAATGGCAACAAATCCTCAAACCCTAATCCCATCACCATCAATGCCATCTTGTGTTAGAATTAGGACTCCAAAACATGGCAAAATAATAATAAACCACTATATTTTATTAAATATATCTGTGTTTAAAGTCAGAGGCAATGCACCTCTCTCTCATGGCTACAATATTAGTGTTCAAATAATGGGCTAAACATATACATTTGTTAATGTGTTAAGCTTGCAGAGTAATACTTTTCTTGATGTTGGAAGACAGAAGCAGAAATGCCTCCTTTGGGTTTTGTTTAAGAGGTCAGTTTTAAGATTACATGACTGAATCAATCAACACACAGAATAATTTATATCAGTAATGTTTGGTAGAATATTGCAGTTGTTTATGCTTTCTCTGCGTGTTAAAATGGAAATTATAACACTTTTCACATAAAAACTAAATACTTATCTAAATAGAAACTAAAACTTTCAGATCAGGACTGTGATATAAGAAAAACATTTATGGAATACACTGAGAAGACAATTTGTCAACTCAGAAACAACAGATTAAAGTAAACCATTTTACTGGCCTGATTCTAAACAGGATGCAATTGGCACTTCTCTTCTGAGTTCAATGGAGTTATGCCATTTTACACCAACCAAGAATCTGGCCCCAAATCTTTTAGGCATAAGTGCTAGTCTATTAAGGCTTTGAACCTACATATCCATAAATCTGAAATGGAAAGATTCTTCTATAGTAGTCCTATATAAGCAAAAAATTTAAAATGTTTTTGACAAGGTTAACTGCACTCTATTCAGACATCAGTTTGATATAATTTTAATCTATGCATTTTAGGGTTTTACTTTGCCACCCGTCACCTTACTAGGTATCTAAACATTTTCCACATAAAATTAAAGCAAAGCGGCTAGTGGACTACATTGAGTCTTCAGTACTCCTCCTTTTGTGGGATCAAGACTCTGCTCAGGGTAGGGGTTGTGTTTGTTTGATTGCCTGTTTTTTCATGAGCAGGGGTGGGGGTTGGCATTAGAAGGGCAGATATCTGTGTGGTGAGTTACTTTACAGAACCATTTCAAAAAGAGTTCTTCTTGTGTTGTGCAAATGTTTTGGAACTGCACGCAGATACAGAGTTGTCATCAAAAAGAGACTATCTGTGGAAATCAAACTTGTGCAAGTGTGGAGGAAAAACTAAAAAAAATACCAGGCAATTGTGTGTGTAAGTTGGAAGGAATTACTGTCTCCAATTTATCAGTTAACTTGGAAAGAAAGTTAGCACATTTGAATTGCTTTGTCTACTGGAATTGGAAAACTGGAGAAGGAAGCAGGCAACTGGAGATAGCATCACCCACAGCTTTAAAAAAATCCCACGAGTGGGAGTTGGTAACTAAATACCTTTGGAAATCTAGATCTAGATCTGAATCTGTACTTCACCTTCTGCAGGCACAACACAGAAGAGGCAGGTGAGAAGAAGGAGACATAGGTGATTTTATACCAGCTTTCTGGATTCTCTGGATTCTCTCCTATTCTGGATTCTTTCCTATTCTGGGACTCAAAATGATTCCTGGCTGCTATAAGTTATGGCAGTCCATATCAAGCTGCCCATGTGCTGCAGCCCAGTCCAGAATCTTGATAGTGCCATGTACTATTGGTCCACCCCTTCTTGTCCCCAGGCCAACCCCCTAAGTCAAGGCTTCCAATTATGTCTTCCTAATGCTGTCCCTGCAGCAGAGTAATACTTCCCTGGACAGCTGTGGTCATTACCTGTCCAGAGTGATGTACAGGAGCTGCAGCTGGGAATAGAATCTGTCCCATAGGTTGGAAGTCTGAGAAGAGAATGAAGGAAAAAGATTGGATTAAAAGACAGGAGGAAAAATACAAAGGAAAATCATAGCAAAAGCAGGGGAAGGGGAAAAAAAAACAAGCAGAGTGGATGAAATTATGAGTTGTGTGAGACACACAAAGTGGGTGATGTAATATCTTTTATAGAACTTCTGTTGGTGAAATACAAGCTTTTAAGCTCAGAGCTCTTCTCCACTTCTTAAGAAGAGTTCTGCGGAGCTTGAAAGCATGCCTCATTTTCATAGAAGTTAGTCCAGTAAAAGATATTACCTTATCATCTTGTGTCTCTCATATTCTGGGATCAACTCAGCTACAACAACGCTGTAAATAATGTCATTTTTCTATTTGTGAACAGACTGGCTTTCATTTATCTTATTTGCTATTCATAATTTGGTGAACAGTTCACATGGACTTCAAACTATAGGTTGTTCACAAAATTGTCATACTGATTATTTGCTGTTCATGGTGTGTGATTTGTATCCCGAGTCATATGGTACTGTATTGGTTTAACTCCCTGAAAGGATCACTGAAATACTTTGAAGAAGGGAATAAGAAATATAGATAAAACATCATTGCTATCAAATGATTACCTTGTTCACATGTGAAAATCCTATTGTATATATAAAAAAGTTCAATCCCCAGATATTTGTACAAACAAAAACCCACTTGTATGAATACTTGAGCACAGCGAGTAACAAGAGGCATGCATAACCAAATCAAACAGCTGTTCAGAATTCAAATACATTGTTTACAAATACAGCCCTCAAGTTTTCAACAAGCAGAAGAACCTCATTCTAGCCTCTTCCATCTCCTTGGGTTTCCTTCTGCTTAAAAATCATAAAACCAAAAGGTTGCTGCTGTTCTTATAGTTACAGTACCCACAGAAGCAACTAAAATTGAAAGATGGACAAATATGTACTAACAAAGTGCATCTGCATGTATTTTACAGGTTTTGGGCCAGTGTCTCTTGTATGAAGCTCTATTACCATAGAAGGAACTTAAAGCTGACATGATAGAGTAATTGAGGATTCTCTCACCATGGGAGAATCTACAGGGAACATGCAGAAGTGACAGAGTCCTGTGGCACCTTAAAGACTAACTAAAGTATTAGAGAATAAGCTTTCGTGGGCTAATACCCACTTCGTTGGATGCATGCAGTGGAAGTATCCAGAGGCAGGCATAAATAGGTAGGCAAGAACCAGGTTAAAGATAACAGGGTGGGTCCAATGAGGTTGAACCAGCTGTTATCTCTAATCTGGGAGGGTGAGGTATTCCTCTAGCAGCTGAACTGGAGGTGTGAACAGCAAGAGAAGAGAAACTGCTCTTGTAGTTAGCTAGCCATTCAAAATCTCTATTCAGTCCCAAATTGATTGTGTCAAATTTGCAAATGAATTGCAACTCTGCAGTTTCTCTTTGCAGTCTGGTCTTAAAGTTTTTTTGCTGCAAAATGCTGACCTTTAAGTCTTTCATGGTGTGTGCAGGGAGATTGAAGAGTTCTCTTACAGGTTTTTGTATATTGCCATTCCTGATATCTGATTTGTGTCCATTTATCCTTTTTCGTAGGGACTGTCCAGTTTCACCGATGTACATAGCAGAGGGGCATTGCTGGCACATAATGGCATATATTACATTGGGAGATGTGCAGGTGAATGAACCAGTGATGATATGGCTGATCTGGTTAGGTCCTGTGATGGTATTGCTGGTGTAGATGTGTGGGCAGAGTTGGCATCGAGGTTTGTTGCATGGATTGGTTCCTGAGTTAGAGGAGTTATGGTGCGGTGTGCTGTTGCTGGTGAGAATATGCTTGAGGTTGGCACGTTGTCTGTGAGCCAGGACTGGCCTGCCTCCCAAGGCCTGTGAACATGCAGGGAACATGCAGTTGGATTTATGTCCCCACATCCCAATTCCTCCTACTCTCCCCTCTCCACAGGTGTGCCAAAGGAGTTCTGTTTATAAGATATGACAGTGCCAACACAAGTTAAAGCAGACTTGGGACTGCTTTATCTTGTTTTTGGGGCAAATATGCCCTTCAGCTGCCCCTGGGACCATGGGAGCACTAAGGTGGTGAGCAATCACTTGCTCTTCTACCCTTGGATCCTGTGCACTACACAACTTGGACAGACCTGACGATCAACGCCTTTTTATCTTTTTCTTTTCTCTCATTAATGTGCAAAGCTAGCAGGGGTAATAGCAAGTCTGTCTATTATCTAAATAATATTCACATTCCAGCATTCCACTTTTAGCAATATCTGTGCTGCTTTTTTCACTACTTCTATACAGTAGTGGTGCAGAAAGCACATCAATCACCCACTAAGGTCCTTCATAACTTCTGCCTACTTAGGAGACCTATCATCAATCAGAATTCATGAGTCAGAATGAGGGGCTCCGTGCCTACTGACTTATACTAGTCTTTTCAGCACCACAGACTACATAAGTCTGGATACTGAAAGCCAAGAGATAACGCTAAAATGAGCAGTGGTGCAATGAAGAATGGAAAGACACTGAAGCAAGTATTAAGTCATTTGAGTGATGCTAAGTCACTGATGTCTCCAGGAGGGGTATTGTTTATTTCATAAAAGCCTTTTCTTTTCCTTTTAGACATGAGTCGTAGAGAAGCCCTAGGCAAAAGAAAAGGAATGACTTTGGGTACTGAACATTTGTGAATTTTGAGTTTAAAAAGATTTGAAGTTATCTGATTTGTTTCCAATTGGTCATACAAAGCCACAGAATTATCAATATTTGGGATGCAAAACTGGTTTGCATTTATTACAAATGAAAATGAAACCAAATCCAAAATTCAAACCAAATCCAATATTCTGAGTTTCAACAAAAGGAGGTTTTTTTTCCTTTTGGTTATCTTTAAGCATTTTTGTGCATCTCTGCATTTCCAGGTTCCAACGAGGAATGAAGTAGAAACAAGAAAATACTATAATAAAGTTAATCTTAAACTATTTTCAACTCATCTCCAACTAGACTCAGCTATGAAATGCTCAGTACTACCTTACATCACGAGATTTTAAACTTCTGTTTCCAGACTGTAGCAACTTAACTATGTTAAGATATAAAGCCTCTTGAGACTTTACAGGTTCTCTTATCATGAATCATAAAATGCATATACAGTTACTTATGTTATTTGTCACTAGTATTTAGGGTCAAATATTAAAAAGTGATTTGCAAATGTTTTAATGAACAATTTAGTGTGCTATTATTTATTATTCACAAGATTTGGAAACAGGAGGGCAGTGCATGTGGGCTGTGGGTGGTGTGCCCACCAAAGGAACACAATATGAAGTGATGGCAGAGTTGCCTTTTATCTGAAGGAGAAAAGATCTTCCCCATTTGCCAGAGTTCAAGAGGTTACAATGGCAAGACAAAGCATGAATCACGATTGGGTATGCTGTATTGCGTCTTAGAAACTAAGAATCAAAACTAATTTCTCAGAAAATAAAGTCAATAAAGATCCATTAATATTTTATGATGAATACACACTATGGTGCTGAACAGTTACAGAAACCTTGCTTTATTTTTCTCTTGTAAAAAACTATAAGCTTCATTTAAAATAAACTGTAAACAATTGTCCTCTCTGAAATTCACCCCAGCTCTTTCCTACAAATGTTGCACCATTCCTGCATGCTGAACTCTGAGTCCACGTACCAAGAGATTGAAGCTTATACAATAAAGCTCCAAAATCCAGATCAGAGCTGAACTGAAAAAAAAAGAAAGAAAGAAAAAAGAAAAAAAAGGGTTTACCAGTTCTGTGTGCATTTGAACAATCCAGTACCTTCAAAACTCTGGGAGCTCAAGACCAAACATTTTAAAATAGTTCCTTCAAATCGACTTCAGTTGTTTTGGTTTTAAAGGAGGAAAAAAGTTTTCTTCCATAAGCAGACCTTCACTTAAAGTACACTGAAGTCACAATTCACTTTGAAAAATCAGAGATGGCAGTTGGTACATTGGTAAATGCCTCTGACCATCGGTGTGCTTCTTAAATTGCTCGATTTCCACAACTGAAACTTGTTCTTCTAGCATCTAATTTTAGTAGCCTCCAGTCAATCACCATGCTGTGTTACCACCATTAAATGTCATTTTGTCTTCCAGTAGAAAGAGCACCAGTCCAGCAGACAGATGAACAGAATAGGCAGGAGTTCTTAAAAGAGTAATACAGTATGATTTATTTTACTCTATTGGCAAAGAATCTCATCACCTAAAATATGCAAAGTATTGGACAATGGCATTCCTAGGATGAATATTATACCACAATTCTGTCTGGAACCAGACTAGCGCACTGTTATAGATGCTAAGGTGGTAGAATAAATTGCACAGTATTATACTATGCTATTTGGAAAATTGTATATTGAGATGATTAAGATCTGTGGCTCTAGTTTGATAAGTGACAATAAAGAAAATGGTACCATTGTATATAACAGATCTGCTCCCTGGGGATGATCCAAAGCCCATTGATGAAGTTAATGAGACTCTTTCCATTGATTTCAGGAGGCTTTGGATGAGATTCCCTTATGTGTTCTGAGTAACATTTACTTATCTTAGTGTCAAAAGTAAGTAGTTGTTGCACGTTACTACTACTAGCCCAGGAGAGCCAACTCAGCAAAGCATGATAAGCATTCTGTTCCTTCTTTCGTATAATCAGTAGGATTGTTTACACTATGTTTCAGCTAATTACACCTGTGAATCCTGATTTAAAGCAATGGAATGATAGGAACAACTGAGGACATAATCTGAAGACAGTGGAGTTGCACAGATGAACTGAGGATATAAACTGTCCTGAAAAATTGTTTATTATTAGAGATTGCCTGGAAAATAAATAATCCAGATCAAGTCTCTGATCCTAAACTGAGTCCATAGGTCTTGAAGTTAGAAACAAATATATTTTTAAATGAAAATTGAATATATCAGATATGGAAATCAGTGCAGGATGTTAAACATATAACCTCACAATGATATTGTTGTACAGTCATTTTTCAGAGTTGAACCACACCTTTTATTGTTGCCTGTTCAACTTTAACTCCGGCATTTCTGGACTTTGGGGAGTCTAAATGTTGTATGAACCCAGGCCAAAAGTTTCAAATTTGGATGCATAATGCGAGACACTAAATCTATATTTAAATACTATAACAAAAGTAGCCTGATTTTCACAGTTGCAGAAACCCACAACTTCCAGTGTAATTAACAGGAACTGCTCAACAGATGCTCAACACCTATGAACAATTTAAACAAAAACTTTCGATTGGTTCCTGAATAGGTATTTAGATGCCTGAGTTTAGGCTCCAAATGTGAACATTTTGACCATAGCTTTTTGCAATTATTAAAAAATACATTTGTAACTGAGAATTCTATAGACTTCAAGTACAATTGGGATAGTGGAGAAGTATTGTATAAAGTGTACCTAACCCCTTTACAACAGAGCATTTGGACCTATAACATTTTAACAAATTGAATAAACTTTTGGACCCAGAGACTGTATTAAAAGAGATTAAAACAGTTTAAAAAATAAGTTCTACTCAACTTAGAGTTGGGACCCAGGCTGACATATGGTTTACAAACTTGGTTTAAATATGGTTTAGTCCTGTCAATACTGGACAGCAAGTTAATTTGTTTTAGACCACAGCAGAAAACAAGACTCCCAGTTCAGTATAGAAGGAGTCAAGCAGAGCAGCTTCCAAACAGCTGAACTAGGAACTTGGCTGAGAATTGGGAAAAGGAATAAAGCAAGAGAGCAGTGGAGAAAGGAAACTATAGGGCCAGATCTTCAAATGGTGCAAATGGAAATAGCTTTGTTGAAGTCAATGGGGCTATGCTGAGTTACACCAGCTAAGGATCTTGCCCATATTTTGGTATGCCATCCTCCATTACCAAACCGCTACAGTGGGCTGTGACAGAAGGTAATGGACAATAGGGGAAAAATAAAAATAACTTAAAATCAATTGTACAGAACCTCAGTTTGGGCTTGTTCTTGTGAGTCTTTTGTTTTTAATAGCAGATCACCCATTCTTAGCAAGAATCATCAAGTGACAAGAAAACTACTAGTGAAGTGACTGACAAGGCTTTGGCTATGTCTCTGATCACAGTATTTACAAATCCATAATACAATTTCTTCCATCTTTGCTACTATTTCCAGCAATATACTCAATTTAAAAATGAAAAAAATGCTTGCACATTTCGAACAAACAGATCTTCCAGCACATTGTTCATAAATATACACACATTAGGAATTAGAACATGGTAGAAAGAGCAGTTTCAAATAATGCTACTGCGGAAGGGAGGGATGAGCAGGAGAAGGAGAGCAAGGAAAAGGGAAAAGACTATTCCTGTTTAGATGGAAGAGGATTAATAACATGCTTAAAGAGAGAATTTTACATTAATCCCTATTCATTAACTACATGAGGGTTTGCAGCCACAAGGAAACCCATTAAAGCAAAGGCATTCTAGGTAGATGCTGGAGTCAGTTGCTTGGAGTAAGTTGCTTGCAAGATTGGTGCCTAAAATATGAGAAGTCTCTACAACACAGAAAATATATTTAGGACATATTTCAACTCCATCTATCATATCCCGTGCAACAAAGCAAAGTTATTTAGTGTTAACATAAGTGTTTTGTTCCGCTTTATGTATTTATTTACATGGGGCACCATCAGTTTGAAATATGGTCGGTTCCAAAAGCGGAGTTAAATGTAGCTGGGATGATTTAGTTGGGGACTGGTCCTGCTTTGAGCAGGGGGTTGGACTAGATGGGGGTTGGACTTGACCTCCTGAGGTCCCTTCCAACCCTGATATTCTATGGTTCTATGTAGTTCCACATTCTGCACTGGAGCTTGGATCTCTCTGACAATTGTTGTGCTGTAGCACTCAAAAGTTTTGTACTTTTAAAAAATGTGTCAGTCTCCCTGTGGTGGGGTGCCCTACTCACCGCTGCGTGGTGCCTCCTCCTGGCTGTCCTGGGGATTAGCTCTGCCAGGCCAAAGCCTCTTGCTGCAGATGCACTCCATCACTTTCTCTCTCTGCTGCCACTCTCTTGTTCCTAGAGCTGCAGCTTCCTCTTAGTGACCTGGATGGAAATGGATCTTAAGAGCCAAATGCTAAACTCTGCTCCCTTATAGACCATGGACAGCCAACCATGCACATTACAGATCATTTGATGTAAAATTTCATCTAGAGAGAGATGGAGAAATTGGCTAATCCTTCCAATTCCCCAGACAGATGGTGAATTGTGATTACTGTTCCTAATTTGCTAAGAATTGCACACATCTGTGGCAGGGAAGGGGTAAATCCCTTTAGAGCCCTGCCAAAATGCCAGCTGTGGCCGGCTTTCTGGCCAGGAGGTCAGGGGCAGAGATGCAGGTAGTCAGCAGAGAGCCCAGCTGCAAGCCCTAAGGAGGGCTGGCTCAGAGGAACAGGCTGAGCTAAGTACTGGCAGCTAGGCTGAGGCACTAGAGGGTTATAAAAGCCCTGGGCAAACCTCAGTGAGGAGGCTAGCCTGAGAGGAGACAGGAGGGCAGTATTGCTATCTCCTTGGCAAGTAAGAAAGCCTCAAAGGACAGGAGACCCTGGGGAGGGTCTGTGGGTCACTATCTGTTGTGGTATTTGGGAATTGCACGAGCACTGTGAATAAAGACACAGGGGTGGAATAGCATAAGAACATGTGGAGGACTCTTTATTTCACCAGCCCGAACACAGAGTGCAGGCACCAGAGAATGCAAACCAGCGGGGACCTTGTGACAACATCCTGCAATTTGTTTCTCCCTCTCCCACTCCCCATTACAGCCCATTTGCGTGCCTCTTCTACCTGTTACAGCTTGTCTTTCAGACTGTAAGCTCATTGGGCCTAGCACAAGGAGTCCTGGCCTGAATTGGGGCCAAATGTGGGACCAAAATGTGACAAACCCCAAAAAGAAAGAGAGGAAAAACTGTTCATACAGTAAACTTAACATGCCATGGGATCCATCCCTTTAGTACAAATGACCCTTTGTATAGCCTCGGTTTCCTGCTTCTTTATTTCTGATGTAAATAGTTTTCCATAATGAAAGTGAGAGAACACCAAATATCAATGGAATACACCAATAACTTTGGGACTAAAATGAGTGACAACCCTCATTTAAATGTTCTGCCCCAGACCCCAAGCTCAGTACACTTTCCCTACTCAAACTCCTTTTACTCAAGTGTTCCACAGTGGACCAGGGTTTTCCCTTATATAAATAGTTACCTATTAAAACTTAAAACAAACAAACTAACTAACTAATCCTAAAATGATAAATCAACTCTTCTTCCATGTTTGCCTGTGATTTATACAAAGGAGTCACAGGCAAGAGCTCCTTTGACTATCACCCACTGTTTTACTTGCCGCCTCCTTTAATAGTGATAGCTTTGTTATACATTACTGCCAAAGGCCACATGAAAGCCTAACACTTTAAAGGGCTAAATACCTCAGCAAATACAGCAGATGTTGGAGTTAAATAATGTGGCACTTACGCGTTTATAAGAAGTAGTGAGTCAGAGAAGCAGCACCCAAGTATGATTAAAAAAGAATATATCTGACAGCCTGCTCCTCAGTGTCTAGTTGGAGTTGAGTCACCATCCCCACCCAGGCATAGCATCATTTCTACTTGATGTTTGCCATTCCATAATTAGAACATGTAAAGCAACGTACTCAGGACTCAGGCATTGTAAGTAGTGGGTGGGGTATTTAGTTAACTTTCTGCTTAAAGCCATTTACTGAGCCTTTACTTTCCTGCCACAAAACGTACTCAATATGATCTGTGCTGCCTCCATTTAAAAGACAGCCCTATTATTATAAAAGTAAATGCCACCCACTTGCTAACATTGGAGACTAATTAACTCTGCAATTGCTGCACAGAGAAGAGGGTACAAAATTGCACTCTATTCCAGCAGCTATCACAGAAGATTAAGAGGATTAGGTAACTCATTGTCTTCCCAGACCAAAAAGTAGTTTCTTTTGTCTTTTATTTAATTTCAGCTTGTTTTGCTGATAACTGTCATCTAAATGGGGCTTTTGTCTAAAAGTGTAAATGATCGCTGTAGTGCCTCTATTGATTAATGCATTCGCTGATTAATCTTTCTTAAGAGGATATTTTTTCGGTCTTCCACTTGAATTTGTGTAGATTTTTACTTTTTAAAATGGTTTGTACTTAGAATTTCTTGTAAGAGGGGTCACCTATCTTACCCGTGACAGCATCTTCAGGTCGCATTAGGCTCTGATTTGAATAGGTATACTTCAAACTGAAAACTACATATATTTATTAGTCACACTGTACCCAGTAGAATTTTTCATATCCTGCTTCTTCTTTAGAACTAAATTAGGAGCAGGCTATAAAACAAGTTTCATCATTTTAATCTGGACTGTACTCACTCCATAGAAGATGTCCATTTAAATATCTATCAGCTCACACTGTGTGAAACACTCTTCAAATAGGTATTAAATTAATAAGGTAGCTATTCAACCCATGTATAAATGAAACAAGAATTAAATATGGCCAAGCCTCACAAGGTTCATCTATGCAGCCAGCAGTTTGTAGATGTAATCTTGGCTCTACTGAAATCAGTTATAGTTTTGCTGCTGATTTTAACAGAGCCAGGATATCACCCTGGGTGTTTAAAGCAGCTTGAGTCAAAGCCTATAGGAAAGATTGGGTTTAAGTTGAGCTGTTAACCTGAGTTTAAAAACAAGCTGTCATGACTCCTATTTTAACCTAAGTTAGCTAACTTGTGTTAAGAACATACCTTTTTTCTACAGTGTATATGTACCCAGACGTGAGAACACTCTCTTCTCTCTGTCTCTCTGTCTCTCTCTCTCTCTCTCTCTCTCACACACACACACACACACACATGCTTTTTGGAATCTCAGCTCTAGTTTGGTTAGTCCATGCTTAATAGGAAAGACTTGTGAGCAGTAGGAAAGGAAATGTTAGATATACATGTAAGTCAGTCATTGAGGAGCTTATCCATATCATCGAGAAAGTCAACCCAACCCTTTATTTATTTATTACTATCTTAAAGGGCAGGGTTGGAAATCAATTAAAAAAAAGAATATTTTCTTAGTTCTGCCACAGCCTTTTATGCTGCTCCATCAGTTTCCAGGGTCCATAGGAAACTGGAAACAGCCTCCACGCAATGCAGTTGGTGTAACAGGGTTCACCAGGTAGACCAGTGCTTCTGGAATAATTACACTGCTCCCACTTTCATTGCCCAGGGGAGGGCAGACATAACGAGTGTGGCTGGAGCATGTTACACTGGCTATACTTTTTGTTGACATATAGCCCCTCGGGAGCCATTGCCAGACTGTTCCCCATTACTTTCAGCTACATTCTGCTGCGGGCAGGGAGGACATAGGCAGGTGAAAGGTTAATCCATTAGCAGATGAGCTATTTCCCCATTTTCTGCCAGAGGAGATGGAATCAGAATGTGTTCAGTGAACAAGATGGAAGTTCCAAAGATCTGCAAGAGGAAGAAGTGCAAATGCAACATGACAAGTGAAGCTACTGACTGACGATCAGGTTTCCTCAACCCCATACAAGGAAAGTCTAGTACACAAACAAGGGAGACATTTAGTCTTTACAGAGGTACTAAGGACTTGTCTACAGTTACCGGGGGATTGACTTGTGGCAATTGATGCATCAGTGGTTAATTTAGCGGGTCTAGTGAAGACTCACTAAATAGACTACAGATCCCTTTCCTGTTGATTCCTGTACTCCAGCTGAATGAGAAGTGCAAGAGGAGTGGATGGGAGAGTGTCTCCTATCAACATAGTGTAGTGTGGACCTCACAGTAAATAGATCTCAGTACATCAACTTCAGTTATGCTATTCAAGTAGCTGAAGTTGCATAACTTAGTTTGATCTCCCCCCATAGTGTAAACAAGGCCTAAGTCTGGTGGTTTCTGCTATCTTTTCACTTAGCCCAGCAATTAGAACCAGCAGAGAAGACATAACCTCATAAAGTAAAGGAGTTGTGAATTATTTTTAAACAGTAAGCTCTTTGGGTTAGTGATTCTCATTCATTATGATGGAGAAGCACAATGGGTATTTCACCCAATTCAAGCCTCTGTACGCTACCGAATTTATAAATAAATAAAAAATAGGGAGAGCCAAACTTTATTTTAATATGTTTAGTTATTTAGAAATCAATTTTGTTCATATTATATCTCCTATAAATTACAGGTCTTGTTTCAGCTCATTGTGTGTAACTTTTATTAATACATATTTTATTAGTAATTAGAGATCATTTTAATTAATTCCCCACCCCCTCAATAAACTCTGTTTTCACTTTATTTTCATTGAATACATCTAAACTCTATTAATGTGAATGGGAGTTTCACATGTACATCAAGATAAAACAAAACCACTTTATGTTGAACATTTTAATTAAGCATTTGAATTGTTTTGATGTATTCTATAATGTGCTAATTAAATTGATACACAGCATCTTCAAAGCTTGGAGGATAATAGGGGAAGTTATTAGTTCTTACTAGATAATAAAATGAAGGCACTAAAAAACACCCAAACCTATATGCCTCCAAGATCACAAACAGTCCAGAGGCCCCAGTGAGATTTCATATAGTTATAAAATCAGGGCAATGAGGAAAGGGCAGTTCTGACTTATGGGCAGACAGCTTTTCAAATTTCAGCAGTGCAACACTTCTTGTTGATGCTTTGAACTATTAGCCATCAACCCCCTCTATCTTACAAATAAGACTGACTGTGTGTGTGTGTGTGTGTGTGTGTGTGTGTGTGTGTGTGTGTG